>CM019167.2:48319415-48391915 GCA_009739505.2 Apolygus lucorum | reverse complement strand
TTTGCCGATTATTGTGGGAAATGTGTCTAATTCATGAAACTAATTGGTTTTAATCTACTGGTGGGTAGGTAGGAGTGGAGGGGGGTGGTATTTCTCTGATTTCGCTATTTTCGTCCTTTTTGAGGCGGGATTTGCCGATTATTGTGGGAAATGTATCTAATTCATGAAACTAATTGGTCTTAATCAACTGGTGGGTAGGTAGGAGTGGAGGGGGGTGGCATTTCTCTGATTTCGCTATTATCGTCCTTTTTGAGGCGGGATTTGCCGATTATTGTGGGAAATGTATCTAATTCATGAAACTAATTGGTCTTAATCAACTGGTGGGTAGGTAGGAGTGGAGGGGGGTGGTATTTCTCTGATTTCGCTATTATCGTCCTTTTTGAGGCGGGATTTGCCGATTATTGTGGGAAATGTGTCTAATTCATGAAACTAATTGGTTTTAATCTACTGGTGGGTAGGTAGGAGTGGAGGGGGGTGGTATTTCTCTGATTTCGCTATTATCGTCCTTTTTGAGGCGGGATTTGCCGATTATTGTGGGAAATGTATCTAATTCATGAAACTAATTGGTCTTAATCAACTGGTGGGTAGGTAGGAGTGGAGGGGGGTGGCATTTCTCTGATTTCGCTATTATCGTCCTTTTTGAGGCGGGATTTGCCGATAATTGTGGGAAATGTATCTAATTCATGAAACTAATTGGTCTTAATCAACTGGTGGGTAGGTAGGAGTGGAGGGGGGTGGCATTTCTCTGATTTCGCTATTATCGTCCTTTTTGAGGCGGGATTTGCCGATTATTGTGGGAAATGTGTCTAATTCATTAAACTAATTGGTCTTAATCAACTGGTGGGTAGGTAGGAGTGGAGGGGGGTGGCATTTCTCTGATTTCGCTATTATCGTCCTTTTTGAGGCGGGATTTGCCGATTATTGTGGGAAATGTGTCTAATTCATGAAACTAATTGTTGTTAATCTACTGGTGGGTAGGTAGGAGTGGAGGGGGGTGGCATTTCTCTGATTTCGCTATTATCGTCCTTTTTGAGGCGGGATTTGCCGATTATTGTGGGAAATGTATCTAATTCATGAAACTAATTGTTGTTAATCTACTGGTGGGTAGGTAGGAGTGGAGGGGGGTGGTATTTCTCTGATTTCGCTATTATCGTCCTTTTTGAGGCGGGATTTGCCGATTATTGTGGGAAATGTATCTAATTCATGAAACTAATTGGTCTTAATCAACTGGTGGGTAGGTAGGAGTGGAGGGGGGTGGTATTTCTCTGATTTCGCTATTATCGTCCTTTTTGAGGCGGGATTTGCCGATTATTGTGGGAAATGTATCTAATTCATGAAACTAATTGGTTTTAATCTACTGGTGGGTAGGTAGGAGTGGAGGGGGGTGGCATTTCTCTGATTTAATTATTATCGTCCTTTTTGAGGCGGGATTTGCCGATTATTGTGGGAAATGTGTCTAATTCATGAAACTAATTGGTTTTAATCTACTGGTGGGTAGGTAGGAGTGGAGGGGGGTGGTATTTCTCTGATTTCGCTATTATCGTCCTTTTTGAGGCGGGATTTGCCGATTATTGTGGGAAATGTATCTAATTCATGAAACTGATTGGTTTTAATCAACTGGTGGGTAGGTAGGAGTGGAGGGGGGTGGCATTTCTCTGATTTCGCTATTATCGTCCTTTTTGAGGCGGGATTTGCCGATTATTGTGGGAAATGTATCTAATTCATGAAACTAATTGGTTTTAATCTACTGGTGGGTAGGTAGGAATGGAGGGGGGTGGTATTTCTCTGATTTCGCTATTATCGTCCTTTTTGAGGCGTGATTTGCCGATTATTGTGGGAAATGTGTCTAATTCATGAAACTAATTGTTGTTAATCTACTGGTGGGTAGGTAGGAGTGGAGGGGGGTGGTATTTCTCTGATTTCGCTATTATCGTCCTTTTTGAGGCGTGATTTGCCGATTATTGTGGGAAATGTGTCTAATTCATGAAACTAATTGTTTTTAATCTACTGGCGGGTAGGTAGGAGTGGAGGGGGGTGGAATTTCTCTGATTTCGCTATTATCGTCCTTTTTGAGGCGTGATTTGCCGATTATTGTGGGAAATGTGTCTAATTCATGAAACTAATTGTTGTTAATCTACTGGTGGGTAGGAAGGAGTGGAGGGGGGTGGTATTTCTCTGATTTCGCTATTATCGTCCTTTTTGAGGCGGGATTCGCCGATTATTGTGGGAAATGTGTCTAATTCATGAAACTAATTGGTTTTGATCTACTGGTGGGTAGGTAGGAGTGGAGGGGGGTGGTATTTCTCCGATTTCGCTATTATCGACATTTTTGAGGCGGGATTTGCCGATTATTGTGGGAAATGTGTCTAATTCATGAAACTAATTGTTGTTAATCTACTGGTGGGGAGGAAGGAATGGAGGGGGGTGGTATTTCTCTGATTAAAAATACTCACAAATGCGTTGGTTTTGAGCAGTACGATCCCGCTATGGTACTTTCTAGTGGGAGGTGGTGGGGGTAATTATTAGATCAATAAATCAATTTCTCGCATCAGGGATGAGTTTAAAATTTGGGAAAAAACATGTAAAATAGTAAAAAAATGCGTTGGTTTCGAACAGTACGGTCCCGCGATGGTACTTTCTAGTGGGAGGTGGTGGGGGTAATTATTAGTTCGATAAATTGATTTCTCGCATCAGGAATAAGTTTGAAATTTGGGTAAAACGTGTAAAATAGTAAAAAATGCGGTGGATTCGAACAGTACGATCCCGCTATGGTACTTTCTAGTGGGAGGTGGTGGGGGTAATTATTAGATCAATAAATACATTTCTCGCTCCAGGAATAAGTTTAAAATTTGGGAAAAACGTGTAAAATAGTAAAAAATGCGTTGGTTTCGAACAGTACGATCCCGCTATGGTACTTCCTAGTTGGAGGTGGTGGGGTTAATTATTAGATCAATAAATCAATTTCTCGCATCAGGAATAAGTTTAAAATCAGCAGTCTCCGCTGACGTCCCCCCCCCCCCCCCCCTTAGGTAGGACAGGCGTCAGCCCCATAGGTAGGTCAAGCGAGCCTCCTCAGTCGAACGTAGCGGTGGATTTCCGTCCCTATACGTTCATCAGTAGCTCTACGAATTGGGATCAAAATAGGTCGGCACTAGGTCAAAGTAAAGGGTCAAGTATTAAGAAAGGTAGGACAAGGGGACTCATTCCTACTGCGTTGGTGGATCTGTCCGATGGCATTAAGCCTCTTAAAACAGCAGTTAGGTCATTATTGGATTCTGGATCAGAAATCAATTTGATCACGACTAGGGTTGCTAGGTCTATCGGACTTCAGATCACGCCCATTAGTACTCAGATCGCTGGGGTAGGCGCTAATGTTCAACCACTAAAAGGGGTCTCCTCCCTTTATGTAATCACAAAAAATGGGCGTAGTCTTCCAATTACTGCAATGGTATTAGATCAGGTCGTAGCCCGGTTACCGTCATCTAGCTTTGCAATAGATCAATGGTCGCACATTAAAAATCTTAACAGTCAACTGGCCGACCCATCTTTCAATAGACGAGACAAAGTAGAACTATTGTTAGGAGTGGATATCTTCGTACAGGTAGCTCAATTTGATAAGGTAGTCCTACCAGTTGGTTCGTCCCCTTGGTTGGTGGGGTCTGAGTTTGGTTGGTTGGTCTTAGGAGGAAGACGTAATTCGGACGACCGTTCAGTTCGTTTTGCACCATGTGAACAACGGTCAGTGGTCAGTACAGAAGTTCATCTTGACGTGAGCAGTAGCACTTTAGATCCAAAAAAGGAATATGATAGATATCTCAGGGCTGCTTTGAAGGAAATAGTGCAAGCCTTCGAGTTAGTTCTCAAAAATAAAATTCAGAAAACGGTAGTCCAACCTGCTTCACCTAAATTACAACGGCCAGCAGAGGATGACGTTAGTTCGGTAATCAAATCAATTCCTACTAAGCCACAAACGATCGCACTGAGGAAAGGGTGTTAGGTAGTTCGAAATCTATTCAGTAGTTCCTGTCAGTAATGCAGTTTGTACGTCTACGTCATTAGGTATTTCAAATGGCCAACCAGTGACAGTATAGTTCCGCTGTCCGTTCATAGTTCAGTGACGGAAAACACAGTCTCGGAAATAGTCCATACTTCGGTGTCTCATGAGACAGATGACCTGCTCAAAAGGATGTTCGAAATTGAATCTGTAGAGGAAACTGTACCATGGACGCCGGCCGAAATGGAGGCTGAGCAGTTGTTTGTCGATAAAGTTCAGCGTTCCAGTGATGGACGTTACACAGTTCCATTACCGTTCGCTCAGGATAGGACTTCTCTTGGGGATTCTCGACATATAGCTCTACGCCAGTTGTTCAGATGAGAGTCTAGACTGAAAAAGGATCCCGTTTTAGCTCAAGCATACAAAAAATTCATGGACGAATATTTAGAGTTAGGTCATATGCGGCGTGTAGCCCCCCCTAGTCCGGGCCTGGCTAATTATTACCTACCGCACCATCCTGTAGTTCGTCCGGGTGATCCCTCAGACAAGATCCGAGTAGTGTTCAATGCTTCTCAACGAACTTCGAACGGATGTGCACTAAATGAAATTTTGCACGCCGGACCAAAGCTGCAACCCGATATTAGCAACATAGTTCTGCGATTTAGATCCTTGAAAGTAGTGTTTATTGCTGATATCCGGCAGATGTTCAGACAGTTCAAACACCCTCCGGTAGATCATGACATGTTGAGGATAGTATGGCGTAGTTCACCTTCAAAACCTATTCAAGATTACGCTTTATGTACTGTGACCTATGGAACAACTTCTGCTCCATTTTTGGCCAACAGGATTCTGAGGCATTTAGCTCAAACTGAACAACAAAATCACCCGTTAGGCTCTTAAGTTCTCCTAGATCGTTCGTATGTCGATGACATCCATGATGGGGGTGAGGACGTCACATCGGCCATAGCAGTACGTGATGACGTTATAGAACTGTTACAATCGGCCGGGCAAGAACTTCGAAAGTGGGCTTCAAATAATCCGAAGGTCCTAATGGGAATTCCGAAAGATCACTGTCTTCCTCTGAACGAAGATGTAGATCTGCACGATGACTCTGAAAAACCGTTAAAGATGCTTGGCATCGCTTGGAACCCGCGAAATGATTCATTATTTTTTTAAATCCCGACAACACCGTTAGTTCGAACAAAGCGAGAATTGGCGTTTTGTGCGGAACTGTAGGAACTGTTCAGTTCCCAATCGACGTAGATCTCTGACATTAGAACAGTTGGTTATGCAAGTTCTGCCTCTAGACACATCTGAACTGAAGCACGCGGAACTTGTTCTTGTCCGTCGTGCGCAAGCGAGAGGATTCCCCGACGTGATTCGTTCAATAGATCATAAAGGCTCAAGTACCAAGCTGACGAAGCAGCTGGCTATTTTTAGGTCTGACGATGGTCTACTTAGAGTCGGAGGTAGACTGGATCATGCAGATAGCTCTTTTGAGACCGGGCATCCCACTCTGCTTCCCGCTAAAGACGTTTTAACTGATCTTGTAGTTCGTCATGCGCATCAGAGTTGTTTGCATGTTGGTCCAAGAGTGATGTTAGCTCATATTAGAACCAAGCACTGGATCCTCAATGGACGGAATGTGGTGAACAAGTGTTTGTCCGGTTGTGTGCGCTGTTTCTCGATCAAACCTAGATCATTCCAGCCCGAAATGGGGCAGTTACCAGCTGGACAGGTACATCAAACGTACCCATTTAATCAGACCGGAATAGATTTTGCTGGACCGTTTACATTATCGATCGCTGGACTTAGAGGAACTAGGGAAATTGAAATATTCCTAGCAGTGTTCGTATGTTTGGCCACGAAAGCTGTACATTTAGAAGCAGTCCTAGATCGTTCATGCAGTGTTTAGAGCGATTTGTGGCCAGGCGTGGAGTACCTGCCGTCATTTGGTCTGACAATGGTACGAACTTCGTTGGGGCCAATAATCTTTTGCGAAAAATTAGATCAGCTTTAGCTTATCATACGGGTGACCCTCCGAGATCAGACCACAACGTACCAGACCTTCACCACTATAGTGGCACGAGTCGAATCAGTACTGAACAGTAGACCACTGGTATACCAATCGAGCTCTCCTGATGATATACTAGTTCTAACCCCAGGACATTTTCTAGTTCAACGACCACTCACAGCCCTACCTGAGTCCACTGTAGATCATACAGCTAGTACTAGGCTAGTCCCAAAGTGGACATTTGTGAATCAAATGGTAGATCAATTTTGGAAGAAATGGAGCAAGGAATACCTATTAGACCTCCAAATTAGATCAAAATGGAATACCCCCGACAGACCACCAAAATTAGGTGATGTAGTTCTTGTAATGGAGGACAATAGACCTCCACTTCAGTGGGTCATGGGGGTCATATGTGAACTGTGTCCAGGTCCGGATGGCACAACTAGAGTTGCCCTTGTTCGCACTAGTTCAGGAGTACTGAAAAGACCCTTAGTCAAATTGTGCCCACTCCCCAAAGACATAGATTAGATCATATGACTATGGTCATATTGGGGGGGGGGAGTATGTTTGGACCTTCCCGCCCAGAATTGAGCAGTTGGCCCAAAGACAAAGTAGTTCCGGCTTCTGCCGCTAGGGGATCGAGCTAAGAATGAACCAAACTAGATCTTCTCGTACAATCAGTGGGTTATTGCATTCAGAACTAATAGGCCAGTATTAGATCTATAAGAATTTATGAACCAATAGAGCAAAGACTATCATAATTGACGAGGGCGTCGGTGGTCTAGTGGACAGTGTACCCGACTGCGGTGATAAGATAAGGACCGTCTAGCGGGGACGCGCATTCGAGTCTGGTCGCCGCAGAAAGTTTTCTGTCTATTAGACGATCGGCAATCTCTCGTTCCAACCCAGGGCGGTGATGTTTGGGAAGCCATGAGCGAAATCATCAGAACAAATTCTGATCTCCCCTTAGGGAGACAGCTGATGACGTCCGCGACGCCAAGAATGGCAGTCGGACGAAAATTCAACCTGAAATGGTTGCTTACTTTACTTTACTTTTTTTATCATAATTGAGAACAACATAGAACATGAATGCACGGGGCAGATCAAGATGGCTGCAGAAAAGGAACACCTCCGCGATCCCGTTGCCTCCGCCATTACTCCATCGTTTACTGTACTCTTTTTAACTCTGCGCTCTCATATTTTCGCATTGAAATGCTATATTAGTTCTGTTTAATACAAACGTTTTAGTTCTCAACCAGTGTGGTTTATTTAGTTCTCATTCCCGAGGTAAACACATTACCTAATTTTAAAAAATCAAATTTTATTCGGAGGAAATAATTATTTTCTACAATTGAAGGTTTTAGGGTTAACGTTTAACCTTTTAGGAGAAATTATTCTCAATTTTCTTATAAAATTCAAGGTTATCATTTAGGGCGCTAGAGAGCAGAAAATGCATTTTACGCTAAAAATTGAATTACAGGTGGGTGAGATACGAAGTCCTTGTTTAAAAAATGCAATTAAAAACAATAGATCATAGATATGTCCATTGTTGTAGGTATAATTTGAAAATTAAAATGATTAAATAAAATACACACAAGATATTTTATGAATAATTTATTAGCGTGAGGTAGGTTGATACATCTAAAAAAAAAAAAACACCATTTTCGAACCTTCCACCTTCATTATACAGAAATTTTGAAATCATAAATAAAGAAGTAGTAGGTAAATCTCAGGGGGGGTTGAAACACAATAATCCCCTATCAAATGTAAAAATAATGATCAGGGTAAAATATTTTCTTCGCCAATCCTTCAAATATTTAAAAAAGCCGTTAACACCTCCCTCACTACCTTCAACCCACCTGAGTCCCGTTACCTGGTCAATACACCATTCTTACAGAAAACCCTTCACCTAACTGAGGAATTCCTCAAACCTCCACTTTCCATCACCCACCAGTTACTGGTGGGTGATGGAAAGTGGAGGTTTGAGGAATTCCTCAGTTAGGTTACAGCTACTGTAGCTGTTCAGCTTTTGAAAAGGGCGGTTCTGCTTGAACGTAATAGTCTCTGGTGAGTCCATTATTTGTGGTTCATTCACCCATCATTAGTTTTAATACAAATGACAATCAATATTTTTTTCAATAGTACAGTTTAGTTTCAATCAATAGTAAATTTTAAATATTTATTATCTAAATGTATTCGAATTCTCCAATGAAGATTTTGTACAATTGTTTTGGGACTGATGATGGGGTTATGACCCGAAACCGGTCTCCAATAAAGAGAATTTTATTAGCAGAGGAGTCAAGAAAATAGTTCTCTCCTTGATATAAATCACCTCTGCAAAAATAAAAAATCTGTGAACTTTTTGCTTGTTTTATTCATGTTAACATTGTTAATGTACGAACACACTGTGGGTATTTTCTTCTTAGGAGGTGTGATAAAGCAAGTTGTAGGAAGCTCTGGGGAAGAAGGGGTCGGGGAGGAAGGAGTTGGGGAAAAAGGAGCTGGGGAAGAAGGAACTCAGCAGCATTTCATTAGACGGCGTCTTAAAGTCATGGCTATCATTACGATGAGCATGTATGAGAAGGACGTTGATCCTGAAAAGGTGCTATCTGTTACAGATAGCAAATAAAGCTACATTAGCTTTGTACTATAAAAACTACTAAAACTAAATATAATATAATATAAATAATAATAAGATAATAATAATAATATAAATAATAATAAGATAATAATAATGATAAGATAATAATAATAAGATAATAATAATAATAAGATATAAATAATAATAGTAATAATAAGAAAACATGGAACGAGCATATGCATCACCCCGACGATGATGAAAGCTGCCTAAGCTAAAGGGCCTGGGCCTAACAACAGTCCACGAAGGAATCGATCAGTGCATTCATGACTCACCGGAGTCCTACAGCAAATCTCCTTCTTCCCAGGCTCCTTCTTCCCCGGCTCCTTCTTTCCCAGAGCTTCCTACAACTTCCTTTATCACACATCCTAAGAAGAAAATACCACCCCCTCGACGATATCCATGGACCCCTCGTCAGGTCAAACTAATAGAACATTATTTTGGGAACCATGTGAAACACAAAACTCATCCATCGGGAGCAGAGATCGCAACTATGATAGATAAACATCGGGATGTATTCCATCACCCCACTGTACCCACAGTCTGTTCGTACATTAACAATATTAACATGAATAAAACAAGCAAAAAGTTCACTGATTTTTGCAGAGGTGATTTATATCAAGGAGAGAACAATTTTCTTGACTCCTCTGCTAATAAAATTCTCTTTATTGGAGACCGGTTTCGGGTCATAACCCCATCATCAGTCCCAAAACAATTGTACAAAATCTTCATTGGTACAATGAATTGATGTTTTTTCTGGATGGCCCTGCTCTATCTAGTTGGTTTTTTCTTCTTCATCAAAGAAGGGAGTGAAACTCTCGGTGATCACTGAGGAAAAAACAAAACAGACACAGCTATTAAAAAAAGGTGGTTTTCCACATCATTTTTATGCTAAATTTACTTGTCATATGAATCGTAGAATACTCGGATTCAGCCTTAATTTCCGAAACTTGGAAACATTTACAATTTATTAGGATTACCTGGTGGCTCAGTGGATAATTTTCTGGATGGTCTTGCTCTGTCTACTTGGGACGTGCAATCTTCCTCATTGGAGACTGCAGGACTCTCAGAAATAACTGTGGAAAAAATAAAACGGACACAATTTTTAAACACATGGTTTAGTAATGCATGCATTCCAGGGGACGTCCCATTGGATAAGCATTAGATCAGTTCAACCAGTTGGTAAGCGATAAAACTATTTCATTCGATGTAATTTATTTATTACTTTAGGCAAGAAATAGTGACCCCCCCCCCTCGCCATTATCCACCATATCATTTCTAGCGGCATGGGAGCCTCGAATCTGAAGAGCATTTTAAAATCCATGATCTACGATACCCAACATGCGAATTCGAGTCACCCCCCTCCTCACCACTACCAATGGTGCCAGTCTGGCACCAAAGCGGAAATACTTCGTAACATTGAACTTTCATCTATTAGTTATAGTAGGCAGTCCTTTGATTTTCACATCCGTATTCAAGGTAAAACACGAAATATGCGGTTCATGGTGTCCTGGCACCATGGTGGCACCACTAGTAGTTCAATGGTGGTACAGAGAATAACTCATGAAAATCTGGAGGTATATTGAGAATTTCCCTCAATTTCAAAGCTTGGGTACAATTAGTAAGCAGTAAAGGAACCGAAATATTGAAAAATCGAATATTTTGCGAAAATTATCCCCCCACTTGCCCCTTCCCCTTGCGAATTTTGATACTGTGGTAAAATCATGTACAACTTGGAAGTTATTTGAGTGAAACAAAAAAAGAAACACGCAAATCGGTTGGAAATTGAGGCCTGGACAGAGTTTACAAGATCATGCCCGCAAACGCACGTTTTTAAAGCTTTAACCCCTTAAAAGGCAAATTTCGAAATACCGGCGACGTAGTGCACAACTAGATAGTTTTCCGCGTCGAACAAAAAAAGAACCAGGAAAATCGGTTGAGAACTAAGGCCTGTGCAGACGACACAAGATTTTGTCACACACACAGACATACACCTATGGTTTTTTCGTGGATTTGGATTCAGAATGGTCTAAAACGGATTACTGTGTGGTTATTTTTTTTCTGTTGAGTGTTGTCCTCCTTCACCCCAGATCGATCGCATAAGGACCTCTTACTGTGGGACGTCCTAAAAAATGGTGGTGGTCCAAATCATTTTTATGCTAAATTTACTTGTCATATGTATAATAGAATACTCGGATTTAGCGTTGATTTCCGAAACTTGGAAACATTTACAATTTATTAGGATTACCTGGTGGCTCAGTGAATAACTTTCTGGATGGCCCTGCTCTATCTACTTGGTTTTTGCATTCTTCATCAAAGAAGGGAGGGAAACTCTCGGTGATCACTAATGAAAAAACAAAACAGACACAGCTATTAAAAAAAGGTGGTTTTCCACATCATTTTTATGCTAAATTTGCTTGTCATATGAATCGTAGAATACTCGGATTCAGCGATAATTTCCGAAAATTGGAAACGTTTACAATTTATTAGAATTACCTACCTGGTGGCTCAGTGGATAATTTTCTGGATGGTCTTGCTCTGTCTACTTGGAACGTGCAATCTTCCTCATTGGAGGCTGCAGGCCTCTCGGAAATAACTGTGGAAAAAACAAAACGGACACAATTTTTTAAAAATGGTGGTGGTCCACATCATAGACGTTATAGACGACCTCGAAATAATGATGATTTACTCTTTTAGACCCAAAATAGCGTGATTTGAATTTTTTAAGGATTTTAACGTGTTTATAGCACCTCCACCCCCCTACTACTCAAAGGAAAAGGTAGTACGGCTCAAAACTTCATAAATGTCCCAAGGAACCGTTTGCAATGTCCATTGCTTCAACACAATTCCTAGCTGTTTTCTTTAAATATTTTGCTCGAATCCAATACGAAGGGGTTGGATACAACTGAAGGCAGCGCTCGGGAGAGATAGCGGACATGAAGGTAACTAAAGGAGAGCTCGCAGGCCAGACAATAAATTGTGATACTTTTTCTTCTGATTCCCTAAATATCGGAAAAATGCAGATGACTCGTTTTTTCGAGCAAGGTTTTAAATTACTATGGCATTTAAAGATCCAGGAATGATCTGAGCTTAGAATTGGTTAGGATTACCTCTTCCGGATGACTTTTTCTTTCCTCCTTCGTTACTATCACATTGGTCGCCAGACATGATGATGGGGTTGTCTAGTGGAGTTTCATTGATTGTCTCTCGGGCAAGAAAGTTCAATTCCACTATTGCAGAAAATTGATCTAAAAAATGTCAGGAAGTTTAGTACAGTACATATGATGGCTGTATGGCAACCAAAGCCAAATAAAAATTATAAAAAAAGAAAAAAAGTTTAGTAGTCACTACTAAGTTAATTTTTGTCACTATGGATATTTTTTTCCATGGACGTTCTTACCTTACTCCACGTATTTCACTCATCATGAACTTATTGAAAAAAAAAAACAACAAAAAACACAAACTTCCTGTGTTTACCCTCTAGCCATTCATCCCCCAACTATTCCAAACACATTACCGATGATGAAAATTCTACCAGCTTCCATGCACTCTACACCCCAGTTTGAGCCTTGGTTGACTGGACTATCATTGAATTTTAACACGTTCCACACGGATTGCCTACCGATAGCGAAATCCCGAATATCCTCCCCACCAATAACTACCTACCTACCTACCAGCAGATGAGAAATGAATTTTCCTATTTTCACATTTTTTTGCCATTGCCTGTCAATCCTTACTCAAAATTTGTTGAAGAAAGCGAAATTCCCGAATATTACCCCTTCTCACCCAACCCGCAAATCGATAATAATGGGTTTTATGAATTTAGCACATCTTCTACTTATGGGTTATGGAAATGGGTAGGAGGGGGGTGGAAAGGTCATGTTAGCGAATTTTCAAGGAAAATGAAGCTATTGCAATGGCCTCAAAAATTTTAGAATGGACTTTTTCGAATATTTTTCCCACTGATATCCGTTTTGGAACATTCTGGAATGATCCCTGAAGTTTTTCCAAAAATCGTACGTATATAATATCATATACCTACATACCATCATATACCTATGTCACTCCGGACGATAACTGAAGTTTATAAGTTTAAATGTATAGTTTAAATTTCTAAGTTTTCGCCAAAATGTTTGTCACAACAAACAAAAAGATGAGTGCCAGAAATTTTGGACAACCCTAAAGGGTTCAAAATTCAAAAAATTGAACCCAAAAAACGGAGTTTCCCCAAAAATTAATCTTGGATTTTCAAAATGCTGTAATTCTGGCCAATTTGAGGATAGAATAGTACTTTTATATATCATTTCAAAGAAAATTTAATGTTCTAGAACATCCTCTTCGAAGGTTTCCTTGTAAAACCAAAACCTCAGGAAGGAGAAGGAAGTTTGGTGAAATGCGTGAGGCTAAACATCGATTTTCGTAAATTTGAAATTTTTGAGGGCGGATTTCTCGAAAAATAAGGTAGGTAGAGAATAAATTAATGTTGTAGAGAATAAAATGAAGTCAATGTTGTAGCAAATTTAATAAGCTTTAATTTTGGTACGAGAAGTTGTTTTCATAGGACACAAGGTTAATGAGATATGAGCGAAAAAACAATAAACGGCACCTTTCCACCCCCAAAATATTGATACCTCGATATCTCAGAAACTAAGGTCAGTAGAGAAAAAATAATGAAGTCAACATTGTAGCAAATTTAATAAGCTTCAATTTTGGTACAAGCAGTTTTTTTCTTAGGACGCACGAGATATGAGAGAAAAACCAAAAAACGGGACATTTCCACCCCCCTCCTTCCAATTTCCGTAACCAAAAACTTTTGATAACTTGCTTCTCGCAGACGAAGGACGAGCAGCCGTTGCTGCGGTCTAGCGGCATTTATGAAAAGCAGGCTTACCTCGTTTTTCAGCTCATTTCAACATTTTCAACGATTCTACTTTCCTGCCTTATTAAATAGTAAGGAGAAGAAAATTGTTATTGAATTTCTGAATGATGGGATGACAAATCAAGCAGAATTCAATATTATAGTGAAGAATATCTCCTCCAGAACTTTTTACGAACGTATTGCTAGCACAATTTCGTCACACACATTTAAAACCTCTCTGATTCCATTATAGGAATGTATATTTTGATGGACCTTGAATCCACAAAGAAATAAATTGAATACCCCCCTTCAAAATTCGATAAGTTAGTAGTTTAGGTACTTTTCTAAGTTAAGTACCTAGGTACCTACTTACTTAGAAACGTAGGACCTAAACTGCTTATCAAATTTTGAAGGAGGGTATTCAATTTTTTCTTTCTTGATTCCAAAGGTCCATCCGAATGTAGGTACATACTTATAATGGAATCGTGGGGGTTGAAATTTTGCTAGCAATACGTTCGTAAAAAGTTCTGCATTCTTCACCATGAATATCACATTTTGCTTGATTCGTCACTCCAAAAATTCAAAAATACAACAACAGTTTTCTTCTCTTACAATTTAATAAGGCAGGGAAGTAGAATCGTCAAAAATTATGAAATGAGCGGTAAAAACGAGGTATGCCTACTTTTCACAAATGCCGCTGGACCCCAGCAACGGTTGCTCGTCCTTCTACGGCAAGTCGCAAGTAGGACCTACTTTTCGTACGTTCATTTCCCAACTACTACAAACACATTACCGATGATAAAAATTCGACCAGCTTCCATGCACTCTACACCCCAGTCTTGGTCTACACCAGAGCCTTGGTTGACTGGACTATCATTGAATTTTAATGATAAATAGCGAAATCCCGAATATCCTCCCCACCAATACCTACCTACCTACCTACCAGCAGAGAAATGAATTTTCCGATTTTCACATTTTTTTGCCATTGACTGTCAATCCTTACTCAAAATTTGATGAAGAAAGTATTCCCGAAAAGAAATTCCCGAATATTGCCTCTTCTCACCCAACCCACAGATCGACATAATGGGTTTTATGAATTTAGCACATCTTCAACTTACCATAGACTGTCATAACTACCCTCATTGAATTTGGATGATAAAAGCAAAATTACCGAATATTTCCCTCTTTCTACCTTTTGGCTCGTGATGTGTGAGACCTACTTTAAAAGGTACCTAATATGTTTGTCAGTAGGGACTTCAATCTAAATTTATCCTTGAGTAAATTTTTAAAATTTATTTATGTAGGTACTTACCACCTTCGAAATCCTTTTCCATTAGCGATCATCATCGAGGGGCTCACACCATCTGCGGTCAGCTTCCTCTTCAAAGTCAATGTAGGGGTGATCGTCATCGTCCCATATTTTTTCAAACGCACTACTGCGAACCAACTCTGTTCTCCATCACTCAAATATAAGTATGATAGGTACCAACTACCAAATAACGGATGACGGAATTAGAGAGTTACAGCAAAAACGATGACAGAACAAAAACGATGGCACGGTGGTTGAGAACAACGGCACGGACGTGTAGGAAGTTGTGACGGAGGATACCTATCGATATGACTATGGTATCGAATATCTTCTTTCGATACCAAGTTCATTTGGTATCGAATATTTTGATTCGATACTAGGTATCAAGTATTTTTCCCTGTATCAGAAAAAATATTCGAATGGATAGGTAGGGCTTAATAGTGTTTGTATACTAAAATTTAATTCGGTGTGTGAAAAAGTACTCATAGGTATCATGATCATACTCTTCAGTATCGAATATTTTCTTTCGATATCCGAGTAGTATAGAATATTTGTTTCGATACTAGTATCGAATATTTTTCGGTTTCTCCCATCACTAGTAGGAAGTGGACGGTGTTGGTCCTGTCTTTGTTTATTACAGTAGGGGCAAAGCGCAAAGGTGGAGGAAGGTTGTAGGTAATTCTCCGAGTTCGCTATTATCATCGTGTTTGAGGCGGGATTTGGTGGGAAATGTGCCTAATTCATGAAACTAATTTTTTTTAATCTACTGGTGGGTAGGTAGGAGTGGAGGGGGCGGTATTTCCCCGATTTCACTATTATCATCGTGTTTGAGGCGGGATTTGACCGTTTATGGTGGGAAATGAATCTAATTCATGTAACTAATTTTTTTCAACCTACTGGTGGGTAGGTAGGAGTGGAGGGGGGTGGTTTTTCCCCGATTTCTCTATTATCATCGTGTTTGAGGCGGGATTTGACCGTTTATGGTGGGAAATGAATCTAATTCATGTAACTAATTGTTTTTAATCTACTGGTGGGTAGGAAGGAGTGGAGGGGGGTGGTATTTCTCTGATTTCGCTATTATCGTCCTTTTTGTGGCGGGATTTACCGATTATTGTGGGAAATGAATCTAATTCATGAAACTAATTGTTTTTAATCTACTGGCGGGTAGGTAGGAGTGGAGGGGGGCGATATTTCCCCGATTTCACTATTATCATCGTGTTTGAGGCGGGATTTGACCGTTTATGGTGGGAAATGTCCCTAATTCATGAAACTAATTTTTTTCAACCTACTGGTGGGTAGGTAGGAGTGGAGGGGGGCGATATTTCCCCGATTTCACTATTATCATCGTGTTTGAGGCGGGATTTGACCGTTTATGGTGGGAAATGATTCTAATTCATGAAACTAATTGTTTTTAATCTACTGGTGGGTAGGTAGGAGTGGAGGGGGGTGGTATTTCTCCGATTTCGCTATTACATCTTTGTTGAGGCGGGATTTGACCGTTTATGGTCGGAATTGGGCTTAATTCCTAGACTTATTGTTATTATTCTACTGGTCGATAGGTAGTGGTGGTGGGATGAGGTGGGGATATATGGGGATATTGGATGGGGACACTTCTCACCACAGACGGTCAAATCACACTTGACTTTAGTGTAAGAGAGCGAAATCCCACTTATTTCCCCCTTCTCGCCTACTAATGGGCGACTTTGTCACACATCTTACTTCAGACGTTAATATCACACTCGATTTTAGATTAAAAGAGCAAAATCCCACTTATTTCCCCCTTCCCGCCTATTAACAGGTGAAAAACAGTAGAATTTTTCCAATTCGTCACATATGTTACCTCAGACGGTCATTTCACACTCAATTTTAGATTAAAAGAGCAAAATCCCGCTCATTTCCCCCTCCCGCCTCCTAACAGGTGAAAAACAAATGAATTTTTCGAATTCGTCACATTCTTGACTCAGACGGTCATATCACACTTGATTTGAGTGTAAAAGAGCGAAATCCCTCTTATTTCCCCCTCCCCGCCTCCTAACAGGTGAAAAACAATGAATTTCTCGAGTTCGGCACATTTCATGACCCAGACGGTCATATCACACTCAATTTAAAAGTAAAAGAGCGAAATCCCTCTTATTTCCCCCTCCCCGCCTCCTAACAGGCGAAAAACAATGATTTATTCGAGTTCATCACATTTCTTACCTCAGACGGTCATATCACGCACAATTCAAATGTAAAAGAGCAAAATCGGAGAAATACCTTCCCCCTCCACTCCTACCTACCCTCAAGTAGATTAAAAACAATTAGTTTCATGAATTAGGCACATTTCCCACCATACGCGGTCAAATCCCGCCTCAAAAAGGATAATAGTGAAATCGGAGAAATACAACCCCCCTCCACTCATACCTACCCACCAGTAGATTAAAAACAATTAGTTTCAGGAATTAGACACATTCCCCACCATAATCGGTAAATCCCGCCTCAAAAAGGACGATAATAGTTAAATCGGAGAAATACCACCCCCCTCCACTCCTACCTACCCGCCAGTAGATTAAAAACAATTAGTTTCATGAATTAGACACATTCCCCACCATAATCGGTAAATCCCGCCTCAAAAAGGACGATAATAGTTAAATCGGAGAAATACCACCCCCCTCCACTCCTACCTACCCACCAGTAGATTAAAAACAATTAGTTTCATGAATTAGACACATTTCCCACCATAATCGGTAAATCCCGCCTCAAAAAGGACGATAATAGTTAAATCGGAGAAATACCACCCCCCTCCACTCCTACCTACCCACCAGTAGATTAAAAACAATTAGTTTCATGAATTAGACACATTCCCCACCATAATCGGTAAATCCCGCCTCAAAAAGGACGATAATAGTTAAATCGGAGAAATACCACCCCCCTCCACTCCTACCTACCCGCCAGTAGATTAAAAACAATTAGTTTCATGAATTAGACACATTCCCCACCATAATCGGTAAATCCCGCCTCAAAAAGGACGATAATAGTTAAATCGGAGAAATACCACCCCCCTCCACTCCTACCTACCCATCAGTAGATTAAAAACAATTAGTTTCATGAATAAGGCACATTTCCCACAATAATCGGCAAATCCCGCCTCAAAAAGGACGATAATAGTTAAATCGGAGAAATACCACCCCCCTCCACTCCTACCTACCCGCCAGTAGATTAAAAACAATTAGTTTCATGAATTAGACACATTCCCCACCATAATCGGCAAATCCCGCCTCAAAAAGGACGATAATAGTTAAATCGGAGAAATACCACCCCCCTCCACTCCTACCTACCCGCCAGTAGATTAAAAACAATTAGTTTCATGAATTAGACACATTCCCCACCATAATCGGTAAATCCCGCCTCAAAAAGGACGATAATAGTTAAATCGGAGAAATACCACCCCCCTCCACTCCTACCTACCCGCCAGTAGATTAAAAACAATTAGTTTCATGAATTAGACACATTTCCCACCATAATCGGTAAATCCCGCCTCAAAAAGGACGATAATAGTTAAATCGGAGAAATACCACCCCCCTCCACTCCTACCTACCCGCCAGTAGATTAAAAACAATTAGTTTCATGAATTAGACACATTCCCCACCATAATCGGTAAATCCCGCCTCAAAAAGGACGATAATAGTTAAATCGGAGAAATACCACCCCCCTCCACTCCTACCTACCCGCCAGTAGATTAAAAAAAATTCGTTTCATGAATTAGACACATTTCCCACCATAATCGGTAAATCCCGCCTCAAAAAGGACGATAATAGTTAAATCGGAGAAATACCACCCCCCTCCACTCCTACCTACCCGCCAGTAGATTAAAAAAAATTCGTTTCATGAATTAGACACATTTCCCACCATAATCGGTAAATCCCGCCTCAAAAAGGACGATAATAGTTAAATCGGAGAAATACCACCCCCCTCCACTCCTACCTACCCACCAGTAGATTAAAAACAATTAGTTTCATGAATTAGACACATTTCCCACCATAATCGGTAAATCCCGCCTCAAAAAGGACGATAATAGTTAAATCGGAGAAATACCACCCCCCTCCACTCCTACCTACCCGCCAGTAGATTAAAAACAATTAGTTTCATGAATTAGACACATTCCCCACCATAATCGGTAAATCCCGCCTCAAAAAGGACGATAATAGTTAAATCGGAGAAATACCACCCCCCTCCACTCCTACCTACCCACCAGTAGATTAAAAACAATTAGTTTCATGAATTAGACACATTCCCCACCATAATCGGCAAATCCCGCCTCAAAAAGGACGATAATAGTTAAATCGGAGAAATACCACCCCCCTCCACTCCTACCTACCCGCCAGTAGATTAAAAACAATTAGTTTCATGAATTAGACACATTCCCCACCATAATCGGTAAATCCCGCCTCAAAAAGGACGATAATAGTTAAATCGGAGAAATACCACCCCCCTCCACTCCTACCTACCCGCCAGTAGATTAAAAACAATTAGTTTCATGAATTAGACACATTTCCCACCATAATCGGTAAATCCCGCCTCAAAAAGGACGATAATAGTTAAATCGGAGAAATACCACCCCCCTCCACTCCTACCTACCCACCAGTAGATTAAAAACAATTAGTTTCATGAATTAGACACATTCCCCACCATAATCGGTAAATCCCGCCTCAAAAAGGACGATAATAGTTAAATCGGAGAAATACCACCCCCCTCCACTCCTACCTACCCGCCAGTAGATTAAAAAAATTCGTTTCATGAATTAGACACATTTCCCACCATAATCGGTAAATCCCGCCTCAAAAAGGACGATAATAGTTAAATCGGAGAAATACCACCCCCCTCCACTCCTACCTACCCGCCAGTAGATTAAAAAAAATTCGTTTCATGAATTAGACACATTTCCCACCATAATCGGTAAATCCCGCCTCAAAAAGGACGATAATAGTTAAATCGGAGAAATACCACCCCCCTCCACTCCTACCTACCCACCAGTAGATTAAAAACAATTAGTTTCATGAATTAGACACATTTCCCACCATAATCGGTAAATCCCGCCTCAAAAAGGACGATAATAGTTAAATCGGAGAAATACCACCCCCCTCCACTCCTACCTACCCGCCAGTAGATTAAAAACAATTAGTTTCATGAATTAGACACATTCCCCACCATAATCGGTAAATCCCGCCTCAAAAAGGACGATAATAGTTAAATCGGAGAAATACCACCCCCCTCCACTCCTACCTACCCGCCAGTAGATTAAAAACAATTAGTTTCATGAATTAGACACATTTCCCACCATAATCGGTAAATCCCGCCTCAAAAAGGACGATAATAGTTAAATCGGAGAAATACCACCCCCCTCCACTCCTACCTACCCGCCAGTAGATTAAAAACAATTAGTTTCATGAATTAGACACATTCCCCACCATAATCGGTAAATCCCGCCTCAAAAAGGATGACAATAGCCGGATGGTTGTGGCTTCAATCTTTCCCCTTCTTCCTACCACTGAACTCGACCCCTGGACCCGATTTCCTAACTTGCACCAAAATAGGAAAATCTAGAAACCGCCCCAATGAGGACATAAGATCTTTAATGCCTCGCAAAATGTTCAGGTTGAATTTAGGCGAGAAAATTTAGTGGAAAAAGAAATTGTCCAGATTCAAAAAGTACCTACTTTTTTTCCAATGCCTCAATTCTTGTAGCAGGATGGAGTAGATCTCTTAAAAACTTCGTCAATAGTTCAGCTTTTCATGGACTAGGTAAATCAAGTTTCATCTTATGTGCAATACTGGAGATGTGCATTTAGTCGCCCCTTCATTACTCAGATCGACTATCCAGCATTACATCCATCAAAGCTGGATATGGGTATTGGTGGCCCCTTGATTATTCAGATCGACTATCCAGCAGTACATCTGTATCATACCTGCTTAGTATTCGCTCGTATAAAACGCGGAGTCGATATTTCGTGGAGTCAATATTTCGCGGAGTCGATACCTATAAAATACGTATATATATATATATATATATATATATATATATATATATATATAGATATATATATATATATATATATATATATATATATATATATATATATATATATATATATATATATATATATATATAT
This sequence comes from Apolygus lucorum, assembly GCA_009739505.2. Classification (NCBI taxonomy): domain Eukaryota; kingdom Metazoa; phylum Arthropoda; class Insecta; order Hemiptera; family Miridae; genus Apolygus; species Apolygus lucorum. The sequence goes on along the minus strand of CM019167.2, from coordinate 48,370,953 downwards.
ATATATATATATGTATAGTGGCGTCGGTGGTCTAGTGGACAGTGTACCCGACTGCGGTGATAAGATGAGAACAGTCTAGCGGGGACGCGCGTTCGAGTCTGGTCGTCGCAGAAAGTTTTCTGTCTATAAGACGATCGGCAATCTCTCGTTCCAACCCAGGGCGGTGATGTTTGGGAAGCCATGAGCGAAATCATCAGAACAAATTCTGATCTCCCCTTAGGGAGACAGCTGATGACGTCCGCGACGCCAAGAATGGCAGTCGGACGAAAATTCAACCTGAAATGGTTGCTTACTTTACTTTACTTACTTTTACTTTTATATATATAAATATAAACACTTAAATTTTTGTAGGGAGCGAACGGTTTGTCCTACAGAGCTCCTGGTGGTCTCAAAAAATTCTAAAAATTCTATAGAATCCAAAATTGAAGGAAAAACAATACCTTTATATCGAAATTTTTTGAGATAGGGCGTTTTCAAAATTTCAAAATTGATTTTGGAACCCTTAGAAGTGACCTACCTCAACCAAAAGCTTCGGGGCACAACTAGACCCCAAATGGAGCCTACATACCAAATTTCATCAAAATCGGTCAATGCTAAGTGGCAAAAGTGCCGCGTACGGCGTACGGCGGACGGACGGCCAAATTTTTATTCGATTTTTGGATTCTACGTACCTACCTTGAAACGTAAACCATCAAATTTTGAGGGGGTGTTAAAATTTTTTTTTTCTTGGTCGATTCCAAAGGTTCATTATTGAAAATAATAAACCAAAATGAGGTAGGAATATTTAGATGGAGATTGTCCGCCGACCCGAAACTGATTACTCGACGTAGGTGAGTGATCTAACCCGGACGAAATCTTTGATAGATGTTGACGAAATCTTTGGTTAGGATGATCACTCTGCTCTAAACCGTTCAATGATCGTGTAAGGCGAGGGAAAAGACGAGATGAGCCTGATGATACTTCAAGCCCCTTTTAAACAAGATAATGAATTAGGAAGGGGAAGAGTGGGGGAGAAGAGTTTCGGTGCCTCCAGTCTCGGCCGTTATTTGTGTAATATTTACAAGAGAGAGGTCACGACAATTAGAAACCAAATCGAGGATGGATTTACCTTCACATGGCTGAGACCAAAAATTCACTTATTTTCAAATTCTAAATTTTTAGGACGTCAGACGGTTTCATCAAAATTGCCACAGTCGAACCACAAGCATGAACTTCTTGACATGTTATGTGCACCAAAAAAACCCGATGCATAACTTTAAAAAACTGTGAAATTTATGGATACGTGTACTTCTTATCTCTTTTTGGCTATTTATTCTAGAATTTTATCCTAAAGGTAATTGTTTGCTGAGCCTCTTCACGACTGATTCTGATGAACCTCCAGTATTTTTGACGACTTTTTCCAGGAAGGGCTTCGTCACATGGTATCAGGATCCAAAATTTTTGTTCCAAACCAAGCTTCCCTACAAAATCGTTGCGCATGCGCACACGTAAAAATCGCGTAACAGCCATAACTGCTATATTTTCCACCAGATTGCACTGCAACTTTCTGATTGGCGTGTAGAAGATTTCCCATAAGGATTGGAGGTTGATGTTTTGAGATTAGCTACTATGCATCGGAGCATCTACAAAATCGGGTTACGGTATACGAGAAAACTATGTGCCACACCCACTTGGCAATTTTTTTTTACAGTTCATTGAATTCATATCCGTCATAGCGGAAATCCAAACTCAAACTAATTATTATTATTAGTCGTTTGTCATAATTTGTTTTCAAGACAGGGGTCGCATGACATAGTCTTGAGGGTAATCTGCTTTTGGTTTATTATTTTCAATAATGAACCTTTGGAATCGACCAAGAAAAAAAATTTTAACACCTCCTCAAAATTTGATGGTTTACGTTTCTAGGTACGTAGAATCCAAAAATCGAATAAAAATTTGGCCGTCCGTCCGCCGTACTTGGCACTTTTGCCACTTAGCATTGACCGATTTTGATGAAATTTGGTACGTAGGCTCCATTTGGGGTCTAGTTGTGCCCCGAAGATTTTGGTTGATGTAGGTCACTTCTAAGGGTTCCAAAATCAATTTTGAAATTTTGAAAACGCCCTAACTCAAAAAATTTTCATATAAAGGTTTTTTTCCTTCAATATAAGATTCTATAGAATTTTTAGAATTTTTTGAGACCACCCGGAAAAACCGTTCGCTCACTACGAGAATTTAAAGTTTGGACGTACGATAAATCAGAAACACGAGTGAATCGCAAAAGAGGCCTAATCTCCGTTCAAATTAAAGCTGACCGAAATGCGATCGATGTTTTTCTTCATGTTGGATGGTTGGTGGCTTTGCAGACGAGTGATCTATATAGAAAAACAAAAAATAATAAACCATTGTGTAATAATTTGCAGCGTTTTTTTCGTTGAAAAGGTTTTTATCTTATCAACTCTTGAAATTTATTGTGTTTTAATATATTCGTAATGAGTATTTGGAATCTATATTTGATCCTTCAGTAACCCGCATTGCGAATTGGATAATGGAGAAATGAGATCGAATCAAAACCAAGAAGAGCACAAAAATGATTCCTTCATTTTAACCGTCATCTCGGTAGACCATTTAATCGTCTATGAGGTACTCGACCAGCGATTTTTATAGAGTCGATCTGGGCTCCCAACGGAATTAAAAATATCGTCCCTATTATCGAAGAGGGGATTCAGGCAATCGAATAAATACCACTTGTTGGGCTTATTATGAACGAGGTTCCCTAATCCGTAGCGGCTCATCGGATCCCGGTAAAATTAATGTGGAAGCAGTCCGGTCCGCTCTCTCGTCTGTATATTTTCGCAGCGTTCCCTTTGATCCAATCGACTGAAACATCCGGTTAGAGACGGGTTATGGGTCAGCCATCACCATTTGAGCGATTTTGTGAAGAGACGAAAGCACGGTGAATGGGTCGAAAAAAAATTCAGAAGAGAATCCTTGAGAATGTTCTCCGTTTATACTAATTTGTTTCCCTGGAAAAGTAAACCTTCTACTGAACTCAGAGAACTCGATTTCAATACTCAATTCATGCTATTATCAACGTTATGTGATCCATGACTCGGCTGTGACGTCTTTCACAACCTTTTATAATGTATTTACTTGAGTCGTAAAATGAACTCGACAATCTGGAAAGAATGCACTCCACACTCACAATACAATACACACTCACGCTCATTATGTCATTCTAATTGGCCCAAACATAGCTAACAATTATTACAATAGCGTATTTCAAGGTACTGCACGACCTAATAATGATGTATAATAAATTATCTATGGAAGATAATTTATCGAAGATAATTATTATAGATAGAAAATTTATGTATTTATCTAAGTCATCTTGGAAGTAAAAACGATCTGATGACTTGTTGGTGTTTCTCCTGACCAATAAACTTTGGAATTAGAACAATCCCCCAATCAACCAAGACAATAATTTGTATTTTAAATTGCAAACAACAACTCAACTGCCAAACATCCATATTGGCACTGGTGGCGCTTACAAATTAAATACCATACAGCGTTTTCTCGTGGCTAGTGCGCCAACCTTGTGTAATTTTCAACTGTAAGGTGCTGCACTCTTATGAGCATTTTGTACTTCTCACCCCCTTCTTCCTCGTTTTGTAACCCCTTTGTTTTCAAGAGCAATTATCAATTGAGTATTTGAGTATATGAGTTACGGTCCGTCATTGTGTCACTATCAAGTCAGTCACTTTACGATCAGTTAGATATTTTGTGTGTCTGTGAATGTTGTGAAGAGTTAGCATACCACCATAGCGTCAGGTATGAACGTTCTGTTTATAATATAATCATAGTCAGTCGTCAAACGCACCACCGTCCAGTAGTACGATAGTTGATCCTTCAATAAACCTACCAGTTATCTCGATCGTCTCCATCGTTTTCTTCATCAATTAGAACCGATTCAGAATTTCTCATTTTCAGCTCTGCATATGGTAAAGCATTACCAGGCACGGAGTAGGACATAGGAGACTAAGAAGCCACATAAATAGTGCCTTCACAATATTTGGGTAGTATTCTACATGACCAAGTCACATTACTTTAGCACTAGAATTGCGATACGATTTCCTACGTAAGAGACATTGACTCGAAGGTGGTTTGCACCTCTATGGTGCACTAAACAGAGACCCACAATTGATGATGAATTGATTGAAACGACATCCATCCACATAAAACCAATAAATGAATGTCTGTCTATTTTACTAAATTGATATTAATTATTCAGAAGACGGAAATAGGTGTACCACGTCTACAAGAAAACGTCTGAAAATAATCTTAATCCGGCATGACAGATATCATTTAACCGCACAGGTCGATACACAATCATGCATCACCAGATGCGACCTCGTTATTTTACGATCGGCGCTGTCAGCGATTTTCGAAGGAGATTGGAAAACTTGATGAAACCGTTGGATTGTTACACACACAAGGAGAATTTATGATTCTATCAATAGCGCCGGGTCATGGAAAAAACAACGTCTTCTCGAGGTGGCAGACCATCGACGCGACTTGTAAACAACATGTTAACGACTTGCACCCCTCTTCGTCCCGCTACGTGACAGCCGCTGGTAAGTAGATTTAAGGCGTACGTTGAATCTCTTTGGTCACGTACGACGTAAGACCAGCTGCATTTCCTTCTTGGGAACGATAACGCATCCAGAAAGGGGTCTTACCAGTTGAGTGGATGATCAATTTTAATGACCGGAGTTCCAACCATGCAGTATTACATAAAGAACGGATTTTTAAACCAATTAGCCCATCTGCTTTCGTATTTTTCCACAGAAATTGGATCACAAACATAATCAATGGACAACACGGGTTTACGAGAAAAACGATCAAAATTCAGATAAAGTACCTCGAAGAAACTATTTTGCTACATTTCAACCAAAAATAACAACTTTTGGTTTACTATTTTCAATAATGAACCTTTGGAATCGACCAAGAAAAACAATTTTTTAACAACCCCTCAAAATTTGATGGTTTACGTTTCAAGGTACGTAGAATCCAAAAATCAAATAAAAATTTGGCCGTCCGTCCGCCGTAAGCACTTTTGCAACTTAGCATTGACCGATTTTGATAAAATTTGGTATATAGGCTCCATTTGGCGTCTAGTTGTGCCCCGAAGATTTTGGTTGATGTAGGTCACTTCTAAGGGTTCTAAAATGAATTTTGAAAACGCCCTAACTCAAAAAATTTAGATATAAAGGTATTGTTTTTCCTTCAATTTAAGATTCTATAGAATTATTAGAATTTTTTGAGACCACGCGGAGCTCTGTAGGACAAACCGTTCGCTCACTACGAGAATTTAAAGTTTGAACGTACGAGAAATCAGAAACAAGAGTGTGAATCGCAAGAGAGGCCTAATCTCCGTTCAAATTAAGCTGACCGAAATGCGATCAATGTTTTTCTTCATGTTGGAAGGTTGGTGACTTTGCAGATGAGTGATCTATATAAAAATAATAAACCATTGTGTAATAATTTGCAGCGTTTTTTTCCTTAAGATGTACAACAATACAATTTTTTGGTAGTTTCGAGAGTAGTGTTACTACTCTGTATTTACCTACTGTTTTCCTGTGGAAACCCATTAGGAAGTCGAAATCCAAATTACCTACACAACACACGCTAAAACGACCGAACGATGAGTTTCAACCATGTTTTCACTAGGTTTGAGACATAACGGAGTAGGCATCCACGAGACGTCACAATAGACTATTTTGAAGCGAAAATGTGTTGAGAACTAAAATACCTATCTAAATGCTGGTCTCATAGTATGTCATCTAGAACGGTCGAAGAGATGTTTGTGTTCTTTTTATTATTATGTTGATAACAATCTCAAGTTGAATTGACGTTTATAAACATCAAACATGACACAACACAACATGATAAACACAGCACGATAAACATCATGTTCTCATTTGACTTTGATAAAATGTACTTCCAAGGCTCGGTAGACATATCTCAGTGCTACAGGTAGCATACAATTTTTGTGAAAATGTATAGTAATTCAAAGAGTGGTGAACGATTATGAGGTGACGATTACTGAGTAAGGACACATATTAGTATACAGTATATTAGCCGATTTGAGCTAAGAACCCTTGAAAAGGGGCTTCATTATTACATCGCCTATGGTTTGACGTTTATGCTATAATAAAAAGACACCATGGTTATCCAAGCGTTAAGTTGGAACACGTGAAACGGAATTGTCAACAAAAGAAATCGTTTTCATGATTATCACGTCTATAACTTCGAGATGGAAACGAAATTACGAATATATACACATGTATATTTTAGTTGGAAATTTTAACAAAAGAGGCGAAAAGAGAGCGAATATTCGAAGTTGGAGTAATAGAAGACGACGTACCTAACATTTAAAATTTACCATCAACTTCTTCATGGTACGAGGTGAATGAGTGTTTGAACTTTCTAACACATTGTAGAAGCAGCTTTTCTCAAATAGTTCAAGTCTATCTAGTAGATTCCTGAAAAAACTGAATCAACGGCCGCTAGGGGAATTGGTTGATTTCCGTCGCTTTATTAAAAACGTGTACGCATGAAATTCTGGTTGTCGATGTCTGTGGAAATATGTGACACAACCAATGGGGTATTTCGGTCAATTTTTTTTATTTTTTATTTCAAAAGCGTATGGCTCAGGAATAACGGTAATCGGGTCTGTTCGTCGAGAAAATGTTTTTAAAAAATCAGAGAAGCTAAGGAAAGTTGAAGATTTGAATGGTGTGACGTAGCTAGCCAATCGTGACGTAGCTAGCCAACTGTCTTTGAAAAAAGTATCCATGCACAGAATCCCTTGGAGGACGTCTTGGATACTACAAAAATGCCTACTCACACACGCGCGCGGCGTAGTCCGCGGCGTAGTCGTTGCCTAGTGTGTGTGCATTTATAGCGGCCCGCCTTTTTCAAACGTGCGATCTCTTTAATTAATTTTTCTACCACATGTTACAGTATCATTGGGCTTAAAGTAGATGTATATAGGTTTTCAAGGGTGCTGAATCCAAATTTGAGGTCAAAAACCTGAATTTCCGACCCACCGAAATACCCCATTGATCCTACAACCTTCCTTCTTGGTCCGGAGTTCGGAATACTCTCCGCCGCAGAGTACAACACCCCAGACCGACTGTTTTGCAAGAAAGAATGGTAGTATGAAGCTAATTTCTGCACCATCGATTCAGATCGTCGAAATGGGAGAATCCAGGAGACGCGACGACGGGGCATATTCAACGAATCAAAACATGAGCTTCACAGAGTGTTAAGTTCTTTTTCAGAGAGAAGTAACGATGGAATACTGAACATTGCCGAGGCTGGAGTACACAAACGAACCTGGAGCGAAGGGTGTCCAAGTAGGCACAGCAGAAGTCGGTCTGTGTCGGCAGCCTTGGATCAAACGTCCTCAGTGAATACTCCGGGCGAACATACTAAATCTAGTACATCTTCGCGTCTTCCCAAAACATGTAGTTATCAAAGAAAAAATTTCAAAAATTACATGGTCTTCCGAATAAAACAAAATTTCTGTCTTCATATGGAAATAATGAGTAACTCCTCCACGATACTGGACACAAATTTTTTAAAATCGAAGGTAACAACGACCACCTTCCTGTTATCTCAGACGGTTCCTCCTGATTACGAGCGTTAAGTAAGCACTGTCAATTCTTTCTGTGTCTTCATTACTTTTACCATTCCGTTATTCTATTACTGTATTGGGATATTAACTGTAAGACAGATACTATAAGACAGATAATTAATATTGGTCCCTAATGGGACCCGAACAGGATGGAGGAGGGAAACCTCCTGAACCACCTGACAATAATAACAAAACAAACGGCAACAACAACGCTACCCTTTTATCTTCAAAAGATTTTCAAGAACACGTAATTAAAAATAGATTCCGTACTGGTGACAAAGGTCCCTATTTCATATTTGTGGAGGGACTGCAATCGAAGATTGGCTCTACCCATCCCATGGTTTTCGGACGATGGCTCTTCAAGTCACAAATTGTCAACAAACAGTCAATAACAAATATAATGAGCGTAGGAGGCAACAGATTCAAAGTTGAGGTTTCATCTGCGATAGCAGCGAACGAGCTCGTTGAGAATAAAGCATTTAAAGATAAAAATTATCTCGCCTACATTCCCGATTCTCTGATTTCTAGGACAGGTGTTATTAGACATGTTGATGTCACATTGGAGGATGAGGAACTGTTGAATGAAATGGCATCGGTAGTCCGCCCAACTAAGATTCGTCGTTTGACAAAAATCGTCACTAACCCGGATAAAACAACCAGCACAATCAAATTACAAACCTGTTTCGTCGCGTTTGATTCTCAATCATTACCAGAATACGTTTCAATCTACGGACACCGATGTAAAGTGGATCCGTATATACCTCCTGTGCGCCGATGTTTGACCTGTCATCGAATAGGTCATGTTAAATTTCAGTGCAGAACAGGAATCCGCTGCCTTCATTGTGGTGATCAGCATCAGTCTGATGGATGTCCTCAAAAAGACAATATATTATGCATAAACTGTAAATCTACGTCTCATAAAGCTGACAACAATGCGTGCCCCTTGTATCAAGATCGTTTGAAGAGGAAAAAATTAGCAGTGATGGCGGACTCTTACGCTGCGGTTGTCACATCGAATAGGTTCAATGTCTTACCCCTAGTCGACGAACATGTAGATGAGAATCGTGAAAATTTTCCTGAACTGAAAACCGCTGGTAGACAACTAACAAAAAAATCTCACAGAGCAACTCGTTCAAATCCGTATACCATACCTGATAAATCTAGACATCAACATCGCAAAAGACAAGATAAAACCGAGGAAAATTGGTTTGTAGATAACAATCCAACAGAAACATCGGAGGTTCGTATCTCTTCTCAAATTCCTTCCCAACTCCCTCGGCTTCGCAGACGCCAAATTACCTCACCCTCTCCCAGCTTGAGCGACGATAGTGACAACCAAATGGAAGTGGAAGAGTATGCAGTGAAGCAGACAACGCAGGACATTTGGAACCTGATGAACAAGCCTAACCATTCAATGAATAATGAATCAGACATAATGACTACGTTATCTAAAATTCTTCAAAACTTCAAATCATCAAATGCTCGACCCCGGCCAATGTAAAACCTATTCTACTATTCCGATCAGACCCCAATGGATAAAGAAACAATTAAAATCCTACAATGGAACGCAAGATCCCTTGTTAGCAATAAAGCAAGTTTTGAACAGTTTTTGATATCAAATCCGGTCACGGCCGCAGCAGTATCGGAGACTTGGTTCCGCCCAGGTTTCCGGTATTCCTTTAAAGGGTATAACCTGCTTCGGTGTGACAGACATGACGGCAGAGCAGGTGTGGCATTGCTGATCAAAAGCGGCATAAAATTCCAACAACTCCATATACAGAATCCTATCGATGATGTAATGTGCATTGGCTCTCTGGTTGAACTAAAACCTAACCTTAAAATAAACCTAATCTCTATTTATAACTCTCCAAGAAACTCAGTTTCGCAGGATGCATGGGAGCGCTTTTTGCGGTCCATCCCACGCCCATGTGTTATCACGGGGGATTGGAATGTGCATCATTCAGCAGTTGGATCATCATACACAGATCGCAAGGGTGTAGCTCTTCTCACAGCAGTAGCATCGCAGGATCTTGTTTTCCTTAATGATGGCTCGCCAACTCTTATCCCATCCAGCAATTACAGAACTAGATCAGCTATAGATATCACTTTCGTTTCCCAGTCTCTCTCAAGCACGTTCGAATGGAACGTTGTTGATGACTCCCTTGGCTCTAATCACTGGCCAACTATACTATCGTCCTCCATTGAGGAAGATATCCCCTTAACAATCCCCTCAAACAAGTGGAACTTAAGTAAAACTGATTGGGCTAAATTTCAATTGTTTTTGGAGAGAAAGGAAAGTGAGATAACTTTGACGGATTTGGATTATGATCAATTTACTAAAATAATTAATGAAGCTTGCTCGTATGCTGCTCCGACTATGGAACCATACTATAGGAAACCAAAAAGCCTATGGTGGAACGAGGAGTGTTCAATCGCGGTGGATAATCGACGTGCTGCGTTCAGGAATTTCAAAGCTCGTCCGTCGTTCGAGAATTTCGTTGAAGCCCAAAGAGCTGCTGCGAGCGCGAAAAGGATCATATTGAAGCAGAAGAGAGCCTCTTTTCGGCAGTACTGCAGCAGATTAAATAAGTCAACGCCGATAAGAGAGATATGGAATCAAATTCGCTCGTTTAAAAACAGTAAACTAATGAGGTCAAATGCAGCATTGAAGGGAGATTGGGTTGAAGATTTTTTTGCCAAACTAACTCCACCATGGGTTCAACCAGAAAAAACCACTGAGGGAAATGAAAACGCTCAAGAATCTGGAAATATTTTCTGTATGTTACTCACAATGACCGAACTGGAAGCAGCTCTTTCCAGGTCATCAAACACAGCACCCGGAAAAGATGGCTTCACGTACGAAGTTCTTAATCATCTCCCTCCGTCCTATAAGAGAGCCCTCTTGGCGTTATACAACCATTTCTGGCAGACAGGAGTATTTCCACTGGCTTGGTCCGACTTCGTCATCGTTCCGATTCCAAAACCTGGGAAACCACCCTTACAATCTTCCTCATACAGGCCAATAGCCCTAGCATCTTGTCTGATGAAGACCTTTGAACGCATCATCAAATATAGACTCCAGTGGTGGCTAGAGTATCACTCGCTGCTACCACCATCGCAGTATGGTTTCCGAATGGGTAAATCGACGACAGACGCCGTGAACTCACTTCTGATTGACGTCCAGAATGGGCTTACTCGAAACGAAACCACCCTGGCACTGTTTCTGGATATTACCTCAGCTTATGATGATGTCCAACTCCCTCTGCTAAGGGTAAAATTGAAAGAACTAGGTCTTCCTGGTCACACTGCAGACACCATTACTAATTTAATCTGGGAGAGGAACCTTTATGTCAGAACCCAAGACGCAATGATCGGACCTAGAAAGGTATACAAAGGCTTACCTCAGGGATGTATATTGAGTCCTACCCTCTACTCCATGTACTTGGCCGGAATAGATAACATCCTTCCTGAAGACGTCCACATCCTGCAATATGCTGATGACGTGTGTATTTATGTTACGAATGGAGACTTCGAGCATTGTGTCGAGTCCCTAGACCAAGCTGTACTCTCATTGCTGAATTTCTTCCATACTCTCGGACTGTCAATATCAGCAACCAAGTCAGTTGTTTGCCCATTCACCCGTAGACGCGTTCTCCCTCTGGGAGATTCCATTGAATTGGGAGGCGTAACGATTCCATGTTCCAAGGAGGTGAGGTTCTTAGGTGTACACCTCACCCGATCCTTGAGCTGGAACAAGCACATCGAAGAAACTGCTACAAAAGTTGATAGGTACCTTAACGTTCTCCGGTCCTTTACTTCTACCAAATGGGGAGCAGACCCCCAGATTGCTTTGCTGTTCTACACCGCCACCATACGAAGCGTAATGGACTTTGGTTCAATATTCTACTCTGCAGCATCAAAGACGAAGCTTAAAATGCTTGATCGTCTGCAACACCAGGCACTTCGTACCTCATTAGGAGCACTGAAATCAACACCCATAAACGCTCTTCTAGCGGAAGCGGGGGAGCCACCTCTACACCTCAGGAGAGAGATGCTGAGTAATCGGTACCTGGTTTCGCTTTACAGTAGGGAAGCTAGCAAATTCACTGCAGTGGCCAAGCTATCGATTGACACCCTAACACACCAATTCTGGATTAAACGAAACACTCCAGAAGTCTGTAGTAGTTTCATATCCTGGGGCCAGGAAACACAGTGGATGGCAAAAAACGATAAACCGTTTATATATACACTGACGTACCAGAGTATCTTGAAAATGCCGCAGCTCCACCATCTTCCCGAGAGAATCTACAACTCCAGTGATCCATCAAGTTCTCTGGAACTCTACTTAACTCAACGTTGGCCTCATGGAACTTACATTTACACGGACGGGTCCCTATCAGAAAGCCGTGTTGGATGCGCATTCTATGACTCGACAAATGACCAGGCACGGAGTTTCAGACTTTGGAATTATGCCACCATTTACTCAGCGGAAGCTCTAGCAGTCATGGAAGCTCTAAAATATGCAGTTGATCTTGGGGAACGGTGCACCAAACTTATAATCCTCTCAGACTCTCAAAGTGTCATGAACAAGTTAAATAATGTAACTCCCTCCACTCGCCTGACTTTTGTAGAAGCTACCATTGTTGGTCTGATCTCAGAGCTCCGATCCGAAAATAAGTCGGTCCACCTGATTTGGGTTCGTGGTCACAGGGGCATCAGAGGTAATAGTGTGGCGGACAGCAACGCAAAGCTGGGCTCCGAATTACCACAGCATTTGGATCTACCAGGAAAATTCAACCACTCAGACATGAACAGGAAGTTCACAACGGAAGTGATAGAAAAATGGAGAGAAGAACACGACAGATACCCCGCTGGTCACAGATATAAGTCCATTTTCCCTCCCCCGTCTAAGCGCAAATGGTTTGCGAGTATTCAAGACCCGCTCACCAAAAATTTTTATAAGTCTATAACTAGACTTAGATGTGGACACGGTTTGTGCAATTCCTATTTAAGTAAAATCATGCCAAACGATTTCAACCCAACTTGCTCCAGGTGTCCAGAAGAAGAAACGCTTGAACATATAATACTTGCCTGTCCAGCGTACTCAAACAGCCGGGAGGATATGATCCTGAAATTAACACCACTCAAGATACTCATTCTGCGTCCGTTCAATTTGGACTCTCTTCTGTCAACTGGAGACATCGAGGTCTACAAGACCATTTTTGAGTTCATTACCCGGAACAATGTAAATATCTAAGCGAATAGTACACCATTGAGAGGAAACTTATTTAATTTCTAACAGTTTTAAAACTATTATTGTATTCCTATTTTATTTAATTATGAGTGAAAAGTAACTTCTTGTATTGCAAAACAGTAGGGCTGAATGTATGTCATTATACGATGCCAATAAAAATTAAAAAAAAAAAAAAAAAAAAAAAAAAAAAAACGACGTTTTTTGTCTTATTCCCTCCCCCTCCCTCCGCCACATAATTGATCTGAAGAACTGAAAATTTTGTTGTTTTTGGTTAATTTTTTCAATAATGAACCTTAGGAATCGACCAAGAAAATAATTTTAAACCCCCCTATCAACATTTGTTGGTTTACGTTTCAAGATTGGTACGTAGAGTCCAAAAATCTAATACAAATTTGGCCGTCAGTCCGCCGTACGCGGCACTTTCCTGAGTTACCATTGACCGATTCTGATGAAATTTGGCATGTGGGCTCCATTTGGGGTCCAGTTGTGCCCCGAAGGTTTTGGTTCAGTCATCTCTAAGGGTTGAAAAATAAGGGATGAAATTTAAAAAACGCCCTATCTGAAAAACTTTCGAAATAAAGGAATAATTTGTTCACCAATTTAAAATAGTATTGAATTTTTAGAATCGAATGTGAATTCAGAAACACGAGTGTGAATCGCAAAAGAGGCTTAACCACCGTTCAAATCGTAGCTGACCGTAATGCGATCGTTGTTCTTTTCTTCGAGTTGCACTCAGTTTTGCGTCCTTAGCAACGAGTAATGAAATTTCCTAATAAAGACACCCCAACCTTCTATTTTTCGAATTGAGTGTGAAGCGTTTATTTCTTCAAAATAAACTTGATTGTGAAGCGAAAATATGGTAGGTAGGTAGTAACAATGGCAAATCTGTGTTCTTCGCAGGCAAATGATCTGTACAGAAAAATAATAAATCTTTGAGTAATAATTTGCAGCGTTTTTTCAATCTTCATGTTAATTATTGCACCTTACTAGTGGAGATCGACACGACAGAAAAGAAAGCCCGGGTGGAAGAAGGATTATCGGATTACTTCCAGTTAAAAAACATGGTTCGGACAGAATCGACTTTGAGGCATCAAAACGTTGAATGTGTATCATGATACTAATCACTCTTTTCAACGATTTCTTCCTTTTTTTGTACTCACGTCCACTTTCAATCAGATAAAAATAACGAAGTTAACAACCCTCTAATTTCCTCGAAAGGCCAAAATATTTCAGCGTAAAATAAATCAATTCGTGAGATAGTCAACACACCTTTAAATCACAAAACCTTTGTTGTCAAGCTTCTTCATACTTCTTAGCTCATCAATAGAATCCAGAAAAGTGGCTATTTTCGTTCGTTTATCGCTTCGGGATATTTTTCTGGAAACAAAGAGCACTGAGAATTAATTTATTCCTGCTCCTGAAATTGAGAAGTTACACGAATTTCATCAAATTATTTAGGGGTCCTTGGTGAGAAAGCTCAAAAATAGTGCTCAAGAACTTATATTTAAACTTATTGCAATGATTTTGAAGTTTTAGTAATGACAAATTGTTTCTATAAAATTAGGTTTGGAGCAATTCACTCATCTTTCAGTGGGTCTACTTTTCATTAGAAATTTTGAAGCTGTTCTGTACGAAATCTCAATAAAAACCTAATATCTTCGTTTTCTCACATATTTTTATCTTAAGCCGAATTAATGACTGGAAGGATTGAAATCCAAGGTGCCTCATCTGTATTAATGTTCTAAAAGTAACTTCACCCATACCTGTATACATCCTTTGGGACGTCCCACAGTAAGACTTGGGTGTCCTTATGCGCTTAATCTGGGGTAAAGGTGGACAACAGTCAACAAAAAACAAAACCACATACTAATCCGTTTTAGACCATTCTGAATCCAAATCCGCGAAAAAACCATAGGTTAATGTTTGTGTGTGTGACAAGATCTTGTGTTGAACCCAGGCCTTAGTTTTCAACCGATTTTGGTGGTTCTTATTGTATTCGACTCAGATAACTTCCGAGTTGAGTTTCGGTGGCTTTGAAATTAAGAGAAAATTCTCAATATACCTCTGAATTTTCATGAATTATTTTTTGTACCACCATGGAACTAATTAGTGGTGCCACCTTGGTGCCAGGACACCAGAAACTACGTATTTCGTGGGTTTTTGATTGTTTCACCATGAATACGGATGTGAAGTACTATGAACTACCTAACCAGATGAAAGATCAACGTTACGACGTATGTCCGATTTGGTGCCAGACTGCACCATTGGTAAGGGGGGGGGGGGGGGGGTCGAATTCGCATGTTGGGTATCGTAGATCGTGGATTTTAAAGTGCTGTTCAAATTCGAGGCTCGCAAGTCCCTAGAAATGTTATGGCGCTAAGGGTGAAAGGGGGAAAATACTAAACAAATTACGTTCAGGAGGAAGGTAAATAAAAATGCGTGTTTTATCGCTCACCAACTGGTTTAAATTGGCCTAATTCTCATCCAATGGGAAGTACCCTGGAATTCAAACGTCTTAAGACGTGGATAAAGTTGATCGGTATTCGGAAACAACGATTTTTAAATGGTGGATCCCAATCCCTAATCTCTTTTTAAACTAAGCACGTCAAGTGTTATTCGAAAAATTGTCTCCGTTAATATTTGGTAGGTACAGTTAAACCATTTTTTGTAATTTTGTATTCAGTTCTGAAGATGGCAATCATTTAAAATATAGTTTTCTATATTTCATAATTAATTAAGAGTTCATTCTTTCTATTTTTTATACAGATTTAAATAGAACAAAAAAGCAAAATAAACCTATGTTATTGTGTTGTTATTGTTGTAATAAGTTATTACGTTTATTTGCGAGTGTTTTATGGGGTTGGAAAATAAGGAGTTTTACAAAAGTTGGTAAATTATTGCTGATTTGGAACATTGGAAATGTGTTCAACGCCAAGGCGGCTCTGCCAATAAACTGGTGATAATTCCTCAAAAGTCATTAAGACGCTCATCACAAAGATTCAAAGAGCTATGAGACAACGAAGAAGGAGGAAGAATTTCAATTTATAGATACTATTTTACAGAAATATACGCCCCCAGTAACCACAGATATCTCAACTTAAGGAAAATTAATGTTTTCACACGTGTTTTTCCGATGAGCATGTTTAAAAAAATAAAGTTAAATTCTCCTGCTCAATGGTTTAAAATATATTCAATGGGGTGCAAAAATAAATAATTAAAATGAGCGGGTTGAAGTAAGTTCAGCTTCCACAACTCTAACGTGAAAAGAGGAAGCAGGAATGAGTTCGAAGTCTGATGAATAGGTTTCCTCGAACTACAAACCTGTAGAACAGATCAGTAAAAGCGCTAAATAATAATGGGGGACAAATTTGTATGGACACCAGCTCGTCGTTGGATCTTTGGAGCGTAGCATTGAATGTGTTCCCATTCATCAGTTCTTTTATTGCACATGGAATACTCAAGTGGGTTATCTCATTTCAAGAACGGTCCCATTGAAAGGAAGACTTTCGAAGGGAGTGTGATAGTGAAGAGATCCTACGTATCAGATGGGTAGACGGTTTAGTTGTCATCGCAAGTTTAACTTTCTTTTTTCAACCCAACTAAAAGGTAGCATGGAAAGTACCATAAGTAAGTATTGATTACGATCGAAAGAAACCAACATTTTTCTCAACCTCGAGATGTTCGATAGACATCTGATCAACTTTATCCACGTTACAGGCAAATGTCTTTAAGTCCCTAACTACTGAGCAAGTCACTTGATAGTGAAGGAGCGGTAGTTATGTACAAGAATGGAATACTGTTAGTTGCATCCATCACCATTCGGAAAACTTTGACTCATTTGGCTGAAAAATCGCCCACCTCGCCCCTGAATGACTGCATCTTCAAAATTGAAACATCATACTTCCAATTTCGGGAAACTATTAATTTGAAAAAGAACAATTATTCATCAAATGAAACTAATGGATCTTAAAAATGAGCTAGATTTGCCTGAAACTCTCATTTTAATTGTTGCGTAATTGATTACAAATTAGACACGTCTGAATGTGAGATGCCCCTTTTGTCTTGAGTTGCCTATTTTGGAGAACAAAATAAGGTTCCTATTATGTACGAGGGAAAGAAGATTTCGTATTTTCTTCCAAAATTCGTTAAAGAGGGCAAAAGATCGTGTACACTCCCAAATTGCATTAATCCTGAAAACGTCATCATATAGTTCTGCCTCTTGGAAGGATATTCGGACTGACAACGAGTCAGAATCGAACAGAGGACATTTTCACTTAAGGACTTTTTTCACATCCAAAAATGAAAATCTGGCTTTCGTTACCTTGGTAGACTCAAGAGCAACACTAAAGTAGACATTGAAAATTCTTCGGATATTGGTACACTCAATTTTTCATTAGGGAGTTTTCAGAGGGAAAAATGCCGCAAAAGTGGTTCGTTAGATTTTAAAGAATCTCATCATTACGATACCTCCAGAACCAAAAAGGGTTGATTGAATTTATAGCGGTAGTCTCCAGAATTCAAATAGAGCGGGAGAACAAACGTAATAATTCGAACAGAACGCGGGTTATTACGCCCCACCTTCGTGTTTTACAATCGACGAGAGTTTCATAGAAGATTGTGATTGGAAAAGAAAGACTTACATTTTAAATAATATTTCTTATTATTATTCAATCCAATCTCTCGTTCTTAAAATCATCGCCGAGCTTTCCATGAGATCGCATTTGCCGCCACATGATTATCGAACGCCCTGATATAAACTGAAAGGAGTAAACAATGAAAACTATAATTACAAAGGAGGTTATTTGAGCGAAGACGTCTGATTACATAATTCTCAGATTACACTCGTGTTTTACTCTCGTGTGATGAGGGATTCATAGAACAATGCGATTGGAAAAGAAAGGCTTGAATTTTCAATAATATTTCTCGATCATAATCGCCGAGCTTCCCACGAGAACGCATTTGCCTCCACATGATTATCGAACGCCCTGATATAAACTGAAAGGAGTAAACAATGAAAATTATAATTACAAAGGAGGTTATTTGAGCGAAGATGTCTGCTTACATAATATCCGGAGGAAGTGACTGGAGAAATGTCGGAACGCGGCGCCGACGGTAGTTATAAAATTACTCAATGGGTATTTGACATTTAATACCACTCAGCCACAACTGAGACCTCGATCAATCCTCCTCGAGGTTTGGAGCAATAATAGCGAATTAGCGCGTAGAAATCTGATACCTCAGTCCGCAATCAACAGGGGTAAGACGTATTCTGTTGCCAAGGCGGCAACACGAGTAGTAGTGTGAAATTTAGATCTAATCCTATGGACATTTCTCCAGAATACTGAATAGTCACACCTAAACTTATTTACTAGATTTAAAGTCTTTTAAAGTGTTAAAAATTGTCTTATCATAAGTTTGACATTGGAGAAAGGATAGTGTGCCGTAGTGGAATCCTTTGAATTAGCATAATAGCTAATTCAAACCACACAATCTCTCGAATGATTTCACGTTTGCGCAAGCGCAGTATCTGCAGATTAGCCAACGTGGGAATATGACGCTTGAAGAGTTCTACTTATTTTGTTTCCGAGTCTACCAAGGTAACGGAAGCTTTGTTTTCACTTTTCAAGGTTGAAAAAAAAAGTTCTCCAAAATCAAAATTTTCACTCGCGTTTTGCGTTTTAGACCTCTCTTAACCTATTAACGCCCAGTGTTGCCATATGGCAACAACTCGTAGAAGCCCTTTCTGTTTGGAAGCTGCTAGGGACCTTCCAGAGTTATTGAGAAGACCTGGATCCTGGGTGTGCTTTTCTCCAAATCTGTCTGCTCATAGTGATGTATAATGTTTTATGTCCAGCCATGAGCACGAAGCTTCATCTACAAATTCAATGGGTAAATGACCTGATTAGATGTCATCAGAACTACTGATTATCCTACCAAATAAACGGTAGTATATTCAAACTAGTCTGCTAAGTGGGTGTTGCACATAGCTCATTCGATGGTTACAAAGCACGATGCGTCATCTTCAAGTTGATTGGGTAGTTGTAAGAACTAACGAGTTCCCTACCATCTACCCATGTGTCATCATCAGGGCAACTATACTTATCTAATGCTCCCTTCAGTGGTATTTTTTGACTAACTATGAACGTGAAAATTAGTTAGTTGGATGTATTCCACATCCAACATTCCAAGTAAGTCCCTTTTAGAACCTATAAGATCACGACATGATCGACTAAAATCAAAGTTTTGAAAGAAAAAAATCAGTTCTTATGGCGCAAACCCATAAAATTCGATCAGGAGATTTTTGAATTTGTCTATTTAAAATTCGATCAGGAGATTTTGAAATTATTTTTCTGTTCTAAAGACTATTTGGAGTCGCAATATCAGATTTATTTTCAAAATATATAGAGAAAAAAAGTGTTGGGCGTTAATGGGTTAAGGGAATAACTACGTTGTGGGTTAAGGGAATAACTACGTCGAATTTATTTCATTTTCACCTTCTGAGTTATTAGCAAAATCGGATTCTCTATGAAATTCTGAACATTTTGCTATATAACAAATCATTATTTGGACCACGGGAACTATCAAAAATGGAAGAGGAAGTGCGCAACCTCTGCAGCCAGCGCGAAGCAAGCGCCCAGTCTGGTTCGACCCGCCATCATTTGCCCCAACAGCTCGTAAATGTCGTACCTACTTCAAGTTAGTCGTATAGAGATACCTTCTACTTCAAGTTACTAGTCTAGAGATATACTCTACATAATACTAAACATAACCATATCATTACTGAATGACTTTGTTATGGTGAAAGCATATGGAGAAAAATCGAAACCATGCCAACAAAAATGGAATAAGAAGACTAAAACTTGCCAACTCCGAAAGGAATATATTGAAAAAACTAATGTTGCATACAACACAGGTAATAGTTGACATCATAATAAAATAATAAAACACAAAACGGCGGCTTTCGTTTTGAAAAAACCCCCACGCGAAAAAGCCGGCTGGCTGTCAATGTTCAAACACTGTCAATCGAAAAACAATAAACTCGACCTTACAACAGTGAAAGTAACGAAAAACAAGCAGGAAACCTTCTGATAACCTTCAAATACTTCTTATTTTTCATGCAATCATGTACGGAATAAGGAGCGATGATAAAACATCGAGTAAGCGCGCTTCGTTCGACGCGATGATAACCTTATCAGTAAATCGCGTTTTTCTCGAAACAACGTTTTTTACTCTTTCGGTACGTGCAACTCGGAAACTACTCGCGATAATGAGACGATTTAAAAAACAAAAATTGATTTAGAGTTATAGTTGCTCTTTGCTTTAACACGTGGATATTGAAAAATATTACACTTGGCTGTCGGCATGACGCAAAACGTGAATTCGCAAAACAGGGTAAGTTGTAGCTCAAGCACAAAACGAACGCGGGTAAGTAAAGAAGAAAAGTAGCCAAATAATATTAAAAAAAAAAGAATCATTCAAATCGATTGAGTGAGGATTCATGGATTGTGCAGGTTGGCATGTAGATGGTCCTCTATGAAAATCATCATCCCCGGACTGATAGAAGCGACTGCGCATGCGCAAACGTGAATTACTTGTAACGGCCTTAACTTCTACATTTTCCATCTGATTTCGAAGAAATGTGCAAAGGAACTATATAATCGTGTTATGGATACGAGGGTGCTATGTGCCACACCCACTTGGCAGACGTTTTTCAAATCGCTGAGAGCCACCCAAGCTCAAACCCGCACAAATCGAGTTGTATTAGCAGAATTATTATTTTTTATTGAATATGAATTTTGGTTTATTGTTTTCAATAATGAACCTTTGGAATCGACGAGGGAAAAAAATTGTTTAACACCCCCTCAAAATTTGATGGTTTACGTTTCAAGGTACGTAGAATCCAAAAATCGAATAAAAATTCGGCCCTCCGTCCGCGGCACTTTCCCTACTTAGCATTGACCGATTTTGATGAAATTTGGTATGTAGGCTCCATTTTGGGGTCTAGTTGTTCCCCGAAGATTTTGGTTGATGTAGGTCATTTCTAAGGGTTCCAAAATGAATTTTGAAATTTTGAAAACGCCCTAACTCAAAAAATTTTGAAATAAAGGTATTGTTTTTCCTTCAATCTAAGATTCTATAGAATTTTTTGAAACCACCCTGAGCTCTGTAGGACAAACCGTTCGCTCACTACGAGAATTTAAAGTTTGAACGTACGATAAATCAGAAACACGAGTGTGAATCGCAAAAGAGGCCTAATCTCCGTTCAAATTAAAGCTGACCGAAATGCGATCGATATTTTTTCTTCATGTTGGATGGTTGGTGGCTTTGCAGACGAGTGATCTATATAGGAAAATAAAAAATAATAAACCATTGTGTAATAATTTGCAGCGTTTTTTAATTGAATTCATAAATTGCGATTTCTAACCTCTCACAAGTGAATAAAACGCTTCTGCTATCTCTGGGATACCCAGAAGCAATCCTCGGAGGTGTGCAGAAATTTATGCTCAATATGTTCTCGAGATAATTTGACATTGATTCTGTTTTACTTTCGATTATTTCTAATTCAAATTTCCCAACATACGGAATAATGATGGAGTGAACTGCAGAGCATTCTAGTACCGGATAACCTAAAATAATTTAAACAATAAATGCAGTTATGATTTGCTACCTCACCAAAAAAACTTCTTGCCTTGAATTTTACGAGTTTTTACCTGAACTGAAATTCCACATAAAGGGCCGGTTTCACCAATACTTTTAATCGCCACTTCTATTTGAGGTGCCAATCTTCCACGATTTTCGTACCTACTTTATTTTCATCACAAAACGAGCCATGTAGGGGATTTATTTCGTTATGTGATTGGTGTTAGACAATAGAGAACAAAATTGAAGACGAATAGGCAAAGATAACCCACTGTGTAGCTATGTGCACTTCAACAGGTGCGTCAACGTTCGCATTTCCTTAATGATCAAACAATAATTAATCATGCTTTTGAATCAAGATTCATAATACCTAACAAAAAATGGTCAACAATTACCGTTCTAACGAAACAAAGCCATCATAGATCTCGTGGTGAATTCCGATTTTCGTTAATCAATGATTAATACACTGAAATACAGACAGGATAGTTTGGTGAAACTGACCTAAAAAGAAGCCAATAAATGATATCCCATGAAGAGTAATCTACGACAATAATAATCTGGCATTTGCCGAAACAATCACATCGAACGCCTCGAGAAATACTGTAACAGCTCGACATAAATTCCAAGTTGTGGAAAATCGCAACGGAACTGTAAGCCATTTAAAATTAAATCATACTTCGCTATTATTTGTCCCACCAACGCCATTCTTGAATTATTGTCTTTCCCTTTTATCTTCAAAGTTTTTCATATTGAAGAATGAAGAAAGTATCACAAAAAGCGGGTTTTTGCGAGATTAGTTTATGCACGGAGTCGTCAAATTGATCGTTAAATTTTGTTGTTTCATAAATTGATGTTGCTTCAAGTGAACATAAAAACCCCTGTATTGTGATTCAAAAACTGAAGAACAGAAGAAACAAGTGAAAACACGTAACTAAAATCCAACTTCACCCATGAATCAGACGAAAATATGGAATAAAAACCATCAAAACCTCAATTTTGAAGAAGTTTAGATGTGCGATGCTAGTTCCAAGACAACTTATTTTATTCAGCAGCTTAGATTCAGATGCCTACACCGGCTATTGTCCACCCTCCCAAGTATCTCGGTGTAGGTAAGCAAAATATTTCTGTGACGCCAAGTATGCAAAACCAAATAGTTTTGAAGATAAATCACGTTCAGGTTGACTAATAAGCAGTCTAGTTGAGGGGACTCAACTAAACTGAATTTTTGTAGTCAAGTACTGAAAGTCTTTTTTCACTCTTTACCCCAGCTTTTCACCAATTCATAGGGAACACCCACCGTCCTCAAAATTCGTGGGAGGACTTCCCTCTAATTCATAGGGTAGGTACCAGAGCTTAACATTTCATTGGCATAAACTAACAATAAACTTTCTCATCTCAGAGTTTCATCTCGGCATACAAAGATAGAAGCCGAAATAATCCTTCAAATGCTTGAAGCCAGGAGCAACGGAAGAAGGGTGGACCTCTGCTGGGTAAAAAGGCATACCAGTGTGAGAGGCAATGATGTTGCGGATATCGAAGCAAAGAGTACAGCCCTACTCCCAGAACCCCCGCCATCCCAACTATATCCTTCCACCGACCTGAGAGAAATCGGAAAACGGGGACTCAGAGAAAAATGGCAAGTCGAATTTGAAATTTACCCAGCTGGCTCCAGATACAAATCTCTCTTCCCCATTCCAAAGCAAATCCCTTGGTTTGATGAGGTGTCTGATGTAAAGACACGATCATTCTATAGAACTATCACCAGAATGAGAACAGGGCACAGTAGAACAAATATGTATTTGAACATGATAGATGTATCTGTCTCCCCACTGTGTCGCAAATGTTCGGGATCAGAGGAAACCATTCAGCACCTGGTATTGGAGTGCCCAATGCACGAAACAGCTCGCTCTCGGCTCTTGACAGCAATCCAAAAATATGTTACACACCCGTTTAACCTCGACACTATTGTAGGAACCAGCGACATGAACGTCTATTCCTCAATTTATAATTTTGTGTGTGAAGTGGAATTGGAAATTTAATTATTGTGTTTGTACCTACATATTTAAACTAAATTTAAAATTTGATAATTTTTTATAACTGTACTTAATTAGGCTGTATGAATGACTGTTCGAAGCCAATAAATATTTTTTAAAAAAACTAACAATGCTCCTCGTCTGCAGAGTCGTAGCCGGAGGGATTGGAGCAGTAATCGGGGTTTTTGGGAGTAAAAAAAAAATTATTGTACATTAATGAACGAACATGTAAGTACTTGGATTCTTACCTCCGACGCCATTATTTTCTGCTCAATCATACAATAATTTATGGGAAACAAATAGTTGAATTAACGGTTTTCCCCATTTTTCTATGGCAATTATTGTTCGATTTTGATGATTCCGGCGGCAATATTTCAGTTTTTCAATTCTCTAGAGCCGTGCACTAATGAATTTCTAAAATCCTTTAAAATTTCAAATTTAGGTACAACTTTTCTAGTTTTTGCGCCTTTGATTTCGGGAAACACTAACCCGTAACGAGAACAAACTGCGACCGACTGAGACCCCCCTTCACAGCCTTTTTATTATTTACTTATGATCGGGTGATTGCATGAATTCATTTTCAAATATTCTATTACTTACCTAGTTTTGGGAGTTGACGATTATTTCATCTTGTTTAATTGTTCAAGATTATGTTGGATTGGTGATAATTATCTCTATGGACTACAGGAGTGCCATACTACATCATTCCTAATCCACTCCACAAACACATTCCTTACAATTTCCAATAGTTTTCCGTAGTTTTCTATCACCAACATCCCAGTCAAACCTCTATGAATAACTTGTAAACACTTAGCTCATTCACAGCCCGCATCAACAGAGTTGCCAACCTGTTGATGCTAATTTCCTCTCGTCCACTAGGTTACTGAAGGTATTAGGTATCTAATTCTTTTTTCGCGGAATACAACCTACGAAAATTATTGTTTTTGAAAAAAAATTGTGCACGAGTTGCTTTCGCAAACTTTATAAATCCGGCCGGCTCTGTTGTACCGTTCTTCAAAATTCAGCCGTTCGCCACGAAAATATCATCGAAAGAGGAGGTCGTCAGACTTGGTTTTCCTGCGCATTGGCCACTGCTTGTGAATTCATATTATTTAATTTGAATAATATTGTTTGTTGGGGATCGAAGACAGTTGCTTTTTAAATTGCCTACTCAATCCAACAGGTACTGAAAAGAATTTAGTTGCCTTTCAGTTCCTGTCCATAGAATTATTATATCATCAACGTACCTATACCAATGTAAAAGGTTGTTTGATTTACACTTTTCAAAGATTCGTTTTTCAAGATGATCCATATAAATATCCGCAAGCAAAGGAGACAGCGGTGAACCCATGGCTACCCCTGGCTGAGTATAATATTTACCTTCAAATAGAAAATAGTTCTGATCCATACAGACATTAGACTACACAATTCATCCTTTTCAAAAACACATCGAGATCTGACCCATGGATAAGCCCATTAACCACATCTTTGCAGCTAGCTACATCGATATTGGTAAACAGACTAACCACATCAAAGGAAGCAAGTTTGGCATTCGGAGGCGCTTAAATGTCACTAATTTTTGAAACGAAATCGTATGAATTTTGAACAGTATTACGGGGCCGAAAATTGATTTTATTTCTAAACAAGGAATTTAACTTTTTGGCTAATTTGTAAGCGGGGGCACCAATATAAGACACAACTGGTCTCATCGGTGCCCCTACTTAATGAATTTTTGGAAGACATGATAACCTAGGAGCATGAGGATTCATTTCTACAAGGCTTGGTTTGTACATACGTTTAAGAATATTTTCTGAGCTGTTTACTACTCTACGGATTAATTTCTGATAGTTAGCCGTAGGATCTGATTGGAGAGCTATGCAGTTATTGTCATTTAAGAATTTAAGAGTTTTGTCAATATAATCTTGCTTAGTTAGAATAACTGTTGTATTGCCTTTATCTGCTTTAAGAGCTACAATCTGAACGGCGACTAGGCCTCTTTTGCGATTCACAGTCGTGTTTCTGATTTATCGTACGTAAAACCTTCAAATTCTCGTAGTGAGCGAACGGTTTGTCCTACAGAGCTCCGCGTGGTATCAAAAAATTCTGAAGAATCTTAAATTGAAGGAAAAACAATACCTTCATATCGAAATTTTTTGAGTTAGGGCGTTTTCAAAATTCATTTTGGAACGCTTAGAAGTGACCTACATCAACTGGATTCTACGTACCTTGAAACGTAAACCATCAAATTTTGAGGGGGTGTTGAAATTTGTTTTTCTTGTTCGATTCCAAAGGTTCATTATTGAAAATAATAAACCAAAATGGGGAAAACCGTTAATTCAATTATTTGTTCCCCATAAAATGTAGCTAAACTTGACATTTTCAAGGATTTTAGAAATGCATTAGTGCAGGGCCCTAGGGAATTGAAAAACTGAATTATTGCCGCTGGAATCATCAAAATTGAACAATAATTGCCAGAGAAATAAGGGTAAAAATTGGGGAAAACCGTTTATTCGGTAGTTTTTCCTATTTCTCTTTGGCAATTATTGTTCGTTTTTGATGATTCCGGCGGCAATATTTCAGATTTTCAGTTCCCTAGGGCCGTGCACTGGTGCATTTCTAAAATCCTTTAAAATTTCAAATTTAGGTACAACTTTTCAACAAGTTTTTGCGCCATCATTTTGGCGAAATATTAAGAACGAACGGCGACCGACTGAGACCCCTTCAAATAGTAACTTAATTAAACCTATTGGAAAATGTGGTCTCTGTTCGAAACCTTCTAGCTTTTCGCCTTAATTTGGGCACACTGTTGATCAGAACTGCGATGTATATCACGGACTTTTCGATCAATTTTCTAGTTTCCACATTTAATAGACGATTGTTGTAAAGATGAATTATTTAACATTTATGAAGATTTTCAGACAGAATTGTTGTCGAAGTACAGGGTGGGGGGCAGTTGAATGTCATCGCGGTGTCGGCTGAGGATTCCGAGCTCGCGAGCGGGTCTCACCTACGATTCTACCTTGCGGGTTCCAGCAGCCTCCTCTGCCCGCTGCTTGATTGTGAGTCTCCTCAAGGTCAGCCGAGTGGGAGGAGTGGGACAAGACCCGGATTAGGTAGGTAACAAACCGGCTCCGCGCGTCAGAGACACCCGACCGAGCACCTCAACCTGAATGAGAATATTATGAGGGAACGTCGTGAATTCGTTAGGATGAATTTCGCACTTACATTGTCGGAAATAAGAGTTGTTGGAGATTGCTGTCGATTCTGTCAGAAGACGAGACGCACGTCGGTCAGGCACTGAACCACACGCACTGCACTCGTTTTATCCAACCACTCGGTAGACCGGGAAATGGTCCACAATACGAATTTCCCTCTTCCTTGCAAAACAAAACCACGTGATTCGAAGGTTACTGAACTGGTAGCCAGTGGGTGCCGAAGGCGGCCGAGGAAGGCCGAGGAGACACGATCGGAAAGCCGGTACGAGGTGCCCCAAACGCGCGGACGGAAGGGCAACTTGTGACTGAAGCCGCGGAGTGCATTCTCAGGAGCCCCCCACCACCGGCCCCCACCGGCTCCCCCTTCTCGTCTCGCGGCACGAAGTGTTTGGTGTTGGGCGGTGGGGTCTGGTGACTTGCCCGTGGACGAATGGTCGAGGGGGGGTTTGACCTTGGCGCGACCTCTGGCTGGCTGCACGCTTGTAAACTGGGGTGCAGGGGACGTACATTGCATCCCACGACCCCACAGACTCTAATGATATTTAGCGAAATTGAAGGCGCAAAAACGTAAAAAGTTGTGTATTGTAGTTGTGTAAGGATTTTAGAAATTCATTAGTGCTCGACCCTAGGGTATTGAAAAACTGAAATATCGCCGAACCATCAAAATCGAACAAGAATTGCCAAACAAAACGCTGCAAATTATTACATAATGGTTTATTATTTTTCTATATACCTAGATCACTCGTCTGCAAAGCCACTGTAGGGACTAACTACAAGTTATTATTTTGTTTATGTCATGAGTTGCGAGTTGTTAAGAAACTAAATACGTAGATACCAAAAATATAATTTTCATTCTTCTCTCGGATGCGCTTGCGTAAACTTATTCATACCAAATAATTCTTTCTTTGTCACTGAGGTATCGTACATAATTCCGTTAGGATTCTGAATCAGATACACCTAACATCTGGTGACCCCAAAAATTTGTAGTACTGTTTGCAGATAGAAAGAATGCGGATAGTTTGGTGAGGTGTCCTTGTGTATTACAGTCCTAAAAACATCCTCCTTCTACCTGCCACTCAAGCCAGGGAAATGGAACCGAGGGTTGTTGACTACCGACCAATGATGAAGTAGAATGATTGATTTTCACAGACCGTTCGCGTACTTTAGGGCACTGGTTCCCAATTCTATACAGGGTATCGACCAAACTTCAAGGATCGATCGTACATCTAATTTAAGTAAGAACATGTATCGTAGCATCTTTGTTTTAACCCCTTGTTTTTCCAATTTTTTTTTTCAATTTCAAATTTTATTTTGTGTTCTCGAACATGTCACTAAAATTACCAGAACTACCTTAATTTAACATAAACATGTAAAAATAAGGGCACCGTTAGAAAGGGCACCAAATTGCCCATTTTCCTACAAAAAATTATTTCCAGTAAAGGATGGTGCTTCTTTCAAATTTTAAAGGTGAATGAAGAGTAAACCTGAAGGTTAGTGAACTCACAATCGAGATGGACTTATTTCCTAACAATTGGCACTCTAACTGAGGCTCTCTAACTCATGATGACTCGAGCTGCTCAATGCCTAAATACGAAGGTCTGAGATATGGAGGCTCGGCCCTTTCCCCTAGCCTGACTCAACAGGCTACCTAAGATTTTGGAACAGGTAGTCGTCTATGTTAGCAGGAATACCCTTCGGGAAATTGGCCAGCCGCATTCTTTCTATCTGCGAACAGTAGGTACGATACACCTAGATGGCTACTTCTGTTCCACCGGATCCGTTTCCGGCCCAGCAGGTCGATTCTGTAACTCGCTATTAGGTTGACGTTATGGCGTCGGATTCGGTATCCCTCCCGTGCAACGACAGGTCGATAACGACATTGGAATTCTCTAATCGGGCATAGCGAAGTTTGGTCGTTGCATTTCAAAATAACGACGTCGCTATGAGATCCAACAATATTTCGGTCTAGAGCGAGCGAAAGGTAGCAACGCGTGATTTTTAGCCAATGGGAAGACGTATTGATAATAGTTTCCAATTGTTACCACGCGTAGAAGATCACTGCAGTTTGCAAAATGTCGGATTCATATTTTTTGCTGTGATGAATATACAAAGGAATGACGCATAAAAACGGAGTTTTTCTCGTGATTCGTGCTTTTGTATCATGGAATAATGATAAATGGAAAGAATAACTTTTCATAAATCGGATTCATCAGTCACATTGGTATGAATTTCGTCCGTCCACGATGCTTCGAATAATCAACTGCCTGTCCATCTTACTACAAGGTAAGAATCGTCTTGTTATTTATCGTTAATTCATACTCACACATTCATACTTATTGGTACCTACCTTCAACTACTTTGAGTGAGAAGTCCATAGCTAACTGCCTAATTGTGTGCGGTATACATTATTGTTACAGATTCCGGGAATCAAGTACCTAACCCCTACTCACGAAAATTTCGGAGTTCTCGACGTGTTTTCAGAACAAAATAGATGTATTTCACTCTCAAGGGTAAAAAAACCTAATATCACTTAAAAATTTATGAATCGCTGTTTTACTCATGTAAAGTTTCATGTATGTTATAAGACTGAATGAACATATTATTGTATTCAATAAAACGTAAGATTCATGACGTAATTTATTTATCTACCTTCACATTCATATTTCTTTAAGTCAATTTTATGTTACAATTATCATCTACCACGTCATATTCTCTCCTACCGTCGACGTCGATTACGGATATGAACAATCGTAAATTCGTGGTAAATATTTTCTCAGGTAATAGCAGGTAAGTTGGTATAAAAAAGAGTATCATAACAATTATTTTAGCAAAAAATTATCAATTTTAGGGGTTTTCTTCATTTTAGGAAGTTTTTATGCAGGCACACATTTAATAAAATAGTTGAAAATTCAAATAGAATCTACCTATTTTATAAGCTAACTATTTTAATTTTATGTACTTACCTACCAATTTCCGAAAATGACAGTATAATTATTTTTATCATCATTCAATGTTTATAATATCAACATTTATATTATAAAAAATGCTGTTGATAGTTTGTCAAAAACTTCAAAAACTCAATTCCATTGAAAATACTCCCTTTACTATGATCAATAGAGAGCATGAATTTCTATACGAATTAACAGCTTGAAATAATATAAATACTACGATTTTTGTTTAATACAATTGTAGAAAAAAATCAAGTAAGACACAAATTAAAACGGCGAATAAACTGCTCATTATGAGGGTCGGATATTATTTTGAAATATTCACCAGAAATTATGTACGAATGTATAAATTTTATTCTCAAAATGATTTGATTAACAAAACTAATAACCCACAATACGGAAATGAACAGAGCAACTCGGAAACTGAAATATGACTTCGAATAGGTTAGGAATTAAAGAGCGTTTTAAGCTACTTTTTCATAAAGACGGTTGTCGTAATCCATACCGGGGGGTTTCGAGCCGTCGAGATGGTAACGACACTTTTCGGCCGAAATAGCGACGACTGAGCGACAGTTGTCGCTATTTCGCGTCTGCAGAATCGCGATCATCGCTATTAATCGTTATTGTTATCATAACGACACTTCGTTGTCGCTATTATCCCATAACGAGTTAGAGAATCGACCTACAGGAGGAGAGTTCAGAATCGTGTCAGGTAAATATTAAGTTACCACCATTCTGGCCGCAAAAACCGGATATCTGGTTTTGCCAAGTAGAGGCCATATTCAAATTACGAAAAATTACATCGGAAAGCACGAAATTCGACTACATTTTGGCACAACTGGAACAAAATTACGTTGAAAATATTTACGATTTGGTTACTTCAACATGTCACGACAAATATACGCAGGCGAAGGTCAGGCTAATAGGAATTTTCAAGGAAAGTGAAGAATCAAAAATTAAAAAAATCACGAGTGGTTTGGAACTAGGTAGCTTGAGACCTAGTCAACTTCTTCGGAAAATGCGTGCCTTGGCTGGTACTGCTGATTTTTCCGACAAAGTTTTCCAAACTCTCTGGCTTTAAAAACTACCTGAAGATGTCAGAAGCATCCTGGTAATTGTTGAAGGCAGCCTTGACAAGCTAGCTGAACTAGCTGATCGAGTTTGTAACGCCAGAAGAGTAGATGAAATAGGTACAAGTTCCACTCACCAATATTCAACAAAACAATCTAACATTGGTACAGATCAAGCAATTAACAACCTAGAAGCCTTAACACGCGCAATCCAAGAAATTCAACGAGAAATATGTGAACTGAAAAATCAACGCTCTAATTCTAGATCCAGATCATACAGCTCTAGTCACAATTCTGCTCGAAGTCGCACTAGGAGTAGAAGTAGACCTCGTTTTAATCCACAGGGAAAGTTTTGCTACTACCATTTCAGGTTTGGAGCAAACTGTAAACCAGAGAAATGCACCGTTTCCACTTGCCAATGGAACAGTAAGGGAAACGGAGACCGACAGCACCAGTAGCTGCACTGAATGCTGTCCTCGAAATTTCAAGTAGCCATAGACTATTTTTAAGAGACCAGCGATCTGGCATAAGGTTCTTGGTTGATAGTGGTGCGGACGTTTCCATCCTACCAGCCAAGAGTAACATCAAAAGCGACAGCTTAGAAAAATACAAACTCTTTGCTGCTAATGGCACAGAAATCCCAACATTTGGAATGAAAATTATGGAATTGGATCTAGGGTTGAAACGAAAATTTGTACAAAAAGTACAAGAACACAAGACAAAGACAGGACGCACAGTGAGGTTCCCAAAACGCTTCCTAGAAGCGATTGAAGGGGTAATGGCTGTAGGGACTAACTACAAGTTGTGATTTTGTTTATGTCATGAGTTGCGAGTTGTTAAGAAACTAAATACGTAGATACCAAAATTATAATTTTCATTCTTCTCTCGGATGCGCTTGCGTAAACTTATTCATACCAAATAATTCTTTCTTTGTCACTGAGGTATCGTACATAATTCCGTTAGGATTCTGAATCAGAAACACCCAACAGCCACCAACCATCCAACATGAAGAAAAACATCGGTCAGCTTTAATTTGAATGGAGATTAGGCCTCTTTTGCGTGGCCTCTCAAAAAATTCTAAAAATTCTATAGAATCCTAAATTGATGGAAAAACAATACCTGAGACGTACCAGAGACGAAAATTCCATTTTTTCGCACCTATTTCGCAGAATACCAATTCGCATGTTGGGTATCGTAGATCGTGGATTTTAAAATGATGTTCAAATTCTAGTATCGTGTCCCGCTAGCAATTTTTTGGTGGATAATGGTAAGGGGGGGGGGGGGGGGGGTTCAACTATTTCTAACTCAGAATACTAACTAAATTGAATCGAGTGAAACAGTTTTGTGCAGTAGGAAGGTAAATAAAAATACGTGTTTCATCGCTTACCAGCTGGTTTAAATTGACCTAATGCCCCCTGGAATGCATACATTACCATGGTACTTAACCATGTACCTATTTCTTCTTGCTATCACAACGTAACACGCTTATATTTATAAAATTGGGACTGTGATAAAGTGTTATATTGCTTATTAGAGGTAATTTATTTTCAACTTTTCAGTTCATTTTATTAACAATTAATAGGTAAAAGCTTGTTTTTAAAAAGTTTAATTTTATTTTTATTTTTTTTTAGGACGTTTCCACAGTAAGACTTGGGCGTCCTTACGCGATCGATCTGGGGTAAAGTTGGACAAAACTCAACAGAAAAAAAAATAACCACACACTAATCCGTTTTAGACCATTCTGAATCCAAATCTGCGAAAAAACCATAGGTGTATGTCGGTTCGTGTGTGTGTGTGTGTAACAAAATCTTTTGTCGTCTGCACAGGCCTTAGTTTTCAACCGATTTTCGTGGTTCTTTTATAGTTCGATGCGGAAAACTATCTAGTTGTGCACTACGGCGCCGGAATTTTGAATTTTTCCTTTTAATTGGGGGAAAGGGGGGTTAATGCTTAAAACCCGTGCGTTTGGGGACATAATCTTGCATACTCTGCCCAGGCTTCAATTCCAAACCGATTTGCGTTTCTTTTTTTTGATCGACTCAAAAATCGCCCTATTTGCACACTATTTCACCAGAGTATCAACATTAGCGTGGGGAGGGGGCGAGTGGGCGATAATATTCAAAAATAACAAATTTTTCAATATTTCGGTTCCTTTATAGTTCACTAATCGTACCCAAGCTTTGAAATTGAGGAAAAATTCTCATAATACCTCAGGATTTTCATGAATTTCTCTCTGTACCACCATGGAGCTAATAGTGGTGCCACCATGGTGGCAGGACACCATAAACTGCGTATTTCGTTGGTTTTTGTGTGTTTCACCTTGAATACGGGTGTGAACTTCGACGGACTGCCCACCAAAACTAATAGATGAAAGTTCAACGTTACGAAGTATTTTCTTTTTAGTAGTGAGGGGGGGGGGGGGGGGCACTATTTCTTGCCTGAAATACTAAATGAATTACATCGAGTGAATAATTGTTGTCGCTCACCAACTGGTTTAAATTGACCTAATGCTTGCTTATCCAATGGGACGTCGGAATGCATGCATTACTTCACTATATGTTTGTACCTACTTTTGATTCGAGATTTACTACGTCGTAGTTCGTAGTTGTAGGGTAAAATAATGTTTAAATTAGTTATGTAAACACTAGTTAGAGATCTGCGACTAAAATTATGATGTGGAGGATCATGAAATGGAGATCGTCCCCTACGAATTGGAAGATGGTAGGTACTTTGAAAGTGAATAATATCGCATTGCCAACCGATTTATACTTGCATGCAAAATTTCAGTCCAATCGGAAACCGGGAAGTGGATCAAATTTAACTGGCAAGATTTGAGTACAGACAGCGGGGCAGGTGAAACTAAATAAAAGCTTGTTTTGATTAAATGTGTGTATGGCCTCCATTTGGGGTCTAGTTTGCCACGAAGCTTTTAGTTATTGATAGTCACTTCAAAGGGTTTAATATAGGGGTTGTCATTCTCAAAACTCTTTGATAAAAAGTAATGTTTTTTTATCAATAGTAAATACTAGGTAGTATTGAATATTTATTTTCGGATGAGACCACCTGGGTAAGACCAACCGTTCGCTTCCTACGAAGTCTTAAACTTGGGGCAAATGACGAAGCAGAAACACGAGTGTGAGTCGCCATTGAATGTTCACTTATGACAGTGGACCACATCTCCGGTTAAAGCTGATCACCAAATTTAAATAGAATTGAATTTTAAGAATCGAATGAGGCCACTCAGAGCTCTATATGACGAACCGTTCGCTCCCCGTAATGAATCAGAAACACGAGTGTGAACCTCAAAGACTGTGTTTTGTACAGTAAGTCACTTTTAAGAGGTAAAATATTGTGGTTTGAATTTTTTTAAAGCCATAACTAGAACACTTTGGACATGAGGATGAGAAAAAGGTATTGGTTTTTCATCATTGGAAAATAGTATAGAATATTACAATGAATGAGACCACCGAGACATTTATAGGACTTACCGTACGCTCCCTAAAAGGACTTAGTTTTTGAAGAAAAACAAACTGAGACAAGCGTGTAAATTGCAAATGGTGTTCGCTGAAGGAAGTAAACCAAATCTCAGTTCAAATTTTGATCTTTTTCATTGCTTAGAGTGGTGGTTTGTTGTGACATCATGGCAACCAAGTTTCGTTATGAGCGACAACTCTCAGTTAACGAGGTTATTGTTAGTAGGAACTTTTGGTTCATTATTTTCAATAATGAACCTTTGGAATCGACCAAGAAAATTTTTTTTTAACACCCCCTCAAAATTTGATGGTTTACGTTTCAAGGTACGTAGAATCCAAAAATCGAATAAAAATTTGGCCGTCCGTCCGCCGTACGCGGCACTTTCCTCACTTAGCATTGACCAAAATCAATTTTGAAATTTTGAAAACGCCCTAACTCAAAAAATTTGGATATAAAGGTATTGTTTTTCCTTCAATTTAAGATTCTGTAGAATTTTCAGAATTTTTTGAGACCACCCGGAGCCCTGTAGGACAAACCGTTCGCTCACTACGAGAATTTAAAGTTTGGAAGTACGATAAATCAGAAACACGAGTGTGAATCGCAAAAGAGGCCTAAGCTCCGTTCAAATTAAAGCTGACCGAAATGCGATCGATGTTTTTCTCATGTTGGATGGTTGGTGGCTTTGCAGACGAGTGATCTATATAGAAAAATAAAAAGTAATAAACCATTGTGTAATAATTTGCAGCGTTTTTGTCATTATTAACTTGATAGTTAATCATGCTCAGTAGGTAGGTACTTTTAATGGAAAAGCATATGGATGGTGTACACAGAAAAATTGTAAACTGTTACGTAATAATTTCAGCGTTTTTAGGTTTAACCTGAGCTGGTTCGCTTTATCAGTCCGATAGTAGCGTAAACTCGAGTTTGCACACGAAAGCATGCCTGATGAAAAGTATATAAGCAAACAATAATAGCAAACCAATCGTCACTAGTGGGGTTTCCAATACCGTGATTTGACTCTTTTATTCTGGCTTGACATAAATAACGGGAAAATGTGAATTCCTTGTATTTACAATTGCGAGGAGTGTTTTCAATTTTGGGATTGGAGGAGGCCAATCCGCTTCAATTTGGGTTTACCCCTGAGGAAACATACTTGAGGTTGTGGACCCAACCTCATCAACTGGTACGAGAAGGTGGTTACCAAGGATGACATCTCAAACTACAGTAGATCATCAGGGTTTCATTGTTCGTCGAGTGAAATCAGTGAGAACCATTCAAAAGTTCAGGCAAGAACCCACGTACCGAGGGGCTCTCAATAATTAATGTCCACTTTGAACTTGATTTTGGTTCATTATTTTGAATAATAAAACATTGGAATCGAGCAAGGAAACCAAAATTAAACACCCTCTCCAAATGTGATGGTTTACGTTTATATGAATGTAAAACCGATGAATCTAACACAAATTTTTCCGTCCGTACGCTGCACAAGTCAGTGTGCCCAGTTTCCGTGGTCCAATTTTGATGAAATTTGGGATACCGACTCCGTTTGGGGTCTAGTTGTGCCCGAAGTCCGTAGAGGGTCCCGAGACGAGCAGTAAGAATCCGAGTTCTTCGCAGACGGGTGATCTTTATAGAATAATAATGAACCGCTGTATAATTTGCAGCGTTTTTATCGTATTTTATTCGATTTTGACAGAGACCTGATTGGATTGGATTTCTGACTGGGCATTTGGAAATCACAAAATAGCAATATCGGAGGAAAATGGAGGGGATTAATTTCAAAAACTACCATCCATTTAACCCATTTCCGGCCACTGATGCATATTTGCATCGTCATAATGATGAATTTTTTTGAATATTGAAATAGTGGAAGAATTTTATTAATTATTTAAGAATTAAATAATTTATTAATTATTAATTATTAAGAATTTATCTTCTTGGAAGAATTTTTTCTCGTTCATGCAGTTCCTAAACTGTTCAAAAAAAAAAATGTCTTCGACATTCGAGAGCTCAATAAGATTTGGGGAATTTTTTGGCCGAAAGCGTGATTATGGTGGTTCAAATTCGATCCTGGGCGAGTGAGCGTTTTGGACCATAAGTCGAAACAGATTCCGGTCCATAAATAGATTTTTACATTTTACCTAGATTTTTTCATATTTTTAACAATGAAATGGATAAATCATATCGATTTGGAAAACTGAGACCTCTCAAATCCTATAAAATGTTGAATTCATACAATTTGGAGCATTTTTGCTCTCGATTGAAGAGCAAATTATGCCTTATTTCGGCCGCAATTCTGTAAAATAGTTCATCCTCCTCCTCCCATTTCTCTGTTATTTCTACCCTCGGCTTGAAATGGGTTAATTTGATAAAAACAAAAATTTATGGTTGATAAATTCTTGTCTTACGCTACTACAATCGAATCTTATATCTACTCATTGATGTCAGAAATCGTAGATAAAATTAATTAATTGGAAGTGAAAAAATGAACTGGCAATTTTAAAGAAGGCATGTTCAAAAGCATGGCCATTTTGGCTGGAATCAAATCAAGATGGCCGTTTTATTGAATCGGCAAATAAAAATACTTTCGGCTCTGTTATGAATATAGCTTGTGTAAAACGTGCTGTGCATACTAACACAGCCGATAAGATGAATTTATGTTGGGAGCCAATTATAAACCGATCGGGAGGAAAGAGTGGTGGGGGTATAAGAGGGCGAGGAGGGGGATGGGTCGAAAAAAATTAGAGGGCACGGAGGACGGGAGGAGGGAAGGTTTATCCAGGGCTTGAAGTTGGTATGTTTACTTAGTGATCCGACCGACTGAAATTGGTTCGATAAAACCTAAAACCCTGTGAAACGGTGAGAACCCGTCATCACTTGAATGATGTTGGAAGTCGAACGAAGAACCGAAGAATGGACGTGCGATTCGAAAAAGTCATAATTGGAGTGAATTATGAATGACAAGGCTCCAGCAGCCGTGACCGATCGATGAACTGGGCTTCGGAACCGCTTTTCATCGACCAGGAGTATTTTGATCGCACGTCCGCTCCGTCGGCTTCCATCGAATTTATTTTGCACCATTTCAGTAAAATCGTCTTTTACCCATTCTCTCATCGGCAGAAAATTTTGAAAGGCCTGTTGGCACCTGCGAACACGACGCGTTACCGTACTCCGTTCACACCTGCGTACCATCGTTTCCACGCGAACTCTTCGCGTACGATCCGCAGGTGTGGACGAAGTATACCTTTGAAACAGCCAGACCAATCTACAATCGATAGATTACTATAACTAGTGGAACTTGGCCGAAGGCATCACGTTAAAATTGTAGCTAAACTTGAAATTTTCAAGGATTTTAGAAATTCATTAGTGCACAGGCCTTGGGAATTGAAAAACTGAAAGATTGCCGCTGGAATCATCAAAATCGAACAATAATTGCCGGAGAAATAAGGGAAAAACATGAGAGAACCGTTTATTCAGTAGTTTTTCCCATTTTGGTTTATTGTTTTCAATAATGAACCTTTGGAATCGACCAAGAAAAAAAAAATTCTAACACCCCCTCAAAATTTGATGGTTTACGTTTCAAGCTACGTAGAATCCAAAAATCGAATAAAAATTTGGCCGTCCGTCCGCCGTACGAGGCACTTTTGCCACTTAGCATTGACCGATTTTGATGAAATTTGGTATGTAGGCTCCTTCTGGGGTCTAGTTGTGCCCCGAAGATTTTGGTTGAGGTAGGTCACTTCTAAGGGTTCCAAAATCAATTTTGAAATTTTGAAAACGCCCTAACTCAAAACATTTTGATATAAAGGTATTGTTTTTCCTTCAATTTAAGATTCTATAGAATTTTTAGAATTTTTTGAGACCACGCGGAGCTCTGTAGGACAAACCGTTCGCTCACTACGAAAATTTAAAGTTTGAACGTACGATAAATGAGAAACACGTGTGTCAATCGCAAAAGAGGTTTAATCTCCGAAATGCGATCGATGTTTCTCTTCATGTTGGATGGTTGGTGGCTTTGCAGACGAGTCATGAAAAAAGATGTGCCACACTTGAGGTATAAAAAAAATGCACTTTTGCGCAACCTGGTCACTTTGCGCGCAAAAAGTACCAGTTGCTCGCAATGAAAAAAATCAGTTCGGGTATGAATTTCTCATGAAATTTGACGTAGAATCTGAATCTGCAATAAAAAATGGGGGTTCTCATTTGAAAAAATAAAGTTAGTGTCAATCGCGCGTAATTGCGCGCAAAAGTATTTTTCCCGAATTTTTTACAAAAAAATATGAAAAATGGCGTTGGGCCCATTTTTTTACGCAATTAATTACGGAAATGCCGGAGGGTGGACCATAACTTCTGGGACACCCGGTATAGAAAAATAAAAAATAATAAACCAATGTGTAATAATTTGCAGCGTTTTTCTTTGGTAATTCTTGTTCGGTTTTGATGATTCCGGTGGCAATATTTCAGTTTTTCAATTCCCTAGGGCTGTGCACTAATGAATTTTTAAAATCCTTCAAAATTTCAAATTCGAAGTTTTCGATCAATCGAAGTTTTTGCCCTTCAATTTCGCGAAATACTAGGAACGAATGACAACCGACTGAGACCCTCTTAAGAGCAGGCATTAGTTTATAAAGTTGATGGTTTTTCTACCTTAAATTGTAATTCAACGAGACAAAGTACTTAGATGTTCCTAAGTTGTGATTTTCCAAAACTTATGCCCGAAAACAGGGATTTGTTACCCACTTAGTTTTGCTACCTAATAAAGTTA
Organism: Apolygus lucorum; assembly: GCA_009739505.2. NCBI lineage: Eukaryota > Metazoa > Arthropoda > Insecta > Hemiptera > Miridae > Apolygus > Apolygus lucorum. Next base: position 48,331,873 of record CM019167.2, on the reverse strand, counting down.
TTTTGGTCAATCATTTTTGAGATTCTGTACCTCCTCAGCTATCAATCTACGTTAGGGGATAAGATTCGCAGAGCAAACAAGGGCACTCACTGATGAGGACAAAGGTTCTCAAAGAGATAGGACGGTAAAATGGGAAATTCGACATCAAATCATTCAAGAAAAATTTCATTATTTTTATGGAAGGTGGAAGAGAACAAGCCACTTTTTGTGGTGAAAAGTCATCATTGGGGCCCGCAAAATATCGAAAACTCAAAACTGCAAACCTTTGCCCCCACCCACTCTACCTACTTAGCTCTCGAATATCGAAATCGGATTTTTGCATTTCATGATACGCAAGAAGTTTCTGAACACGACGACGTTTTCAGATTGTCGATAGTTCCAGTAAGAGTTAATAAGTTTTTGAACCTCTGAATTTTGAAAAAGCTGTTTTTGAGAAAAACTATAACAAACTTCCTCTTCTCTGCACGAAAATAAGGTCTCTTGGAAACTAAGGTGGTTGATTTGTTCGAAGATTCTCAGTAATCGATTCGTAAAACGGCTCACGAAACCAGAAACAATAAGTCGATTTTTGGTTTATTATTTTCAATAATGAACCTTTGGAATCGACCAAGAAAAAAATTGTTTAAAACACCCCCTCAAAATTAGATGGTTTACGTTTCAAGGTACGTAGAATCCAAAAATCGAATACAAATTTGGCCGTCCGTCCGCCGTACGCGGCACTTTTGCCACTTAGCATTGACCGATTTTGATGAAATTTCGTATGTAGGCTCCATTTGGGGTCTAGTTGTGCCCCGAAGATTTTGGTTGATGATACGCCCTAACTCAAACAATTTTGATAATATATTATAAAGGTATTGTTTTTCCAATCGACCAAGAAAAAAAATTTTTTAACACCCCCTCAAAATTTGATGGTTTACGTTTCAAGGTACGTAGAATCCAAAATTGAATAAAAACGCTGCAAATTATTACACAACGGTTTATTATTTTTATATAGATCACTCGTCTACAAAATCACCAACCATCCAATATGAAGAGAAAAATTAAAAAAAAAAAAAAATGAAAAAAAAAAAAAAAATCAAAATCACCAACCATCGATCGCATTTCGGTCAGCTCTGATTTGAACGGAGGTTAGGCCTCTTTTGCGATTCACAGTCGTGTTTTGATTTATATATATATATATATATCAATATAAACCCTTAAATTTTCGTAGGGAGCGAACGGTTTGTCCTACAGAGCTCCGCGTGGTCTCAAAAAATTCTAAAATTTCTATAAAATCTTAATTTGAAGGAAAAACAATACCTTTATATCAAAATTTTTTGAGTTAGGGCGTTTTCAAAATTTCAAAATTGATTTTGGAACCCTTAGGAGTGACCTACATCAACCAAAAGCTTCGGGGCACAACTAGACCCCAAATGGAGCCTACATACCAGATTTCATCAAAATCGGTCAATGCTAAGTGGCAAAAGTGCCGCGTACGGCGTACGGCGGACGGACGGCCAAATTTTTATTCGATTTTTGGATTCTACGTACCTTGAAACGTAAACCATCAAATTTTGAGGTGTTAAAATTTTTTTTTCTTGGTCGATTCCAAAGGTTCATTATTGAAAATAATAAACCAAAATTTGGCCGTCCGTCCGCCGTACGCCGTACGCGGCACTTTTGCCACTTGTCTAGTTGTGCCCCAAAGATGTTGGTTGATCTAGGTTACGTCTAAGGGTTCCAAAATGAATTTTGAAATTTTGAAAACGCCCTAACTCAAAAAATTTCGATATAAAGGTATTGTTTTTCCTTCAATTTAAGATTCTATAGAATTTTTAGAATTTTTTGAGACCACGCGGAGCTCTGTAGGACAAACCGTTCGCTCACTACAAGAATTTGAGTTTTGGACGTGCGATAAATCAGAAACACGAGTGTGAATCGCAAAAGAGGCCTAGTCGCCGTTCAAATTAAAGCTGACCGAAATGCGATTGATGTTCTTCTTCACGTTGGATGGTTGGTGGCTTTGCAGACGAGTGATCTATAGAAAAATAATAAACCATTGTGTAATAATTTGCAGCGTTTTAATCCCAACTTCGGTTTTTCTTTCTACTGAAATCAGGAATCTGAGGTAGTAGGTTAGTGATAATTACGCCTGACACGATGTGTGCATAGTTCGAACGCTAGTTTTTCAAGAACAACCAAGTTGATTTACCCAAACATAATATAATCTACAGATGTTTCTGGCGAGTTCCTCATAATTTGTCTGGTTCAAGGTTCACTCAATCCAAGGAAGGAACAAGCCTTTGACGTGGACTTCCCTCTTGAAAAACCCAACTAGAAATGACCAGGAATTGCACTTCAGGTAAGGATTCCACTGAGGCAAGGAACGGAAGGAATACGTAAAGGAAAGGATGGTGATACATGGAAACCCAGTTGACTGAGGGAGGTTGCTGGTAGAAATCTTAAGTAATGAAGGGATTCTCGGACATTAGAGTGGAAAAGTATTAAGGGAGGAACCGTGTGTTCATTTTGATGGCGCTAAACTCAACAGGCAAGAATGCGTATTTCAGTTTACTGCGAAATTTGGGAGAAATTAAAAAGAATGTAATATACATACACAGGGTGTCGCAGGAGTTGGGGGGCAACTGCTAAAATCGTCCAGATAGTGGTAAAAAAAAGTTTTTAAGAAAAAATCTTCATGATTTTCCCCAAGGATCTCAAATATGACCACAGTGCGCATTGTGCAACGATCACCAACTTTGTTATCTCAAATGGGAACCCCTATTTTTGATTGCAGATTTGTATTCTACTCTTAATGGGGTGTGCGTCTTGATTTTTTAAAGATTTTTAATCAAAAGTAGACTACTTCCTGAGAATTTTGGCACCAACCGCGACCTTCTAGCGTGAGTAGATCTGTTTCTAGGATTTTTCTAAGTTTCTACCGTTTATGACGTCACGCGCCCCTCCCGCCTGGGCGGGACCCCCCAGCCCACTGTGACGTCATAAACGGTCGAAACTTTAAAAATTCATAGGAAAAGATTTACACACGCTAGAAGGTCGTGGTTAGTACCAAAATAACAATAAACAGTTTTCCTACTAAGGCGCACACCCTAGGTATTTCATGAGTTTTAGACCCCTCGACTGACTTTTTTGGTTGCGCACAACCCGTCCAGTGAGCGCGCAAACATGCGCAACCCCTGGATTGTGCCAAAATTGAGATGAACGTAGACCCCAAGTGTGATACAGGTTTTTTTCATTAATTTTCGACGCAAATCACGTGGTGGTATGTATTTTTAGATTTAACTGTCATTTTTTAGAAATGGCGGCCGAAAAGTAAGTGGTTTAGCGTGTGTAAATCTTTTCCCATGAATTGTTAAAGTTTCGACCGTTCATGACGTCACAGTGAGTCCCGCCCAGGCGAGAGGGGCGTGTGACGTCATAAACGGTCGAAACTTTGAAAAATCCTAGAAACAGATCTACTCACGCTAGAAGGACGCGGTTGGTGCCAAAATTCTTAGGATGTAGTCTACTTTTGATTAAAAATCTTTAAAAAATCAAGGCGCACCCCCCATTCAAAATATAATTACACCGTTGGATAGGGCGTTAAATTTACCATCTTTCTAGTGGTTATACAAAAATTTTTGTAAGGTCGTGATGGGTGAAAAATCAACTAGTAAAGTCATTTTTGTAAAATTGTCAAAATTTCCGACTTTTTCTTTTGATTGTTAAGGTTTTACTTCCACATGATTTTTCACGTACCTCTACATCAAAAACTGCGCAAAGATCTCAGCTTTTTAATGGTATAATTTGTTTTAATTTTACTCCGCTAATTAGGGGTGAAAAATACGTTTGAATGCTAAAAAACGTGGTTGCGCTTATGGAAATCAAGGTTTTCTGGTTCGTTGGGCCTCGGGCAGGTTCGACGAATTAGGGGTGGAATTCCACGTCATTTTCAACGCTATTGGACTGATTCTATCACCGTTGGTATGTGAAAGCTCAGTATTGAATTTTGGTAGGACCGAATCTTTTTTTTTTTTCAATTTACTTGGTATTTATGCACGAATTGAATGTTCAATTCTCGCAACTCCCCTTGCACACCATTCTACAGGATTAAATTATGAAATAATTGTGATTCAAATCGTGTTTCATATCGTGTTTGAGTTGTTGTTTTTCTTGATTAGGTTCAAGGAAAGTGGTGGTATTCAAAAATTACGTCTGAAGTTGTTTTCAAGAGGAAGGTCCCAAGATGTTTACAGTGAGGTCTGATGAAGAAATTGAAGGAAGCAGGAAAAGGCATGCGGTCTCACCTTCATTTTCTGATGAACAAGCTTTTATTTCATCTATTTACACCGATCAGTCGTAATGGCCCCATTCACCAATGTCGAATACAGGGACATGCTTTTCATTTCATACAGGGACATTTTTTGTTCATAAATATCATTTTTACTTTCTATAAAATATCATTATTTATCTTTATTTTTTAATCCACATCTACACGCTATTCTTTATTAGATATCTCTTTTTTCATACAATCGAGAAAGTTGCGAGAATTCAATTCGTGCATAAATACCAAGTAAATTAAAAAAAAAAAATATTGGGACCTACCAAAATTCAATACTGAGCTTTCACATACCAACGGTGATGGAATCAGGCTAATAGCGTTGAAAATGACGTGGAATTCAATGACGTGAAAAACCATGTGGAAGTAAAACCTTAACAATCAAAAGGAAAAGTAGGAAATTTTGACAATTTTACAAAAATGACTTTACGAGTTGATTTTTCACCCCTCACGACCTTACAAAATTTTCTGTATAACCACTAGAAAGATGGTAAATTTAATGCCTTATCCAACGGTGTAATTGGATTTTGAATTGCTTGTAAATTAATCGAGTTATGGTCATTTTTATGGCTTAAGGTCGAAAACACGAAAAAAATCTTAAAATTAAAATAACTCGGAAAAGTAAGCGTCTAACGAAAAATTTCCAACAGACACTTTCTTACTAAAATTAGTTGTAAAATCGACTCCCGAAGTTTTTCGGTCCTTAACATGGGACACCCTGTAGAAGCGAAACACGACTGTGCAAATAAATGTTACATTGCTCCTGATTATTCTAAAACCTATCCCAGAAATGACTGGGTACTTACTACTACTCGGCCATCAGCTTCTCTTCTACTCACTAAACATGTCATCAATTCTCCGGACTTACCTGAAACGAGAGACAAAATTGATAATATTCACGTTACATGTTCACTTGAGCAGGAATGGTTTGCTCTAATTAATTAAGCAGTATACTGTTGTATAGTGTATTGTTTTTAAACAAATTCCATTGATTCGTATAACAAATTTTAGTCAACGGTTATCACCTTCTCGTGTTCAAGGAAGGTTGAAATGGTTTGTGAAGTGACGACAGTGTAACAGCTGGGCCATGTACACGAATAAACGTCGAACGCAAGTTGTAAAGAAGTGTTAAAGGCAACCTGTTACACGTTCTAATGCTTGTTTCTCCAACGTGAAGTACGAGTAAGTGTCTATCACACTCATAGGAGTCAAGAAACGAGGCCTTTACAACAAAAGATCCCCACCCAACGGATTTTTGTCCTCTTTTCTTTGTTGCAAAGATTGAATGAGCATCACTGAGAAGAAGTAGGGGTAAAGTAGAGGTTAGAAACCATCTCAAGCCCCTTGGCTCCTTCCGAACTTTGAATCTGAAGTTAATGGACCAAAACTTGCGGGATAAATCACTGATGTTCGGTGCGGAGGTGGGGGTTCGCCATATTCCCTCCCCTAGCAAAACAATAGGTGTCAACTTGGTTTGTTTCTCTCGGCCAGTCGATGTCCTATTCTTCTACTTACGTAAAGGGAAGGCAAGCATGGAAATAAAAGCAGTACTTTGAGTATGACGACGTACCACATTAATGACGAGGTTCTTCTTGTTTGTATTTGGTAGTAGATAAATTGCCGGTCCTTGTGGTTGAGACCAAGAAACTTTAGTTCGGAAGCAACCTTTCTAGAAAGAAGGAACCACCAAGTGGGTGTGACAATCATAATATCATTGTGCGGATCGTTGGAATGATTTTTAGGGGGAGAATTGAGGTTTGGAGGAACATAACAAATGAACATGCTACAGGTTGGTATAACTTTTTTTCGATTTTTCAAAATTAATTACTATTTAAGCTATCTACTTACTTGCTACGTAGACTACACAGTGCAAAAATAGATTTGAATAAATGAGCACCAGATTTGTGTTGAAATAATTTTGTATTGTACCAAGTTGTGCTCAGGTTTAAACAACGCGAAAATAGGTTGAACAATATGAACATACATTTGGGTTGTCGGGGAGGGGTAATAGAGGGTGCTTTTGGTCTATTATTTTCAATAATGAACCTTTGAAATCGACCAAGAAAAAAATTGTTTAACACCCCCTCAAAATTTGTTGGTTTACGTTTCAAGGTACGTAGAATCCAAAAATCGAATTAATATTTGACTGTCCGTCCGCCGTACGCGGCACTTTTCCCACTTAGCATTGACCGCTTTTGATGAAATTTGGTATGTAAGCTCCATTTGGGGTCTAGTTGTGCCGCGAAGATTTTGGTTGATGTAGTTCACTTCTAAGGGTCGAAAAATGAATTTTGAAATTTTGAAAACGCCCGAAAGTATAGAATTATTAGAATTTTTTGAGACCACGCGGAGTTCTGTAGGACAAACCGTTCGCTTCCAACGTTAATTTAAGGGTTAGACATACGATAAATCAGAAACACAAGTGTGAATCGCAAAAGAGGCCTAATCTTCGTTCAAATTTTAGCTGACTGAAATGCGATTGATGTTTTTCTTCATGTAGGATGGTTGGTGGGGTTGTAGACGAGTGATCTATATAGAAAAATAATAAACCATTGTGTAATAATTTGCAGCGTTTATCTCCTTGGAGCCCTTCTTCAACCCCAAAAAAATGGTCTTCTGACTCAATTCATGGACATGCGTCTCCGTCGCATAACCTGGGCACCCCTGGGATGATTAGATTTTCCTGGTGGACCCCTTCCGTAGTTCCAGGGGTGGCAGAATGACCCTCTGGCGAGTAGGGAGGTCCCCCATCAACAGGTTCCCGACCCATCCAAATCACGCTTCCCCTGTTAGGGAGAATGAAAACGCAGAGCTTCATAGGCCCCGGTGAAATTTAGTTCACCCCCCCTTTAGTTCTGAGCAAGAACTAGGAAGTACACCAAACACCACCCTCTGGTTCTGTGTTAAATGACGGTGTGACGACCACTCGTAAATTTATGATATACGAGGGTGGATAAAATATAAACGGGACTTTGATCTCCGAGCGCCAACGGTTGATGGGAGCGGGCTTGTCGCTTCGAGGCTGTTTGTGTGGGGTCATGACAACGTCCATGAGAGATTCGTCTCGGTTTGTTCTACAAACTGATGCAATCCAGTATGGAATTGGTGCAGCAATCACACAAATTCAAGATGAGTCATCACATATAGCTCTCGTTCTTTATCAACAGCCTACCGGAACTACTCGGTTATCGAAAAAGAGTGTCTCGCAATAATTTTTGGTATCAAGAAAAACCGTCAATATCTCGAAGGTTATGAGTTCACTGTGATTTCAGACCACTCCTGTTTGAAGTGGCTGTTGAACGTTGAAAGTCCCACAGGTCGTTTAGCTCGTTGGACTCTAAGATATCCTCTAGGGTATCTCCTTATCGCTTTAAAGTAGAGAGCCGTAAGGGAAAATTGAATTGTGTGGCTAGTGCTCTATCTCAACGCATGTTGAGACTATTGCTGCCGTTACAAGTGCAATTACCGTGCCTGTACCTACCCAATATGAATGCTACGACAGGAAATTCCATCTAGTCAAAACGAATCCTGACTCCCAACCCGATTGGAAATTTGAAGGGCATACCCTGTTTTATTTTCGTAAATGTTTTCTGATAGGTGAGATGGAAGATCCTAGTGAAGATTGGAGTTTGAAGATTGAAGATTGGAGATTGAAGATTGGGTTGTTATTCCTTGGAACTTAAGATCTCGTATCTTGAATGAGAATCATGATGATCCTCAGGTTGGCCATTTGGGAATTGCCAAAACCCAATGGTGCAATGGTCGTCTCTACTATTGACCAGGTATGTACCAAGATATTCTTCGATTCGTGCAGAGATGTGACACCTGTCAACGAGTGAAACCCAAAAATACCGCAGTTTCAGCTGACATCATGGGTCCGTTTCCACGTAGTTCTTCGGGAATAAGAATCTTCTGGTTTTTGAAGACATCTTCACGAAATGGGTTGAACTTGTGCCTATTCGTGTAGCTACATCTTCTTCTTTCTGTAATTTTGAATCTTTTTGGCTCACCGTCAGCGTTGATCACTGATAATGCTAGCAACTTCGTCAGTTCAGATGTTCGTTCTCTCGCACGAGGTTGTGGAACGCCTCTGTACCACTGTCAAGCAAATCTGACAGATGGAGCTAATAGAAATATCAGGTAGCATCGAGTTACACCTTGATCAAGAAAGACCCACTAAGTGGGACATTTATCTGGGTGAATTGCAGTTTGCATTTAACAGTTCAATTCATGGATCCACGAAGAACTCTCCCGCATTTTTTGAATTTTGGTCGTGATTTAAAACGTGTTCATTCACATTTCAGATCTATTTCGCGTCCTGTTAGTTCGAAGCAAGCTTCCGATGGTGACGCTAATAAATGGGCCAAGAGGATTAGCAAGCTGGCAGAACTCAATCATCTCGTTGAGCAAAACTTGCTGAAGGCTTCAACTTCCCAAAGTCATCGCTACAATCTTCGCCGATGCAGAGACTTATTCCAAGTTGGAGATCAAGTCTTTCACAAATCATGCAATTTATCATCCGCAGAGGACAAGATCGCTGCAAAGCTTCTTCCAAAGTTTGATGGACTGTTTACCGTCATCTCAGTGAGTTTTGGAGGAACATGCCATCTTCAAGATCAGCAAGGAAGAAGTTCTGGTTCTTGGCAACCCTCAAAATTGAAGAAGTATGTTACCATCTCAACCACTGGAGAGGGGTGGGTAACATGAAAATTTAAATTTGCCGGTCCGCGGTTCTAGGTTCTATCTCCTTTCCTGTCACCCGTCTTGTGCTGCCACTTGAAGGCCCCGTCATCAATTAAAGCAACCACGTGTAATGTAAGCCCTTGGAGTCCTCCCCATTACAATTTGTTTGATTATTTACTCTGTTCTAGCGTGGCCCTCGGTATTTGAGGGAAGATATAAAAAAAAGAATACCAAGAAACATCAAAAAACATAAAGTAAACTAAAATACCTCTCAGCTGGTTGGTTTTACTATTCTTATTTGATGATTATGTGTCCTGAGTCACGATTTATGTTCGCTGATAGACATATGCGTTTAAAACCTTCTCAGGAAAAGTTGGAAGTCCACTAATTCAATTTCTCAACAATCATACCGCAATTAATCGTCCCTATAAGAAATAAATTGTAAAAGGGTTGGCCATCTTGCTTCATTCGTGCCAGAACCCCGCATTCCTAATGCGTCTTGGGGCACTGATGTTGGCGTTGATTCGCTTGAAGCCGGGGACCTAAATTCCCTATTAGCTCCTCCGCAATAACAGAACCTCAAACCACATGACGCCAAATCTCCCATTACATCTCTAAGAGACGACCACAAGGCGCCCATTCCAGAAAATGCTTCCTGGCCCCATCCAATGACCGAGTTATTCCTCCTTCCGCTCTCATGAGGGAAGGGACCATGTTCGGTCAACCGCCTGAAAGATTAAAAAAGTCCATTCATGCAGCATGAATTAATGAGCGAATTTTCAAAGAAATCATTCAGTTTAAGGTGTGGTTAAGAAAAGGACCAATGGTGTTGCAATTTGTTGTAGAAAGTTTTTTTTTCGATTCTTGGTTTATATATATGTATATATATATTTTTTTTTACATGCTTTTACACCAATAATCGACGTCCCGGAAGACGTGAAATCACTGGGCTGAAAGCTGAATCTGGGAGCCCGAGAAGCGTTCTGATTTGGGAAGCTCCTGGACGTAGTTAAAGATGAGTGCGACAGATCGCGTTCATGATCACTTGTTCCCAACCTCATGACAACAAGTCACCTTGTTTATCACATATTTTTCTCCTTGGTGCGTTACCTGCTGCATCCAAGTAATTAATTTAATAACATTTAAATATATTCGCGATATGTACGAAAAAATCGTGCGATTTTCAATAATACACTCGGTTTTAAACGTTTCTATCGGTGGCAGTTGTCGATTAAATATTTGAACGAGGACTCTTTTTTTTTTTTTTTTTTTTTTTGCACATGAACTTATAGAGTACCCACACGGCTACTGCATTTCTGGTTACAACAAATATACGCACGTATTCATTATATATATATATAGCTACAAACTTTTCTTAATTTTGGACAATTTTCATTTTTGAAAAAAGCATTCATATCAGAAATTTTGTGCTGAATCCGAATATACCATAAATTACCATGATTTTCAATGTAAAAACCTCAAAAAACGGGAAAAACCCATTTTTTTGGAGTTTTTTTGAATTTTGGACCACTTTGGATTGTCCAAAATTGCTGGTTAACGAACTTGACCTATGGTTTGTTGTTACAAACATTTTGGCAAAAACTAAAAAAAATTTTTAAACAATTACTCAAGTTATCGTCCGGAATGACACATATATATATATATATATACATATGATTTTTGGAAAAACTTCAGGGATCGTTTCAGAATGTTCCAAAACGGATTTCAGTGTGAAAATTTTTCGAAAAAGTCGATTCTAAAAATTTTGAGGCCATTGCAATAGCTTCATTTTCTTTGAAAATTCGCTAATAACATGCTGCAAATTATTGCTGGGTATGCTTTGAAGATCTTAGGAGTCCATATTCATGTTCTAGTCGTCTCTACGAACTCATAGAGTACCCACACGGCTACTGCATTTCTGGTTACAACAAATATACGCACGTATTCATTATATATATATATAGCTACAAACTTTTCTTAATTTTGGACAATTTTCATTTTTGAAAAAAGCATTCATATCAGAAATTTTGTGCTGAATCCGAATATACCATAAATTACCATGATTTTCAATGTAAAACCTCAAAAAACGGGAAAAACCCATTTTTTTGGAGTTTTTTTGAATTTTGGACCACTTTGGATTGTCCAAAATTGCTGGTTAACGAACTTGACCTATGGTTTGTTGTTACAAACATTTTGGCAAAAACTAAAAAAAATTTTTAAACAATTACTCAAGTTATTGTCCGGAATGACACATATATATATATATATATATACATATGATTTTTGGAAAAACTTCAGGGATCGTTTCAGAATGTTCCAAAACAGATTTCAGTGTGAAAATTTTTCGAAAAAGTCGATTCTAAAAATTTTGAGGCCATTGCAATAGCTTCATTTTCTTTGAAAATTCGCTAATAACATGCTGCAAATTATTGCTGGGTATGCTTTGAAGATCTTAGGAGTCCATATTCATGTTCTAGTCGTCTCTACGAACTCATAGAGTACCCACACGGCTACTGCATTTCTGGTTACAACAAATATACGCACGTATTCATTATATATATATATAGCTACAAACTTTTCTTAATTTTGGACAATTTTCATTTTTGAAAAAAGCATTCATATCAGAAATTTTGTGCTGAATCCGAATATACCATAAATTACCATGATTTTCAATGTAAAAAACCTCAAAAAACGGGAAAAACCCATTTTTTTGGAGTTTTTTTGAATTTTGGACCACTTTGGATTGTCCAAAATTGCTGGTTAACGAACTTGACCTATGGTTTGTTGTTACAAACATTTTGGCAAAAACTAAAAAAAATTTTTAAACAATTACTCAAGTTATTGTCCGGAATGACACATATATATATATATATATATACATATGATTTTTGGAAAAACTTCAGGGATCGTTTCAGAATGTTCCAAAACAGATTTCAGTGTGAAAATTTTTTCGAAAAAAGTCGATTCTAAAAATTTTGAGGCCATTGCAATAGCTTCATTTTCTTTGAAAATTCGCTAATAACATGCTGCAAATTATTGCTGGGTATGCTTTGAAGATCTTAGGAGTCCATATTCATGTTCTAGTCGTCTCTACGAACTCATAGAGTACCCACACGGCTACTGCATTTCTGGTTACAACAAATATACGCACGTATTCATTATATATATATATAGCTACAAACTTTTTCTTAATTTTTGGACAATTTTTCATTTTTGAAAACAGCATTCTATCAGAAATTTTGTGCTGAATCCGAATATACCATAAATTACCATGATTTTCAATGTAAAAAACCTCAAAAACGGGACAAAACTCCATTTTTTTGGAGTTTTTTTGAATTTTGGACCACTTGGATTGTCCAAATTGCTGGTTAACGAACTTGACCTATGGTTTGTTGTTACAAACATTTTGGCAAAAACTAAAAAAATTTTAAACAATTACTCAAGTTATCGTCCGGGA
>CM019167.2:48271124-48319315 GCA_009739505.2 Apolygus lucorum | reverse complement strand
GACTCCTCTGCTAATAAATTCTCTTTATTGGAGACCGGTTTCGGGTCATAACCCCATCATCAGTCCCAAAACAATTGTACAAAATCTTCATTGGAGAATTCGAATACATTTAGATAATGAATATTTACAATTTACTATTGAATGAAACTAAACTGTACTATTGAAAAAAATATTGATTGCCATTTGTATTAAAACTAATGATGGGTGAATGAACCACAAATAATGGACTCACCAGAGACTATTACGTTCAAGCAGAACCGCCCTTTTCAAAAGCTGAACAGCTACAGTAGCTGTAACCTAACTGAGGAATTCCTCAAACCTCCACTTTCCATCACCCACCAGTAACTGGTGGGTGATGGAAAGTGGAGGTTTGAGGAATTCCTCAGTTAGGTGAAGGGTTTTCTGTATGAATGGTGTATTGACCAGGTAATGGGACTCAGGTGGGTTGAAGGTAGTGAGGGAGGTGTTAACGGCTTTTTTTAATATTTGAAGGATTGGCGAAGAAAATATTTTACCCTGATCATTATTTTTACATTTCATAGGGGATTATTGTGTTACCTAACTACCTTCAACCCCCCCTGAGATTTACCTACTACTTCTTTATTTATGATTTCAAAATTCCTGTATAATGAAGGTGGAAGGTTCGAAAATGGTGTTTTTTTTTTTTAGATGTATCAACCTACCTCACGCTAATAAATTATTCATAAAATATCTTGTGTGTATTTTATTTAATCATTTTAATTTTCAAATTGTACCTACAACAATGGACATATCTATGATCTATTGTTTTTAATTGCATTTTTTAAACAAGGACTTCGTATCTCACCCACCTGTAATTCATTTTAGCATTTTTTGCTCTCTAGCGCCCTAAATGATAACCTTGAATTTTATAAGAAAATTGAGAATAATTTCTCCTAAAAGGTTAAACGTTAACCCTAAAACCTTCAATTGTAGAAAATAATTATTTCCTCCGAATAAAATTTGATTTTTTAAAATTAGGCAATGTGTTTACCTCGGGAATGAGAACTAAAAAAAACCACACTGGTTGAGAACTAAAACGTTTGTATTAAACAGAACTAATGTAGCATTTCAATGCGAAAATATGAGAGCGCAGAGTTGAAAAGAGTACAGTAAACGATGGAGTAATGGCGGAGGCAACGGGATCGCGGAGGGGTTCCTTTTCCGCAGCCATCTTGATCTGCACCTAGCATTCATGTTCTATGTTGTTCTCAATTATGATAAAAAAGTAAAGTAAAGTAAGCAACCATTTCAGGTTGAATTTTCGTCCGACTGCCATTCTTGGCGTCGCGGACGTCATCAGCTGTCTCCCTAAGGGGAGATCAGAATTTGTTCTGATGATTTCGCTCATGGCTTCCCAAACATCACCGCCCTGGGTTGGAACGAGAGATTGCCGATCGTCTAATAGACAGAAAACTTTCTGCGGCGACCAGACTCGAACGCGCGTCCTCGCTAGACGGTCCTTATCTTATCACCGCAGTCGGGTACACTGTCCACTAGACCACCGACGCCCTCGTCAATTATGATAGTCTTTGCTCTATTGGTTCATAAATTCTTATAGATCTAATACTGGCCTATTAGTTCTGAATGCAATAACCCATTGATTGTACGAGAAGATCTAGTTTGGTTCATTCTTAGCTCGATCCCCTAGCGGCGGAAGCCGGAACTACTTTGTCTTTGGGCCAACCGCTCAATTCTGGGCGAGAAGGTCCAAACATACTCCCCCCCAATATGACCATAGTCATATGATCTAATCTATGTCTTTGGGGAGTGGGCACAATTTGACTAAGGGTCTTTTCAGTACTCCTGAACTAGTGCGAACAAGGGCAACTCTAGTTGTGCCATCCGGACCTGGACACAGTTCACATATGACCCACTGAAGTGGAGGTCTATTGTCCTCCATTACAAGAACTACATCACCTAATTTTGGTGGTCTGTCGGGGGTATTCCATTTTGATCTAATTTGGAGGTCTAATAGGTATTCCTTGCTCCATTTCTTCCAAAATTGATCTACCATTTGATTCACAAATGTCCACTTTGGGACTAGCCTAGTACTAGCTGTATGATCTACAGTGGACTCAGGTAGGGCTGTGAGTGGTCGTTGAACTAGAAAACGTCCTGGGGTTAGAACTAGTATATCATCAGGAGAGCTCGATTGGTATACCAGTGGTCTACTGTTCAGTACTGATTCGACTCATGCCACTATAGTGGTGAAGGTCTGGTACGTTGTGGTCTGATCTCGGAGGGTCACCCGTATGATAAGCTAAAGCTGATCTAATTTTTCGCAAAAGATTATTGGCCCCAACGAAGTTCGTACCATTGTCAGACCAAATGACGGCAGGTACTCCACGCCTGGCCATAAATCGCTCTAAACACTGCATGAACGAGTCTGTACTAAGATCTAGGACTGCTTCTAAATGTACAGCTTTCGTGGCCAAACATACGAACACTGCTAGGAATATTTCAATTTTCCTAGTTCCTCTAAGTCCAGCGATTGATACGGTAAACGGTCCAGCAAAATCTATTCCGGTCTGATTAAATGGGTACGTTTGATGTACCCGTCCAGCTGGTAACTGCCCCATTTCGGGCTGGAATGACCTAGGTTTGATCGAGAAACAGCGCACACAACCGGACAAACACTTGTTCACCACATTCCGTCCATTGAGGATCCAGTGCTTGGTTCTAATATGAGCTAACGTCGCTCTTGGACCAACATGCAAACAACTCTGATGCGCATGACGAACTACAAGATCAGTTAAAACGTCTTTAGCGGGAAGCAGAGTGGGATGCCTGGTCTCAAAAGAGCTATCTGCATGATCAAGTCTACCTCCGACTCTGAGTAGACCATCGTCAGACCTAAAAATAGCCAGCTGCTTCGTCAGCTTGGTACTTGAGCCTTTATGATCTATTGAACGAATCACGTCGGGGAATCCTCTCGCTTGCGCACGACGGACAAGAACAAGTTCCGCGTGCTTCAGTTCAGATGTGTCTAGAGGCAGAACTTGCATAACCAACTGTTCTAATGTCAGAGATCTACGTCGATTGGGAACTGAACAGTTCCTACAGTTCTGCACAAAACGCCAATTCTCGCTTTGTTCGAACTAACGGTGTTGTCGGGATTTAAAAAAATAATGAATCATTTCGGCGGGTTCCAAGCGATGCCAAGCATCTTTAACGGTTTTTTCAGAGTCATCGTGCAGATCTACATCTTCGTTCAGAGGAAGACAGTGATCTTTCGGAATTCCCATTAGGACCTTCGGATTATTTGAAGCCCACTTTCGAAGTTCTTGCCCGGCCGATTGTAACAGTTCTATAACGTCATCACGTACTGCTATGGCCGATGTGACGTCCTCACCCCCATCATGGATGTCATCGACATACGAACGATCTAGGAGAACTTAAGAGCCTAACGGGTGATTTTGTTGTTCAGTTTGAGCTAAATGCCTCAGAATCCTGTTGGCCAAAAATGGAGCAGAAGTTGTTCCATAGGTCACAGTACATAAAGCGTAATCTTGAATAGGTTTTGAAGGTGAACTACGCCATACTATCCTCAACATGTCATGATCTACCGGAGGGTGTTTGAACTGTCTGAACATCTGCCGGATATCAGCAATAAACACTACTTTCAAGGATCTAAATCGCAGAACTATGTTGCTAATATCGGGTTGCAGCTTTGGTCCGGCGTGCAAAATTTCATTTAGTGCACATCCGTTCGAAGTTCGTTGAGAAGCATTGAACACTACTCGGATCTTGTCTGAGGGATCACCCGGACGAACTACAGGATGGTGCGGTAGGTAATAATTAGCCAGGCCCGGACTAGGGGGGGCTACACGCCGCATATGACCTAACTCTAAATATTCGTCCATGAATTTTTTGTATGCTTGAGCTAAAACGGGATCCTTTTTCAGTCTAGACTCTCATCTGAACAACTGGCGTAGAGCTATATGTCGAGAATCCCCAAGAGAAGTCCTATCCTGAGCGAACGGTAATGGAACTGTGTAACGTCCATCACTGGAACGCTGAACTTTATCGACAAACAACTGCTCAGCCTCCATTTCGGCCGGCGTCCATGGTACAGTTTCCTCTACAGATTCAATTTCGAACATCCTTTTGAGCAGGTCATCTGTCTCATGAGACACCGAAGTATGGACTATTTCCGAGACTGTGTTTTCCGTCACTGAACTATGAACGGACAGCGGAACTATACTGTCACTGGTTGGCCATTTGAAATACCTAATGATGTAGACGTACAAACTGCATTACTGACAGGAACTACTGAATAGATTTCGAACTAACACCCTTTCCTCAGTGCGATCGTTTGTGGCTTAGTAGGAATTGACTTGATTACCGAACTAACGTCATCCTCTGCTGGCCGTTGTAATTTAAGCGAAGCAGGTTGGACTACCGTTTTCTGAATTTTATTTTTGAGAACTAACTCGAAGGCTTGCACTATTTCCTTCAAAGCAGCCCTGAGATATCTATCATATTCCTTTTTTGGATCTAAAGTGCTACTGCTCACGTCAAGATGAACTTCTGTACTGACCACTGACCGTTGTTCACATGGTGCAAAACGAACTGAACGGTCGTCCGAATTACGTCTTCCTCCTAAGACCAACCAACCAAACTCAGACCCCACCAACCAAGGGGACGAACCAACTGGTAGGACTACCTTATCAAATTGAGCTACCTGTACGAAGATATCCACTCCTAACAATAGTTCTACTTTGTCTCGTCTATTGAAAGATGGGTCGGCCAGTTGACTGTTAAGATTTTTAATGTGCGACCATTGATCTATTGCAAAGCTACTCGTAGATGACGGTAACCGGGCTACGACCTGATCTAATACCATTGCAGTAATTGGAAGACTACGCCCATTTTTTGTGATTACATAAAGGGAGGTGACCCCTTTTAGTGGTTGAACATTAGCGCCTACCCCAGCGATCTGAGTACTAATGGGCGTGATCTGAAGTCCGATAGACCTAGCAACCCTAGTCGTGATCAAATTGATTTCTGATCCAGAATCCAATAATGACCTAACTGCTGTTTTAAGAGGCTTAATGCCATCGGACAGATCCACCAACCAATAGGAATGAGTCCCCTTGTCCTACCTTTCTTAATACTTGACCCTTTACTTTGACCTAGTGCCGACCTATTTTGATCCCAATTCGTAGAGCTACTGATGAACGTATGGGGACGGAAATCCACCGCTACGTTCGATTGAGGAGGCTCGCTTGACCTACCTATGGGGCTGACGCCTGTCCTACCTAAGGGGGGGGGGGACGTCAGCGGAGACTGCTGATTTTAAACTTATTCCTGATGCGAGAAATTGATTTATTGATCTAATAATTAACCCCACCACCTCCAACTAGGAAGTACCATAGCGGGATCGTACTGTTCGAAACCAACGCATTTTTACTATTTTACACGTTTTTCCCAAATTTTAACCTTCTATCCGTACCGCGGTGTTGGATACCGCACCCCTCCCTTCAAACATTAATGTACACTTCAGAAGAAAGAGCAATGAACCGAGCCCCTTATTACCCTCCTAACATTCGACGAGAAAGGTCACGTGAGTGTCATTTGTTTATTTCTACCTGTCTGCTGTTTTCTAGTGACCTATGTACGGGTGTATCTACAGATTGAGCGCGGTCCCTCAGCCCTCCCCGTACGAGAAACGTGCAATTCAGCCACTGTCAATGAGACTGTAAACGTTAGAATGAGACTGTTTTGATAAAGAGGTTTTTGCCATACCAATGGGACTGTAGCAATCAAGATAAGACTGTTGTTTTTTGTGTCAATAAAGTTTAAGATTAACTGATCTAGTTTTCATCCAATTTATGGAAACTTACCTACCAATTGTACGTACAGGGAGGTATTCTGGTGAAAACATTTCTCAAAGTCGGAATTAATTGATATATTATGAAAAATTGGTACTTAAAACTACTTACATTTTCAAAATGTATCAATAGTGATCGAATGTGAGGCGTATCCTTGAATGGCGGTATCCCATACCGGCGGTACGCTAATCAGTGGTAGAAAGGGGGTACGGATAGAAGGTTAAACTTATTCCTGGAGCGAGAAATTGATTTATTGATCTAATTACCCCCACCACCTCCCACTAGGAAGTACCATAGTGGGATGGTACTGTTCGAATCCACCGCATTTTTTATTATTTTACAAGTTTTTCCCAAATTTTAAACTTATTCCTGATGCGAGAAATTGATTTATTGATCTAATTACCCCCACCACCTCCCACTAGGAAGTACCACAGCGGGATCGTACTGTTCAAATCCACCGCATTTTTGAGTATTTTACAATTTTTTCCCAAATTTTAAACTTATTCCTGGAGCGAGAAATTGATTTATTGATCTAATAATTACCCCCACCACCTCCAACTGAAAAATACCATAGCGGGATCGTAATGTTCGAAACCAACGCATTTTTGAGTACCTATTTTAAACGTTTTTTCCAAATTTTGAACTTATTCCTGAAGCGAGTAATTGATTTATTGATCTAATAATTACCCCCACCACCTCCCACTAGGAAGTACCATAGCGGGATCGTACTGTTCGAATCCACCGCATTTTTTTACTATTTTACAAGTTTTTCCCAAATTTTAAACTTATTCCTGATGCAAGAAATGTATTTATTGATCTAATAATTACCCCCACCACCTCCCACTAGAAAGTACAATAGCGGGATCGTACTGTTCCAATCCACCGCATTTTCGAGTATTTTACAAGTTTTTCCCAAATTTTGAACTTATTCCTGATGCGAGAAATTGATTTATTGATCTAATAATTACCCCCACCACCTCCCACTAGGAAGTACCATAGCGGGATGGTACTGTTCGAATCCACCGCATTTTTTACTATTTTACAAGTTTTTCCCAAATTTTAAACTTATCCCTGATGCGAGAAATTGATTTATTGATCTAATAATTACCCCCACCACCTCCCACTAGAAAGTACCATAGCGGGATCGTACTGTTCCAATCCACCGCATTTTCGAGTATTTTACAAGTTTTTCCCAAATTTTGAACTTATTCCTGATGCGAGAAATTGATTTATTGATCTAATAATTACCCCCACCACCTCCCACTAGGAAGTACCATAGCGGGATGGTACTGTTCGAATCCACCGCATTTTTTACTATTTTACAAGTTTTTCCCAAATTTTAAACTTATCCCTGATGCGAGAAATTGATTTATTGATCTAATAATTACCCCCACCACCTCCCACTAGAAAGTACCATAGCGGGATCGTACTGTTCGAATCCACCGCAATTTTTAATTTTTTAAACGTTTTTTTCCAAATTTTAAACTTATTCCTGATGCGAGAAATCGATTTATTGAACTAATAATTACCCCCACCACCTCCCACTAGAAAGTACCATAGCGGGATCGTACTGCTCAAAACTAACGCATTTTTGAGTATTTTAATCAGAGAAATACCACCCCCCTCCATTCCTTCCTCCCCACCAGTAGATTAACAACAATTAGTTTCATGAATTAGACACATTTCCCACAATAATCGGCAAATCCCGCCTCAAAAAGGACGATAATAGCGAAATCAGTGAAATACCACCCCCCTCCACTCTTACCTACCCATCAGTTGATCAAAACCAATTAGTTTCATGAATTAGGCACATTTCCCACAATAATCGGTGAATCTCGCCTCAAAAAGGTCGATAATAGCGAAATCGGAGAAATACCACCCTCCTCCACTCCTACCTACCCACCAGTAGATTGAAACCAATTAGTTTCATGAATTAGACACATTTCCCACAATAATCGGCAAATCCCGCCTCAAAAAGGACGATAATAGCGAAATCAGAGAAATACCACCCCCCTCCACTCCTACCTACCCTCCAGTAGATCAAAACCAATTAGTTTCATGAATTAGACACATTTCCCACAATAATCGGCAAATCCCGCCTCAAAAATGTCGATAATAGCGAAATCGGAGAAATACCACCTCCCCTCCACTCCTACCTACCCAGCAGTAGATCAAAACCAATTAGTTTCATGAATTAGACACATTTCCCACAATAATCGGCAAATCCCGCCTCAAAAAGGACGATAATAGTTAAATCGGAGAAATACCACCCCCCACCACTCCTACCTACCCACCAGTAGATTAAAAACAATTCGTTTCATGAATTAGACTCATTTCCCACCATAATCGGCAAATCCCGCCTCAAAAAGGACGATAATAGTTAAATCGGAGAAATACCACCCCCCACCACTCCTACCTACCCACCAGTAGATTAAAACCAATTAGTTTCATGAATTAGACACATTCCCCACCATAATCGGTAAATCCCGCCTCAAAAAGGATGATAATAGTTAAATCGGAGAAATACCACCCCCCTCCACTCCTACCTCCTACCCACCAGTAGATTAAAACCAATTCGTTTCATGAATTAGACACATTTCCCACAATAATCGGCAAATCCCGCCTCAAAAAGGACGATAATAGCGAAATCAGAGAAATACCACCCCCCTCCACTCCTACCTACCCCCCAGTAGATTAAAAACAATTCGTTTCATGAATTAGACACATTCCCCACCATAATCGGTAAATCTCGCCTCAAAAAGGATGATAATAGTTAAATCGGAGAAATACCACCCCCCTCCACTCCTACCTACCCGCCAGTAGATTAAAACCAATTAGTTTCATGAATTAGACTCATTTCCCACCATAATCGGCAAATCCCGCCTCAAAAAGGACGATAATAGTTAAATCGATGAAATACCACCCCCCTCCACTCCAACCTACCCACCAGTAGATTAAAACTAATTAGTTTCATGAATTAGACACATTTCCCACAATAATCGGCAAATCCCGCCTCAAAAATGTCGATAATAGCGAAATCGGAGAAATACCACCCCCCCTCCACTCCTACCTACCCACCAGTAGATCAAAACCAATTAGTTTCATGAATTAGACACATTTCCCACAATAATCGGCAAATCCCGCCTCAAAAAGGACGATAATAGTTAAATCGGAGAAATACCACCCCCCACCACTCCTACCTACCCACCAGTAGATTAAAAACAATTCGTTTCATGAATTAGACTCATTTCCCACCATAATCGGCAAATCCCGCCTCAAAAAGGACGATAATAGTTAAATCGGAGAAATACCACCCCCCACCACTCCTACCTACCCACCAGTAGATTAAAACCAATTAGTTTCATGAATTAGACACATTCCCCACCATAATCGGTAAATCCCGCCTCAAAAAGGATGATAATAGTTAAATCGGAGAAATACCACCCCCCTCCACTCCTACCTCCTACCCACCAGTAGATTAAAACCAATTAGTTTCATGAATTAGACACATTTCCCACAATAATCGGCAAATCCCGCCTCAAAAAGAACGATAATAGCGAAATCAGAGAAATACCACCCCCCTCCACTCCTACCTACCCACCAGTAGATTAAAACCAATTAGTTTCATGAATTAGACACATTTCCCACAATAATCGGTAAATCCCGCCTCAAAAAGGACGATAATAGCGAAATCAGAGAAATACGACCCCCTCCACTCCTTCCTACCCTCCAGTAGATCAAAACCAATTAGTTTCATGAATTAGACACATTTCCCACAATAATCGGCAAATCCCGCCTCAAAAAGGACGATAATAGCGAAATCGGAGAAATACCACCCCCCTCCACTCCTTCCTCCCCACCAGTAGATTAACAACAATTAGTTTCATGAATTAGACACATTTCCCACAATAATCGGCAAATCCCGCCTCAAAAATGTCGATAATAGCGAAATCGGAGAAATACCACCCCCCTCCACTCCTACCTACCCACCAGTAGATTAAAAACAATTAGTTTCATGAATTAGACACATTTCCCACAATAATCGGCAAATCCCGCCTCAAAAAGAACGATAATAGCGAAATCGGAGAAATGCCACCCCCCTCCACTCCTACCTACCCACCAGTAGATTAAAACCAATTAGTTTCATGAATTAGACACATTTCCCACAATAATCGGCAAATCCCGCCTCAAAAAGGACGATAATAGTTAAATCGGAGAAATACCACCCCCCTCCACTCCTACCTACCCACCAGTTGATTAAGACCAATCAGTTTCATGAATTAAGACACATTTCCCACAATAATCGGCAAATCCCGCCTCAAAAAGAACGATAATAGCGAAATCGGAGAAATGCCACCCCCCTCCACTCCTACCTACCCACCAGTTGATTAAGACCAATTAGTTTCATGAATTAGATACATTTCCCACAATAATCGGCAAATCCCGCCTCAAAAAGGACGATAATAGCGAAATCAGAGAAATGCCACCCCCCTCCACTCCTACCTACCCACCAGTTGATTAAGACCAATTAGTTTCATGAATTAGATACATTTCCCACAATAATCGGCAAATCCCGCCTCAAAAAGGACGATAATAGCGAAATCAGAGAAATGCCACCCCCCTCCACTCCTACCTACCCACCAGTAGATTAAGACCAATTAGTTTCATGAATTAGATACATTTCCCACAATAATCGGCAAATCCCGCCTCAAAAAGGACGATAATAGCGAAATCAGAGAAATACCACCCCCCTCCACTCCTACCTACCCACCAGTAGATTAAGACCAATTAGTTTCATGAATTAGATACATTTCCCACAATAATCGGCAAATCCCGCCTCAAAAAGGACGATAATAGCGAAATCAGAGAAATACCACCCCCCTCCACTCCTACCTACCCTCCAGTAGATTAAAACCAATTAGTTTCATGAATTAAACGCATTTCCCACAATAATCAGCAAATCCCGCCTCAAAAAGGACGATAATAGCGAAATCAGAGAAATACCACCCCCCTCCACTCATACCTACCCACCAGTAGATTAAAAACAATTCGTTTCATGAATTAGACACATTTCCCACAATAATCGGCAAATCCCGCCTCAAAAAGGACGATAATAGCGAAATTAGAGAAATACCACCCCCCTCCACCTCTACCTACCCAACCAGTGGAATAAATATAAAGAGGGTTAAATGTAGAACCAGCCAGATTGTGACCCTCCTCAATGCTCTGATCATCCAAAACTATGTGCTAACTGCTTCTTACACCTCCAGGAGAACTGACCTCAGAGTTTTCTTCAATGGCCATGCAGACAGCATTCTTACCAGAGATGCAAGTGCCATCTGTTAGGGGTTTGGTGGAAGATTTTTTCAAACCAAAAACCTAGCCCCTTCAACAGTTTGTATTGACTTCCATGACTCCACGGTG
The DNA here is from genome assembly GCA_009739505.2 of Apolygus lucorum. Taxonomy (NCBI): domain Eukaryota; kingdom Metazoa; phylum Arthropoda; class Insecta; order Hemiptera; family Miridae; genus Apolygus; species Apolygus lucorum. Next base: position 48,308,036 of record CM019167.2, on the reverse strand, counting down.
AGGAGGCATTAACCTAAAAAACGTAAAAACGTGTCTTGTAACGGATGCTTGCAATGACTACATTCGTGGAGCCATTACCTATAAATGTGTAGTTTCGTGGAGTCGTTACCTATAAAATATAAAAGTATATATATATATATATATATATATATATATATATATAGATATATTATATATATATATATATATATATATTGATGAGATAGATATGATATATATATATTATATATATATTATATATTATATATATATATATATATATATATATATATATATAGATATATCGATATATATATATATATATATATATTTCAATATAAACCCCTCAAATTTTGGTAGGGAAGCGAACGGTTTGTCCTACAGAAACTCCGCGTGGTCTCAAAAAATTCTAAAAATTCTATAGAATCCAAAATTGAAGGAAAAAATACCTTATTTCGAAATTTTTTTGAGTTAGGGCGTTTCAAAATTTCAAAATTGATTTTGGAACCTTTAGAAGTGCCCTACATCAACCCAAAAGCTTCGGGGCACAACTAGACCCCCAAATGGAGGCTACATACCAAATTTCATCAAATCGGTCAATGCTAAGTGGCAAAAGTGCCGCGTACGGCGTACAGCGGACGGACGGCCAAATTTTTATTCGATTTTTGGATTCTATGTACCTTGAAACGTAAACCATCAAATTTTTGAGGGGGTGTTAACATTTTTTTTTCTTGGTTGATTCCAAAGGTTCATTATTGAAAATAATAAACCAAAACAAGAAAATAAGGGTCTCAGCCTTGAAGGCCATTGACTCAGCTGGCAACCCTGGACGCATCTCCAATATTGGTAATATAGAAGAGAAATATAGAAGAGGTATGTTTGAGTACACCAAACTGTCCCTATGTCAATAAAAATTGAATGTCCTATTGAGACAAATCAAATGCGAAGGACAACTTACGTCATAGCTTCTGACAGTCTACTGACGGCCACATTATGTCTCTCCCTTTCTTCTCTGATACTTTTTTCCATAGCACCCATGTCAACGTGCAAATGTTCAACTTCCATGTTTCTTATGTTCAGCAAATCTTTGGTGATATTTATCACATCACGCAAAGACCTAGCCTGAAAAACAAAATAGCATTACATATCAAATTTTTTCTGGGGGTTCAGATGTTTTTTTTTTTTAGAAAAAATATATAATGAAGCTAAAACTGAAATACTCGACATTTGAGTCCTAAAGGGTTGAAACATACCCAGGCAAGGAAGTACACAATTTCTATCCAATGGAAACACCAGCAAGAAAACTTCACCTTTTCACTAGAGTTGTTCAGCTTATAAAGAGAGCTTTTACCTAGGTATTAAAAATTCTTCGAAAAGTTTGAAAACAGAGTTTCACACAGTTTCCTCCCGTAAAACTGTGCTCTGGTGAAGCGTAAAAGGTAAACAAAAAAGTAATTTGCAAGTACGTTGTCAAATGAGGACTAGGCAGCGCGCTATGTCGTCAGAATGCACCTTATTTTCAGTGAATAACCATCGATCCGTTAAACTTGAAACACTAATTTAGTGCACAACTAGATAGATTTCAGGGGCAAAAAAACACTCAAATTGGAGATAAATTGACGTCTGGGAAAAATACAACAGATTATGACAGAAAACGCACGTTTTTTTTAGCACCCTATAGGGTTTACAACCTCTCAAATCCTTGAAGATAAGTACGTTCTCAATCTGTACTCTAAAATCGGGATGAAGACAATTTTAAAATTAAATTTGTTAGACATACTTGACTGGTCAGAGCAGTATTTTGCCTCTCCAAGTTGGCACTCAAGTTCGTCTTCTCTCTCAAAAGCTCGATGAGCTTAACCATGAACTCTTGAAGCTCGACGTTTTTCTTCATCAAAGTCGTCTTCGTCAAATCTTTCTCGTCTTCTTCTTGGTTAATCATGTCCATGATTTGCGTAGTAAGTTCCGTTACGTCAACGTTGCTTATTCGCTCAACATCTGGCTCCACCTTGATAACCCACCGATAATAAGCATATAATATTAATTAATGCCATTCAATCAACCAACGAGCGGTTTTTTGAAATGCAATACCAATTATTGGTATTATTAGTACATAACAATAGGATAAAATGTTTTGCTTTATTTTCTAGCTATCCTCAAAAAATAAGCTATTGGGGAATTATGAAATATAAGTCTATAATTAAAAGAAATGCAGTTTTAGCAGCTAATTATGTAGTGTAATGCACCCAACAACATAGAACAGGAACACAACCAAGGACTATTTTGAAACTGGAGGCTCTAAGATTCACAGTACAATTGGAATCTGAAGTCAGGGTGTCCAGCGATTTCTCGAAAAAAAATTCCTAGAGTTGTCCAGGTATTCCGGGGTCATTTTTCGAATTATTCCAGGGTTCTAAATCATTTGAAATATAAATAAATTCGATCGTAATTTCTCAAAATTCAGGTTTTAAGGACATTTTGTAATGAAAAAGCATTAGAAATACAGTAGCTTATCTCAAAACATCAATCTAGTATCTATCAGTCCAATCTATCTATCAGTCAGTCCATCTATCAATCAAGTATCTATCAGTCCAGGGCGATGATTTTCATCTACACACCAATCCGCACAATTCCCCCAAAATTGCATGAACTGTAGAAGTGGCTATCGGTCAGAGGGTGATTATTTTCATAGGGGACCATCTGCAACCCAATTCGCATCTGCAACTGATTAGGAATGGGGTCAACTGGAATTCAACTCCTTTGCCGAGCTTTCGGCAAATCTTCTTCAGGGCTCAAAGGACTTTTACGAATCATCACGTTGAGATGTTGGCGTCTCCACCATCTCATTTCGTGTTGACGAAAGCTCAGCAAAGAAGGAGTTGAATTCCAGTTGACCCCATTCCTAATCAGTTGACGTCGTGTGTTTTGTTGGGTCGACCTACATAGTTTGATATCTTAAGTAAACTCCATGTATTTAGTAACTAGCTGAGCCTTGAATAACTTGTAACATGTACTGGGTGAGTACCTACTGGTGCATAGGTGCGTTTATGTGTGAAATCTGTAGGTCCGTTGTATGAAATATAAGCTTAGAAATATAATATTATGACACCTCACCGTAGATGTAGTACTTGTGTCAGAGGGAGGAACAGCCTCTTTCTCAGCTGACTTTGCAGCAGCATCGGTTTTTGATGAGTCAGTCACCTGTTGACTCTGGGGTGCTGGCGATGCGGTGTCTTGTGACTTTGGGTCGACATGAGTCGTTTCAACCTGCAACTCTGCAGGTGCACTGACATCCTCTTGAATTTTTTCATCCGAAGCGTTAGCTGTAAAAATAACAGTGAGAATGTAATAGATACCTAGATAGGTGAAATGATTAAATTATTATTATGAAATTATAAAATGTGGAAAAATAGCTTGAGATGGATAAGTCAGGCACAGGTAATTAAGCATGGCAGCTACCAGGTTTCTGACCACAACAGGCAAAAATTTGATTTTACTCGATGAAGTGATGTTGAAGGGAACTCTAACTAAACTCCTTCCATCATGAAATACAAAAGTCGAACTCAAACAAGCGATGGTTTAAAAGAACAGTTTTTAAAAACAAGCTTCTATAGTTTGTCAGCTCTATGTCATAATGACATAGCATTGTCATCCGATGACATCCTATAGGCCTATCTCACTCCTGCCAGCTCTGTCCAAGTTGTTCGAAAAACTCCTCTGTATCAGAAGAACGCAACCTAATTCCTAACCATCAGTTTGGGTTTAGGAAGCACCATTCTACTATAGACCAAGTCCATAGAATTACAAGTATTATTGAGAGAGCGCTAGAAGAGAAGAAGGTCTGCTCTGCCATCTTCCTTGATGTGAGTCAGGCATTTGATAAAGTTTTGGCATGAAGGACTGATTCACAAGCTTCGTAAAATGCTGCCAGAATCCTACGCAACACTCTTGCAGTCCTACATATCCAGCAGATATTTTTGTATAAGACAGGATGGTGCTTTTTCAGAGCCAAAAATAATACAAGCTGGGGTGCCGCAAGGCAGCGTACTGGGCCACTACTGTACCTGTTTTACACTTCTGACTTACCAGAAACAGAAGGTAATAGGGGAAAGGCTTGTACCTTGGGACGATTTTTTCAATTACATTTTTTTCACAGACAAAAGTAATTAAGCAAGTAACGGAAGGGTGTATTATTCTCTACTACTCTTGAGGTTTAATAAAATGTATAAACCATAATTTTGAAAAAAGTTTAAATACCATAAAACTTGATTTTTCAAAATGTCTATTTTGTCCCGAGGTACAAACAGTGTATGTACCTCGGGGCACCCATGTTTGTACCTTGGGACAGAAGGATAAATTTAAAAGAAAACCACCTAAATTATTCGAAATATTTTATTTAAACATTAGTTATCGCAAAAACAGACTTTAATTTTCAAATATCCTTATAAAGGAGTTCAAACATAGACAAGTAGCAAAATTTGGTTACCTAATTTTACATTGCTATCACACAAATAGGATACATACTATCTTATCACAAACGGCATGTTCGGGATGAGTATTATTGAGTCAAACAAAGATGCTTCAAAGAATAATAAACTAAAAGGATCATTATTGGTAAATCTTGCTGCCTTTTGGACCATTGGCCTGTTGAATCATCAAAAATGTAGTGTGCGCAGGAGTCGGAAAAACTGTTTATTGTTATTTTTCTACACTAGACCTCATTCTGAGAATTCACTTTGTATTTAATTTGTAACCAACCACGGCCTTTTAGCGTGAGAAGACCTTTTTCTATGATTTTTCAAAGTTTCGAATGTTTATGACGTTACAGTGGGCAGGGGGGGTCCTGCCCAGGCGGGAGGGGCGCGTGGCGTCATAAACATTCGAAACTTTGAACAATCATAGAAAAAGATCTACTCATCCAAAAAGAGAACGGCTGGTGTCAAAATTCTCAAGGTGAGGTCTACTTTTGATTAAAAATTAAAAAAAAAAAAAATCAGGCGCATCTCCCATTGACTTCCGTTGACTTGGGATCAATCTCCTATCCTTTCGACTAAACTATATTAACTTAACTTCGGAATCAGAGCTCGCAACCACTGAGCTATGGAAGTGAATGGACAGAAATGCGAAGAGGTAGCTGATCACAATATCTCTCCCTTGTTGGGAAATCTTAGTTACTCCGTTACTTAGTCAGGGTGGTGAGGGCTCTTTCGCCGGCCTTATTCAACCCAGTGAGAACGCTATATTTTTTACTGGCTTCGGAGTTTTGTTATTATTATTTCTTCATGAACGGGGCGGGGCATCTGCTGACCTCAACGTTTGTCTGAATAGGCTGTGGCTCGACTCGTGTCTTGGGGGAAGTTGTTTTGATGACAACACTAATTTATTATTGTTCCCAGAGAATGCTAAGGAAACCATTCGGGTCTGTATGACTGCGCCACTTTATTGAATCATCAAAGATTAACTTCCCTCGACCGAGGATCGATCTTCTATCGTTCTGACTAAACTATATTTACACTTCTGAGTCGGAGTTCGCTACCACTGAGCTAAGGAAGTAAATGGACAGAAATGTAAAGAGGTAGCTGATCACAACAGGCCCATCCACTGGCTGCTGATTCACTCCATCCTTTGATCGTGGCAACTGCACATGAATGGACCAACATCTTAACATGGAAGCTTAGGCCAAAACCGAACATAAATAACATAAAACGAAAAAATATTGTGTCCCAAGGTACAAACCTCAACGTGTCCCAAGGTACAAACATTTGACATTTTCCAAAAAATTTAATTATTGACATATCATGATATAATAACATTTTAAAAGCATCAAAATCATAGAGATGAACCTTGAATTGAAGGAAAGCAGTTGCAAGTGGAAGAAATTCAAACTTATCTTTCTGTCAATTGATCGTGGTATGGAGCAAAGACAAAACTTTGGGACCGGTGATAACAAACAACGAATTTTCATCATCACATGGTCGGTGATAACAGAAAAAGGGGCACATACACGGTGTTGCCTTCACATCCAAAGATGATTGGAGCCCAGTCCAATTTTTTTTGTGCCTCTTTTTTAATTGATTTAAGCATTGTCCCGAGGTACAAGCGTCCCAAGGTACAAGCCTTTCCCCTACCCTCGCTACGTTTGCGGATGATACTGCCATTATAGCGACTGGGGAAACAAACAGTGAATCAGTTACCAAGCTAAATTTCTGTATCTCTCGCATTCATGATTGGACAGTGAGATGGAGAGTTAGAATGAATGAGACTAAGTCAGTGCATGTTGATTTCACGAATAAGAGGATCAACTACGTACCAGCCTCTCTCAATAACAAGGTGATACCGTATGCCAATGAAGCATAGATCTTGGAATGTCGCTGGATGCCAAACTGTGGTGGTGGAAGTCCCACGTTAAGAAGAAAAAAGCTGAGCTTTTGATTAAATTCAGAAAAATATGCTGGCCGACGGTCAAAATTGTCTGTCCACAATAAGCTTATACTGTACAAGCAAGTCCTAAAGCCCGTCTGGAAACCGGGAAGTGGATCAAATTTAACTTGCAGATTTGATGACAGACCGACGGACAAACAACAAGACAGGTGAACACTAAATAAAAGCTTGTAAAATAGGAACTTACTGCTGGGTTCAGATGATTGCTCAACTGCTTGCGGTTCCTGGCTAGGTGTAGGAGGAGGGATCAGAGAACTCTGATCCATATTGGAGATTTGGCTGCCTGCAAACAAGAAATACTACAATATCAAGTAGCAATATAATATATTAAAGCACAAATCATATCGATACCTTAAAGCAAAAAGGGGCTATGTCCATCCATTTTCCACATTTTAAATTTTTTTCAACTTCAGAAAAACTCAAATTTAACAAAACTATTATTGAGCTCCTTAACGATTATAGCTCGAAAATTTCTTGAAGATAAAGATTTTGGTGTAATAAGCCATTATTCTAGGAATTGTGCACTGGTGATAACTTCTTCAGCGTTTTTCTCAAAACTCCGTTTTTGGACATAGCCCCTTTGTGCTTTGAGGTATCGATATGATTGGTACAGTACCTACCAAACTACAGTAATGATAGAAATAGATTATTTAACAATAAAGGAGGAATTCGAATTTAGGTCTTAGGGAAATGTAAAATCAAATTTGGAAATAGCTGTAATTAGTCGACTTCCATAAATAGTGTCAAAATCGTTTATTGTAAATGGACAGGTAGACAACACATGTAAATTGATTGGACGCAGGTATTAATAAATTGTACCGACATCAATCAGCTAATAAACCTGAGAGGTAGGCAAACCTCGTGTTCCAATAAATAAATTTTTTGCATCGACTTGAACGGACAAATGAAAAAGCGTTTTGTAAAGTAACTTACGATATCTAAATTACTCATGAATAATAAGGTGAATGATAGGACGACTTACCCAGTTTGATATCTAAGTAGAGCTGCTTATTGTTGGAAAGGGCGATAGGCTTCTAATTTTTGGCACCACTCTGATAAATCAGTTGATGACGAAGTGAAACCGGAGATGCCAGCTGTACTGAGGATGGACGCGATGAGACCTTAGCGCGAATTGTGCTGCGAACGGTACACAACGTAGAACGCCAGGAACACCCAAATTTTTGAAATCGTTGATTTGGGTGTGGGAGAGCGATGCAACGCAGTATAATCTGCCATACTATTTTGAATCTAAATTTGAACAAACTAGTCTTGGAGTTATCAATAGATCGAGTTGGACGCTTGATCTAATAATAGGTTGAGGAAGTCTCCCACTACGAGAGAAGGAAGGGATGATGTTATGTAGGACGCAAAACAAATCTTCAAACGTCATCAAATACTGCAAGTCACTAATAGAAATGCAGCCTTTTGAATGTAATATAGATAGATATATAGATATAGATAATTCTTAATTGCCTATCGGATAAGCATCCATAGCAAATCAAAAAAACTGTTGTCAGAAATTAAAGAGTGTCAAGACTGTATACTTACAAAAATATAAAATATTAAAGAAAATAAATCCTCTTATCAGGAATTTACAATGAATAGTCGTGTATCGCTCGCTTCCTTTACAAAATAAAACAGTCTGTTGGCTACTTTGCGATCTCTCGTGGTTAACAACCGCTTATATTGTTCTTCGAACGAGAGAGACAGTGCAAGCTCAGGCAGAAGGAACTTCAGGCGGGGGTTCAATACATAGGGCACTGAATAACAAAGTGCAGTGCTGCGTCGCACACATCCCAGCTGCAGATGGGGTATGAAAACATGCAGAAACCAACTCTGGCGCCCGCCATTAGGAACCTTGGGACATGCTTACCCAAAACCCTAAGTTGAACCAGTGAGCAGATGATATTTACAGGCCAATCCCGATAGAGATACTCCTGGGGCTGTAGTGAGGTTTCCTGGAAGGCGATTGGACCATAGTGTGGGCAAGCTCTTGAAGTTATGGCCTGCTGCAGGTCGATATTACTTATTGTATTTATTAAATATGTAAGGCAAAGGAGTCAAAAGGCCTTGCATTGCGTGAGTATCTGGCCCTCAATGCATCAGCAGGAAGGCTCATACCAAAAAACTCCAAAGCGTCCTCGAGCTATCTGAACCAGTTATACCCGGGAATATTATATACTTAATACAATCATCAAAATATATCTTGCCCTGAGTCAGGGCCCCTGACCCATTTTAAGTCCAATACACATGGACTCAGTACGTACACTATTGGCAGCTCAAATTTTGAATTCAGCACCATTTTGCTACGTACCTATCAAGGATGGTAGTCCAAATGTAATTGTTAGTTATATGATATTAACGTTCAGTAAAGAAGTGTGAGGTCAGAACGGCTGGTAATACCTACTACTAAATGGTACTAAACCATCAGAATTCGTTTAACTCTGTAAGTAAATACTGTACCTACTGTCAGTAAATACTGACCTTTAACTTCACTGATGTTGCCTAACAAGCTCTTGTACGGTGAGAGTAATAGTTTCTATTGGCTATACAAATTATGAATGGTTTTCATAGCCTCTTTTGAACAGATAATGTGAGACAACGAATCCCAATAAATACTTGGGCCTAAAATTAATACAGTGAAACGAAACTATCAAGAACACTTTTTGTCACTAAAAACTTGAGGATGCAAGGCACAAGGTAGGATAACAAAAACGTGGTCGTCTTTTAATTTATGAAGTGAACAGTTTCTCATAGCGATCCACACGGAATAGATGAAACGAAACACGCATTGGCGATTGGAATTAATTAGTTTGGAATTAATATTGGAAAACTCCGTGTTGGTCTTAGTTTTCGACTCCTATGTACATATTTTTCAGATGTATGTAGAGATAGAGCATAGTTAAGTATGCAGCATCTAATTTGCCCCTAAACTTCTAAAAACGAATAATATACTACGTGTAAGTATTATCACTATTATAATTCAACGAATTCCAAGATAGATGATGCACCTTGAATTTATCGTTTCTACGTTCAACAGCCTGGGAATCTACGATGGAGCATTTAGAGAAGCTGACCCACAAGAGACGGGCCCATGGGAAAAACTTTCAGCTGGTAAGCTAAGAGCTACCTCATAGTGTTGAGTTCTTTTGTCGTCTCCTGATGTCCGTTCGTCAAGATAAGTCCGGGGTACTTAGAGGCTCGCCTTTTTTTTGGTCCTTAATGGACCAATTAAAGGATCTAAGCTGTCACGGTGCTCCCTGAAAATGACTGCCATTCGTAGATATTGCACTTGGCGCAGTCTTGGTCCAATCTTGTAAAGTCTGAATCTTAGTTCCTTTCCAGTAGACAGGGAGAGAGAGACGAGACAATATCACTACATCCATCCCCTGCTTATCCTGTTTACTTCCTCATCTTATCTAGATAGTACCATTGCTTGTTTGTTCTAGGACCCCTACTACATCTAGTCCTATGTACAATAAAAATATTACAATCCATTTCATATAAACTACACCCAGGCTCGCTTTCTTCCTGAACCAGATGGCTCCTTCAGATTTTTTTCTCAATTAAAGAATAAATGGATGAATAATAATTATTTTGACTTGTTCGTAGATGATTTATTAATTAACACCTCATATTCTGGTGTTAAATCAAACGACCAATATTTTTTCTTTAACAAGAGAAAATTGTGGATAACAACTAATCAATCACGATCCCATGCAACAAAGATGAAATCGGTTAATTTCAGGATGGTAACACGATTCTGGTTGCTGAGAAGGAACTAGATCGCTTTCGCTCTACAATGAATCAATATCAAAATTATATACAGAAAAATTATAATTGCGTCAATTCTTGATAGCTATATTGTAAGTGTCCTATAATATTGGTAGTCACTTGTCTACATATGAGGCTGCGCTGGTCCGAGTTGTGAAGGATCTTCAAAATGTGAGGGGGGTCTGAACTGTTCGGCTTGGATTCGTGTGAAGAGTATGCCAATGCCTTCGATGAGAGCGAGAAGGACTCCTCCAATGACGGCACTGCCTGCCATGGCGGGAAGGCCGTTCCTGGCAGCGAGGATTCCTCCAGTGGCAGCAGCACTGATTATAGAGTTCCAGGGGTCCTCTTTCTGACGAAAGTGGACCAGGGTGCAGTCTATCGTTGAGAACATGCCTCCCCACACTGCAAAGCTCCCGGCGATCATGGGGGATCTCTGCTTCACAGCCGCAACACTGCCCTACAAATTGAAACCATTTTTAGTAATATATTCTCTTCTTAACTACAAGTAGAGGAATTTGCATCGTCAGATTACTTTTCCTGACAATTTCGCGAGAAGAGGGAAATGGCATTGCATCGCGAACTCATGTTTTGAGATTGGGATTTAAAAGCGAAGGAAATAAGAAAACAATCTGCCTTTCCTACGTAGACTGACTCACAGTTTCAGAGAGGCAGAGTGGCAAAGTTACCTGATACTCCCGTTCAACAAGTATTGCTTCCCACAACTGAGTAGTCCCCTATTACACCATGATTATGAAGTCGTCCATGTTACCAACCGTGATACAGGCACTCACCTCATCCAGATAGTTATACGCTCCATATTATTTGTACTCGTATCCTCAACACATCACTTGCACAATGACTCCTTCCACACTATAGGACCTAAAATTTAGCTCATCTTCCATCCTCTCTGATACAGCTCATCACTAGCGCCATTTGCTCCCCATCCAATGCCTAGCACCCTAAACTTAACTCCTCTGATGCTAAGTGCCATTCCTAGCATTACGAATGTCATCAGTCTTCCAAATTGGTTCTGATGACTTCGTTCATGGCTACTAATGTCCTTATTCATAACGTGGAAAGGGGTTCACCAGCATCACAACTCGGAAAATTATTGGGACATGTGATCCAACCCACAAGCGGTCACCAATCAAAATCATAACCTGAACTGAATGACCCCAACTGCAGTGATCTCACAAGAACTAATACATTCAACCAATGGGGAATTTGCTTCAATTTTAGATTCTGAAATTTACAGTCAAATCCTATAGTAGGGCGGAGTCAAGTGAAGCGGAGTCAAAAAAAACACCATGCAGATCGAGGAAAACTGATGACGTCACTCCACAGGGTTCCTCAAAACTGTGCTCTGGCGAAGCATAAAAGGAGTTTCGGCTAATAGTGACAGAGAATGTGAACAGGTGGAGTTGCAGGCGAATTCGTGACCACATGACACGATCAACTCAAATATTGTCATTCAAATATCAAAACTAACTAATGTAGAAACTAAACAAGAGATAGTGAAGACTAATAGTGCTTGATAAACTAATAGGTAGAATCGTATTGTAAAAAAGATTAAGTAAAATTGCTTCTTTTCGTCTCTTTCGTGTCTGGGTTCTTTCTGCCAGTTCACGGCCCACTTGTGAGTTTGGTCATGTAAGCGAGCTGTTCCATGTGCGCTATCAGAGGTAGCGCTGCTGTCATAAGGGGAAACTCGTCACATCACAGACTCTCGGTTTACAGTCAGGCTGTCTTGAAGGCCATTGCTCATACACTATAAGTTCAAAGCTGGTCTGGGAATGCCTGAATACCCTCAAAACAGTGGTCCAGGAAAATCAGGTCACCCTTCTCTGGATTCCCGGACATGAAGGTCATGAGGGTAATGAAACTGCTGATCGTTTTGCCAAAAGAGGATCAGAGTCCCTGCCAATAGGGCCGGAACCGATCCTGGGAACCACCAAAAGCTGTTTACAGAACGTGGCTAACAACTGGGAAAGGAATGAGCGAGTAAGATACTGGCAGAACCTCCCAGGTCTAAGACAGGCAAAACTATTTATGACATTCTCAAAGAGACGGGCTGACGAACTCATCGTTATGCCTAAAAAGGACGTCAGAATACTTGTGGGTCTGTTAACAGGCCACTGCCCACTTCGATATCACCTAAAGAAAATAGGCAAACTAATAACGGACATCTGCCGAAACGGAGGATGCCGAACATATGATGTGCTACTGTGAAGCATTGGGTCGAGCTAGATTCACAACACTCGGAAGTGATGTCTTAGCCCCTGATACCATCTCTAAGGTGACCTACACCGACCTTCTCCACTTCGCTGAAAAGTGGGGAGAAGGGTTTTCAGTAAACCCTTCTTTGTAGGCTAATATAGCCTGGAGGCACTCCACAATAGACCTCATTAGGTCGCAGTGGAAGGAGTTTGTGAATCAACTCACTAAAGACCTCCTACCGTAAAACCGTCAAACTTTACCCCACCAGGGGTAACTTTACCCCAAAAAGTTAGAATCTTCAATTGTGATGTAAGCGTGGCAGAACTTAGATAAAAGTTAGCTATTGTGTTTTCGTTATTCTCCACATCCCAGAGAATCGATGCGGCTTGCGATGGCGACTTTATCCATGTTATTAGCTGTTTTCAGTCATAGTTTCCTGTTCAGCTGTTTTTGTCCTGTTTCTCGTGCTCCAAAATTTCTTCCATATCAGGTGTTTGGAGTGGATTTACTAGGCATGCCCTCATCATATCACTCTCAATATCTTATTTTGAACAAAATTCACCAATCAAATTCTCAAAAAAGTGTTTTCTTAGTTATGCCTTTGTTTACCAAAAATTTGATGGTAACTTTACTCCAAAAACCGGGTATCTTTACTCCACTATAAAGGTTGGGGTAAAGGTAGCCCCACTCATATTTTTCTTATTTAATCTCGAAAAATATTTGAGTTTTATAATTTTCGCAGTGTTGAATGTAAGGTTTCTAGTGTACCTCATGTCAGAAGTTAGAGATGGGGAGGAGAAATGAGAAAAAGCTTGGTACGCGCCCCTACCGCAACTTTACAACTGAACACCTGCATTATGATATGAACATAAACGTGCTTTGGTCTCATAAGTTGTGATTTACAATATTATTTACTCGTGGGTTAACTTTGAAATTTACCATTGCAATTCATTCGAAAGTTATCGAATGTGAAACAGACTTTTTCTATGATTTTGTTAAGTCATTCGTTTATCGTTTATAGTCCTTCAATATTTCTTTACTTGTAGAAAGTTTTGCTCGATTACCTACATAAGTCTGTCTATACTGGAAGACTGAAATTGTGATCTCTTAACCAGAAATATTGCATTTCAAGCAAATTCGTTGAAATAAATGATGAATAAATGATCATTGGAATTTATATTTTTCTTAGGTATAACTTGTATTTTTCAAGCTAAAAAGTTCAATTTTTCAGAATATATTTATAATAATATTATGAATACTTGATATTATCAAGTATTTCTGGGGTAATGAATTCAATCCCGACTAGTAACGTTGCACCACTACCCTTTTCTGTAGCGATAACAGTGAGTTTTTCAGAGTGGAGTAAAGATAGACGCACTCGTAGGGAACTGCACTCCAACATTTAAACAATTAAATAGGGGGGGGGGTTACAATTATCCGATCAATGAGCTCGACCACTCAAAATGTTCAGGAAGCCCTGAAGATCAATTCACTTATTAAAAAAATCAATTTAACCCATTTCGAGTGGGGAGAAATTGTATTTGGAAATGTTTTGGAGTAAATCTTGGGGTAAAGTTTGACGGTTTTACGGTACTTAAAAAAAAAAGACTCGGTTTATTTAAAATGTCCATCTTCCTTAAATTCTCTAAATTTTTTGAAAGCGTTTTCGAGCAGCACTTTCATGGCATGTGAAATGTGACAGAGATGGGACCATGTGGAACAGCTAGACTAGACTAATTTTGGAAAACACGAGTGTCTCCCCCTTAAGCAGCACTGGACGGTGGCGCTCTCCTCAACGTGGCCCTGAATCGTACTTCTCTCATTACCGCTGTGTTCATCTCTTGTTATTACATTCAATTTCCACCTGCATGTGCTTCATGAGTTCTCTGTCGGATTCCGTCATACAAGAAATCTTCTCTCGACCCGTTCTTTCCTCCAAATTAGATGTAAGTATGATGCTCCTCACTCATTTATGATGCCGTATGATGCTCCTCACTCATTTACTATGCCCTATGATGCCCCTCACTCATTTATGATGTAAGTGCATGCCTTGGTACCATATGTACATAACGTATGTGCTTCATTTTCGTCACATCTAATTCTTCCAGGGCCTGAGGCCAAACATGAATACTTCCAAGTAGTATCTTTTGAACGAATTCTCTTAATTAATCCGTAGTTCCCTAGATTTACATTATCTGTATTACACTTGTTCCATTCACTTCAAATCTGACTCTCATGGTTCCCAAAGTATTTTTCCGTCAGCTATCGTAACTACACCGGTATTCAATGGAAGAAGCAGTAAATTAGTGGTGATTGATTCCTTACACTGACTCCGACTTAGTTTTTATCCGATAGTTTTAAGGGTCCCACAACAATGATTTCCTGAGTCGAGACCCATGAAATAAAGGAATTACAGTACCTAATCTGGGTTAATATTTATGAATAAGTAGGCGAGGAGGAAGTACTTACCAATAACCGTCGGTTGAAACCACTAGGAGCATTTCTAAATCCTTTGATGGACTGGAAAACACCACCTCCTATGGCACCCATCGTGAAGGCACCACCGCAGTCATCGACAATTCGCCAAGGACAAGGTTCCCGAGAGTATTCTTCCATTTCAAAAATTTAAACTAGAATAAAAAATTGAAAAAGTTAGAAATTTATCAGACAAACGAGGATATCTATGCACAAAATATTAAGGGCACCAAGGGTTTGAGATCATCAGTGAAGAGTTAAAGAATGGGACCACCTGATTTTTCTAAGATTCAATCATCAAGAACTCAGCGAAAGCTTTTCAAAAAAATGGAGTGTTGTGGGTATCTTCGAAAAATCATATTGGTAGGAGTCATAGCCTTTGTAAATTTATGAGAGGTCACAAATAGGCCAAGGAGAGTCTAGCCCCCAGAAAGTATTGTCGGGGTTCAGCGCTACCTACCGCCACTTCAGCGAACTACCATCCTTTTTTCAGCTCGATGTGAGCGTGGTCAAGCGGCATTTCTGAAAAGAAGGCTTACCTCGATTTTACCACTCTCTAATTTCTAAGTTGCCTTTTTAAATTGTGAGGAAAAGGAACTTGTTATTGCATTTTTGTGTTGTTTTCATTTGTTGTGTTGTTCTTCTTTGCTACATTGTAATCTTGGGATAACTGCAAGTTAGAGGAGCGACGGTAATGCGATCGCGAGCGTGATCACCTTATAAGATATCAGAAATGGTAGTTCGTTGAAGTGGCGGTAGGTAGCGCTGAAACCCGACAACACTTTCTGGGGCTAGACTCTCCTAATAGGCCAAGCATAATAAATGTGTACATAACATGTACACATATTATGTGTACGCACACATCTTGAAAAGGGTAATCGAACGACCTACTAGAGTCGGAATATTTTGATTATGATGCAATGAAATAATCAATTTAATCACCGCAGCCATGATACTACCTGCCTGATTTGGTATGGCCCTAACCAGTAACTCATTTTCGTCTGCTACCTGTTAATACCTCCATGTTATTCACCCATTTTCGCCAGTAATTTACAAGGCGTGCATATCTGGAAACATTGATGTACTTATCTACTTAATTAGTACATACCTGCCTGCTGGGTGGGTACATGCCTCCGCGTAGACAAGATAATTTACTTCCACGGTATATTATTCATTGGAGGGTAGCATGAAGGCATTTGCAACAACCGATACTCATAACATACCAGAAGAATTTGTGACATCTTAATCGTGAAAATCTACTTAAAAGTATCAACCAAGTTTGGGAAATTGTTCAATATTACTGAATTTTGTAGGAACCAAGTGATGTTCAAGAAATAGGTAATGATTGGATCAGAAATTGGTATGACTATCGGCGAATACCAGTGAAATATCAAGGCCTACGAGGGATTGCGCATCATTGGCGTACCAAGCCTACCCAACTATGCACATTGTGAGGGTTTTCAGAAAGGTGAAAATCTGCACCGGATAGTGTATGAACCTTATAGAACCGATTTCCTACATAAAAACAGTGCGTGAAAAACTCCTACGCCACAATTTGCTAGATAAAACGATGATTTTATCCACAGACGTCGTATCACTCGTGAGTAGTTCAATGTCATGTTCCAAACATCACGTAGGAGCAGTTTTCTAGTGAGTTTCACTTACTTTGTAACACGATCTATGTGCGGACGAAGACGATGATGCCGACGATCAGATAGGTGACACTTTTCTCCTCAAAACATAATGAAAAATCACTTCATTTCGTTCGAAAAGTTCGAAGCGGATTTTGCCAAAAACGAGTGCGCAAGGTGAAGAGAACAACCTTCTACGGGGGTTACCAGACGGCATAACCTGGTTCTTCACTGATAACGAACTGATACAGTCACGAAATCGGCGAACTTCGATCGGCAAGTTTGATGTGTTTTGTGAACTTGAAATGTGTTTACGAGATACTAATGAGGTTGAAAATGAGAATTACGTAATGCTAGAATCTTCAAAAATTGAAGTAGGTGAACGTTACAACAGATTCAGAAAGACATGAGTGGATACTGCTGTATGAAGTTTTTGTTCCATAGTCATCTTCTTCTTCTTCAAGTTTCCTCTTTTATAGCAAGATTGAGGATTGTGAAAGTCACAACGCTCCTACAAATGTTTGTCTGAAAAGTTTGCTTTCCCTTTTGTTGATTTAGGTACCATTTGTAAGGAATGTATTAGATAATGTGCGAATCAGACTTGAAGTGTTATAAAACTGAGAATCTAGCGAAATTTGGAAAATAAAAATTAATACACATTTAATATTTTTCTGTAGGTATCCACCATTCAAAGTCAAAATGTTTTAATGCAAAGTGATGTTATTCTGATGTTTTGGTCGAAAAATTACATATTGAATTCAAAAACTAGGTACCTAAACAGCTGCTTTCAAGAAATCGAATTCCACCATGTAAGCCCGTTGCTTTAGCCTGTGTGCTTATCAAATTGGGTACCAGTAGTAGAAGGCAAATCCCACCGCTGCCACCAATTTGTAAGCCCCCGGTCGCTTTTACTTGACTTGACAAATGGGATGCCAGTATTGAGAGCAAGTCCCAACGCTGTCACCAATTTGTAAGTCCACTTGTCCAGGTAAAGTTGACAAATGAATTTAGTTACCTGGCCCAAGTAGCAACTGAGTAGATTCCTGAAGGGAAACTACTTTGTGTTTGACTGTGAAATGGGGGAGTCGAAAAAGACCGAAACAACTTAAATCTACGTTAATTTTAGGATAATAAAGGATAATTACCTGTGAAGTATGGTAGCTCTTCGAAGGTGTTGACTCCTGGGTTGTTGAAATGATAATAAAAAGATGCTGTGAAACCTGAAGGGTGTTTTATTTTTACCTCGGACCTCCAAGTGTGTCCCGTGCCAGAAGGGTGTGTCCTGCGTGTCCTCTGTGTCCCTTGTGTCTTTTGTGTCTAAGACACAAGTAACCCAGTTGACCACGAGGTTGTGTTCTTCTACAACGATGTGTCCTAAGGACACGACCTGATGGGTCGGAAAACGCAATAAAGAATATATGAAACTTGAATTATTTATTTTACCCCTAATTTACTGGTGCTGATCTGATGCAGGGTGAACTCAAAGATAACAACAGAAATGGAGTAAAATACCAGATAAAAGGGTTTATTGTAACAGGTATAGTATGGTTTGATTGACTAAACAAAGATGTACAGGCCTGAAGGGCGCAACTATTGACGTTACAGATTAAATTCAAACGGACAATTAAAATGACAAATAACGTGATCAACAATAATTCTTCTGATAAGCAATACTCTCAATGTCCTTTCTCTTTACAATTTTCAATGCCGTGTCTTTACCGTGTTCTCCGTGTTCTACTATTACAGTCTGTGTCCTACTCGTTTCCGTTTTACAAAGCTTAACTGTATCAAATTTTCCAATATCGACTTTTACTTCTACACTGTTTATCTTCACCTGCCTAATTACTTTGGCCAAAATGAATTAGGAATAATTTGTCTGTGCACTCACGTGTTGGGCCTGAAGGTATCCTCGACGGTCTTGATGCTTGTTGGTTGAATTCTCCAGTCGGATGAAGGGGTCCGAACAGAGATGGTTTTTAGGGGGATGGTTTCTCGCCAGTCCAGGGGAATTACTATCGCTGACTTTAGAGAACAAGGGACGGGAAGACTTTCAGCCGGAACTTAATCGTCGCGCTATTTGGGGAAAAACGTTCGGCCGGAACCTACTTGTTTGAGCTCTGGGGAAGGTGTGATGGCCGCCACAGGCCGTCCGAACTCAAGGGTTTCCCCCTCCTCCCGTCACGTGATCCACAGCCTTCTGGAGTCCTCAGGCTGCCATCAGGCCTCGGCCGAAGCCCCTTGCTGCTGCGGTGGACATAAGCGGATTGTGTCCCTCTTCAGTTTCGTGGTTGAACTAGGGCTCGGACGCCTCGGATGGTGTTCGGCGTCCTCATTGTAAGGGGGCGGACCACGCCCCCTTAGAGCTGGCCCAGATTAGCCCTCCACAGTCCTTCGCCGCAGGTGGCTCTGTGGGGCGGCATCTTGGGGTTCAGGAAGGGGGGTGTTATTGGCTTACCCCAGCCCCGTCACCTTGGTGTCATTCGTGAGCAGGGGCTCACAACCATATAGGTACCTCAAACCATTGTTTTATCTCTTCTGGTTAAAAGCTCTGATACGTTAGGGACGATCACCACATTATTTCTTTGTATCTATTCTTGGTGAGCGGCTCACGGACCCTACAACTTGATCAAAGTGTAAGCTTTGGGCTTCACCGTTGAATTTAAGATTCTCGAGTAAGCCCGTTTTAAAACCGATCCAAATATAGGTTGAGAGGCTATATTGACATAAATAAAAGGTAATCTAAATTTAATGAATTTAATGATAATTACCTGGTAGACAGCTGTAGCGGCTCGGAGGTAGCTGAAGGCTCTCAATATCAAGGTAACACCTGAAGGGTTGGTTACTAACTGTTTGAAATATTATTGTTATGTCTGAAGGACGGAAGTTCGATTCCTGAAGGGAGCTAAGAGTGCACGAAAAATGATACGATTGCACGGCTAAATTGGCGCACGCACGAAAACAATGCGTCGCACTAAAACAATGTAGGTATTGTGCACTAAAAAGGTGTGATCGCACGAAAAGAGTGCGTTCACACGTAAACCTGTCTGTTACGGAATAAGGTGAATGAAATGAGAAATGCAAAATTGTACAATCTAATAGGAACGATTTGATGAAAATAAAGGTAATTTTGACTCTACGTTAAGTTCGGTTGCAAGCAAGTACAAATTATACAAATAAAAGGTTTACATGAAATACGTGCGTTTGACTTCTCCTTCTCCTTTTCTCTTAATACAACTTTACGACTGACTTTAATCAATTTCAACAATATCTGACTCTTATCTTGACTGACTGACTTTACTACTAAAATGTTCTTTACTTTACTATGACTGAATTTACATCTACACCATTTGAACACAACTATCATTGGCCAATGTATAGATATTTGGTTTATTACACTCACAGCGTCGGGGCCCGTAGGAAATCCGTCGGTAGTGCGTTGAGATGTTCTTGGGGGATGGGTGTTCAAGCTGGATGTCACGAAGTCTTACCAGGTTGAACAGGGGGGTTGGCTCAAATAATAAACTCGCGGGCGACAGGGCTCTCACCGGAATATTACTGAGGGGATCCAGCGACTGACTTGCACAGGGGGTTCGATAAACGTGTATCTAGCGGGGCAAGAGAGCGTGGATGTTCGCATCAAAGACTGGGGAGGTTATGGCTGCTCCACGCGGTCACCAGTTGATTTCTTTTGGAAGTCCCCACCCTCCAACGGCGGTTACTGCGCAGGGCTCCGCGGCGGCCCGTGATTGGCGGATGGTGACGTCAAGGTGACATGAGCGCTTCTGGTGGTGGGCGCCTGAAGATGGTGGTGGCGCCCTGGAGCGGGGACGGTACAATGCCCGCTCCGACCTGTTGACTTTCGGTGGTGGAGGAAGGGGAGCGGAGATGATGGTTGCTCACCCCTTTACTTTTGCTTGTTCAAATCCGTGAGCTGGGGCTCACATCCTCCGCCCCTTCGTGAGCCAGCGTCATCGAAGATGACGCTGGGCACTGGCAGGGTGACGGAAGGATGCGCCTTCCTGAATGCCAACTCGTATCGGTATCGCCGACAGCCTCTGCATGCGATGGGGTCACGCTTCCCAGTGTGGTCTTGAGAGCACGAAGGGATGGGTCTGCCTTGGAGATAGGTGGCTCGGAGTCTGTGCCAGAACTCCTTACATGCGGGGCACCTGAAGTTGTACAGACGAGGCGTCGGGCAAGTACACACAGGGCAGGTCAGCTGATTCTTCTTTGTCTTCCTTGTCAGTCGTACCGTGATCTTGGGCCGGGAGTCGGTTGCCTCACTCCCCGGTGTTGGCTCTGGCTCGTGGGTAGGTGTTGGCTCCGGCGTTTCCAAGAAACCAGGTGGGCGGTCGTATACCCGATCCTGTTCCTCCCCAACTCGCTCCCTCAAAATTTGTATAATCGGGTCAGGGGTCGGCGGTCCTCCATCGGCGATCCACTCCTCTATCTGTTCTTGCGCCATATTACACCTACAACAAATGAAAATCCTAATGTGTCATCCAGCTTAGGAAAAGTGATCAAATTTAATTAGGGGAAAGTTACGGCCTTGTTCTTAATTGATGATTGTTGTGTTCAAATGTGCAATGGAATTCGTTAAATTGTGTTGTAATAATTTGCAGGTAAGTAGTTTGATCTGAAGGATCCAATAAATTTTTTCGATCTGAAGGATCTACAAGCATAGCTTTACATTAGTTATAGTCGGTCTGTGTTACGTCCTATTAGTATGTAAGTATGTTATTAATTCTTTCCAAGGTGGAGGCGGCGATAATCTACCGGGGTGGCTCGTCTACGCAGCACGTATCTGGGCTCGTTGTGGTCGACATCATTCTGACTTCTTTTGGGCGGGGGATCCTCCAATGTCTCTTCGTATTTTTCGGAAGACGACGGTGCATTGTTGGAACCCTCCTCGTTAGGGGTCGGATTCAGATCGACATGGTTTTCGAGTCGATGCGTTACGCCATGCGTGCGCGTGCGTGCGATCGCCTCGGTTGGGACTTCGTCGGGCGGTCTAGCATTGTGGCGGGTTGAGGGTGAAGGTACTCCCGATTTCATCTTCCAGGATGGCTTCTGGTTTTCATCAGGTAAGTACTTCTCTCTTGTTCCAAGTCTATTTTCAGGTGGATGGACGGCGGGGTGAATGGTTTTCGTGCGAGGTTCGAACTCGAACGGGTTCGCGAACGCATCGTTCGGCACGCCCCTCACAAACGCAGACTCCCGATCTGAGTGCTTGGGCCCAAGTGGCGGGTCTCGTCGGGAGCACGTTCCGCAGCGTTTTATCTGTTCCCGCACGTCATTTGTCAGGTTAGGCCAAATCCCTAGCCTTTTCACCATATTGAGGGTGGTCTCCTTTTCAACGTGACCAGCTTCGACACTTCGATGGCATCGATTTATCAACCATTCTCTCATAGATTCGGGGATGAGGGGAACCCATGATTTGGAGTCGGTCTGTTTGGTCTTTAGTTCCCACACGCCGTTATTCCGACGTAGATTGTTTCCCTCGTGGTGTGGAACGGTCATCTGGATCCATGCGTCTCGCTTTTGTGCGGCCATGATCATTTCTCGGGGAAAATTCAGCGTCGCGGTACCATTTTCGTGATACTCCTGCTCAACACTCCTTTCAGGAGGATTCAATGGGTTTTGAGGCTTATTTTTCGGTTGGTAGTATCTTCCGCGTTCATTTTCTCTTGGCATTTTTCCGCCAACGATTCCGATGGTTCCGGCTTCTTTTGCATTCGTCGCACGATATTCTTCGTCTCTGTTCAGTGATAATTCCTCAAGACCGTTCGGTGGATTACGATCGTAACTCATGGGTGTGTCGATACGTTTTCCGTATCCGTGGTCAGAACTGGTCTCATCCTGTCCGTACGTCTCGGCGTGCGCAGGCGTATCGGTTTCCATGTGACTTCCTTTCGAAGTCTTATGCGATCGCAACTCAGGGTGTCCATCTTCTTCTAGAAGGTCCTCCATGTTTTTGGCGGGCACAATTTCTTCTAGGGGCTCGGCGTACGAGACCCTCTTCCCGTTCGGTTCCAGATCTTGTGCGGGTGCACTATCCCGCACGTCCGTTCGACGACCCTTCTCGGAAAGGGCTGTTACAGCCGGAAAGGTACTGGGGAAGGGGGTGTCCGGTCCGCGTTTTGGTTGGCGAATTGCAGACACCCTTGGTTCCCGCCCTTCCGGCCGCAACGCGCCTTCTGACGGCCTTCGTCCTGGGTCAATTTCAACAGAGTACGGTGATGGTTCCTCGTCCGTGCACGCCTGAACGGTCATTTCGGATCCCAGGTTCAAAGTTGACGACACCTTTCGCAGAATATCCAATCCAATCAGGTCCAAGGTCGCGCTTTTTCTTGCGAATACCAGGTAGGTATGTTTGAACGTGGTGTCGCCGATTCTCGTCATCAGGGTTTGTTCTCCGGCGAACGGTAGTAGGAGCCCGTCCGCTCCCCAGGCCATCCTACGCGTTGGTCTCATTGGGACGCCCTTTACGGGGGTCGCCAACACCGAAAACGCGGCACCCGTATCGATTATCATTTCCCTTGACTCGGGACCCAACTCCGCAATAACGGTTAGGTTTCTCGTCACCGGAGCCTCCACGGCCGGTATGTGTGTATCACCCGACTGGATCTGATACCGCGCTATTCTCATGGCGTGCGCCGGTTCTCGTTCGGGGTTTGATATTGGAAGGAGCTTTTTCTTTTTAAAGCAATTCTCTTCCAAATGCTCTCTGGCCCCACAGAAGTTACAGAAAATTGCCATTTGCGGGTTAAACGGACAGTCGATCGGATAGTGTGCAAAGTTCGCGCAGAACATGCACGGGAAACGCGGTGGGGGTTTCGTTTCGACGTTTCGGTCCTCCGATCGTTCCCGTCGTCGATCCTCGTCGTTTCTTCTCTGGTACCTAGGTAGCGGTTCGTTCTTCTTTGGACATTTCGCAGCGAAGTGTTCCAGGCTGCCACAGCTGTAGCATCTGTTGCGTTCTTATCGCATTCCATTCGATTGGTTGTTTACGGGTCAAACGGCGTTTAATGTTTCCGTTCATGTCTGTGCACAATGCTTTCTCTTGACGGCGTGCGTCCTATCATTCTCCCCACTTCGCCTGCGACACTCGCCCAAGCCACTACGCTCCTCGCTCTAAAGTTTTTCACGCGTCTTTTTTTTGAGTGAATTTAAAATTAAATTTATCGTAATATATACGTGGGCTCTGACAATATACCTACGTAAATTGGATCCCGCCAGATCTTCGCAGCCTGTCAACGGAGGGGCCCCTCTCCACTCGTCGTCGACGACACCCAGGTACCGCTTTCATACCAATTTCAATTTATTGTCTGAGCCACGTTCTCATAAATTTCCTTAAATCACGTCGCACGCACATTTTTGGTTACTTCGAACCGGAACATTGACCAATAAAATTGATAATTCACGCCAAATTAGTCATTCAGTTGTAGGATTGAAATAGTTCAATTTTACACGCACGTTCCACTTATATCCATGCTAGATCACGTTCAATATTTCAATTTAAGGTTTCGTAATTAATAACATCACGTATAGTTCTAAGTGATTGAACAAACATTTTTATTCCTTCATCCTTTCCTTATCCTCATTGGTCATGTCTACTACCGAGGCCGACAAATTGAAACTCCAAGCGCTCAGCAGAAGAAGGGATAAATACTGTACTCGACTCACTGCATTGCACGATATAGGCAAAAGGTGTCAAGACGCTTTTTTGAGAAAACAAACACCCAGTTCGAGTGAAACTGATGCTTTCATATCACGTTTTAGGAGAGTAGAAGATGATTATAGTTGTTTTGATGAAATTTCCGATCAGATCGGTGATCTAAACGCTAAGGTTGATGTGTGTGACCAGGTTGAGATTATAAATGCTTATGCCGCTTATGAAACCATGTACTTTGCTGTTCAATCCATGGCCCGCACTTGGAATATCAATCAATCCCCTTCTCCAGTAACTACGTTGCCTCCACCTCCTAGTCAATCATGTACATCGCAGCTACGACTACCTAAAATTGAAATTGAACCATTTGATGGATCTATAGATAAATGGCCTAATTTTTACGATTTGTTCAACACCTTAGTACACAACAACAAGCAGTACACTAAAATTGAAAAATTCACTCATCTGAAAAGTTTACTTCGCTCTCACGCTTTATCACTGGTACAGACACTCCCCATTACCAGTAATAATTACACCATTGCTCTTCAAACGCTAATTGATAGGTTTCAGAGCGTCAGACTCCTCGGAGCGAATTCGATTGAGAAGTTATTGTCTTTCAAGCCAATGATCTCAAACACGCACTCAAGTTTAGTACAATTTTTGGATATTTTTTCCACAAATATCAACGCTTTAAAAGGTCTTCAAATCCAAGATTTGTTTGATTTTTTTGTACTGCAACTTGGATTGAAAATGCTACCTGAATCAACCCGCAGAGAATTTGAAATCAAGTACTCGAATAAAGATATACCAATGTTCGCTGATCTTTCAAATTTCGTTCGTGAACAAGTTCGAATTTTAGAATTATCTCCTGATAAAGTCAAGAGTTCTGAAGGATCAACAAAATCACGCACAAATAATTATTATAAACCGCCAAAAACGTATCAATCAAAAACCGCATTGTTGTCCACTACTGGTGAACAAAAACGGGTCCCATCAAAATGTCCAAAATGTAAAGGGACTCATAAGTTATACGCATGTCCTGAATTTAGAAAGTTGATAGTCCAAGATCGCCACGCGTTCGTCAAGGCCAACACGCTCTGCTACAATTGTCTTGGTTTTCATTTTGCTTCAAATTGCCGTTCCGCTTCCATGTGCAGTGAATGCAAGAAAAACAATATGAATGGTAGACATCATAGTTTATTACATTTTTCTAATAATGAGCACAATAATCATAATAATAATCCTGAAAAGCCCGCAAATTACAGTCCACTGCGAAATGCACCATCTACCTCTGGATCATCAAATACCGTGACTTGTGGTGTCACACTGACTTGTGGCACACTGCCTCGAAATGGGGTGTTATTGTCTACTGCGATCGTCCATATTAGAGATAAGTCAGGTATTCCAAGACCCATTAGAGCTGTCCTCGATTCAGGATCTCAAACTAGTCTCATAACTGAGGCCTGTGTTCAAAAACTAGGATTGGCTAGGCGTCATGTGTCCATGGGATTGGCTGGCATAGCGAATTTATCCGCTCCAACCACTAGAGGAATAGTTGGTTGCACTGTTTTGTCTCCTCATAGTTCAACAGATCTGTTCTCCACTGATGCTTTGATCTTGTCGCAGATTTCCGCTCCGCAACCCAACTTCGTAGTTGATCATGATATCTATGATCGCTTCAAGCATCTCCAGCTAGCTGATCCATTGTTCGATAAGAGATCGTCTGTCGAGTTTCTCCTTGGTGCAGACTTGTACTCAAGCATTCTTTCAGATCCGTGTGACATTATCAAAGGTCAACCCGCTGCTATCAAAACTATTTTTGGATGGGTTATCGGTGGACCCATTCCCACCCCTGAAAACGTTTCACCCGAGGTCCCACTCACTCTCTTGACTTGTTGTGAGCAGTTGGACTGCTCCCTCAAGAAATGGTGGGAAATTGAAGAAATTAGTATGCCTTCCGCTGAAAATCCTGAAGACATATATTGTGAGGATCATTTTGTTCAGACCCACACTAGGGATGACACTGGTCGTTATAGTGTGTCATTACCATTCTCGCGTACGGATTTCACGCTCCCCAATACTCGAAATTACGCTCTAAAATGCTTATTCAATTTAGAAAAACGCTTAAAACGCCAACCCCATATCTTTGAAGAATATCGCGCTTACATGGATGAATTTATTTCGTCGGGCCACATGAGTCCTGCTAAAACTACTGCTGATTACGTTATACCGCACCATTGTGTCGTTAAGGAATCTAGCACTACTACCAAAGTACGTACGGTATTTAACGCTTCGTTTCGTCCAGATTCGTCAACCCCTAGTCTCAACGATGTCCTGCACAGTGGTCCCAAATTACAGAAGGATATTTCCGATGTCATTTCCGCCTTTCGCCTTGGTGCGATAGTCGTCTGCTGCGACCTACGTCAAATGTACAGGCAAGTCAATGTCTGTTCTGATCAGCGAATTTTTCAGCATTTATTTTACCGCCCTTCTCTTGATGGTGATATAGTCGAATATGAGTTGAATACGCTGGTTTTCGGTGTAAAACCTAGTGCTTTTCTCGCTCAACGCACTTTGATTCAGTTAGTGGCCGATGAAGGCAAGAGTTTTCCACTTGCTTCGGATGCGATTCTTCATCAGACTTTCGTTGACAACGTATGTCAGAGCGTGAATTCAATTGACGATGCAATTGCTCTACAAAATCAGTTGATCGAGCTCTTCAATTTAGGTGGCTTCAGCCTTCGTAAATGGGCCAGTAATCGACAAGAAATTTTGGATCACGTACCTGTCGATTTTCGTGAGCACACGTTCGTATTGGGAGATCAAGATGATGATCATTGTATAAAAATACTTGGTTTACAATACGAACCTTCAGGAGATGTGTTCTCTTACACTCTGAATGTTGGTGACTTAGTTAACACTAAGAGAGGACTGCTATCCCAAGTAGCGCGCTTGTACGATCCCCTTGGTTGGCTCTCACCAGTAGTTTTCACAGCCAAAAGGCTCATTCAACTTACTTGGCTACGAGGTCTAGATTGGGACGACAAACTTCCGCCTGAAATCACTACTGTATGGGAACAGTTCCAGCATACCTTACCTGATCTATCACGCATTCGGATCCCACGCCACATGCCACTCTCGTCTGGATCTTGTCAACTGATAGGATTTTGCGACGCAAGTACTCAGGGGTACGCGGCGGTCATTTACGCTCGTTTAGAATTCAATGGAAATATCAAAATCCACCTTATCAAAGTTAAGAGCAGACTAGCCCCATTGAAAACCGTTAGTGTACCACGATTGGAATTATGTGGTGCAGTACTATTGGTACGCCTTTTGGAATCAATTGCTCCTCTTCAAAATAAAGTTGGTCTTTCATCTGTTTGCCTATTCACAGATTCCTCTACAGTATTATCTTGGATACGTACGCCGCCGCACAAACTAAAAACGTTTGTTGCGAACAGAGTTGTTCAAATTTTGGACCGCACACGTCCTAATGAATGGGGACATGTTTCTACCAAAGAAAATCCTAGTGATTGCGCTAGTAGAGGCCTTATGCCGAGTGACATCTTTGGCCATGATTTATGGTGGAAAGGACCTGCATTTTTGTATACACCGATCAGCACTTGGGGTTCAGTTTCCATCCAGATAGATCCCAACGAGGAGGCACTTTCTGAATTCAAGAAGGAGACTATTCACGAGACACTCCATGTTTCCACCAATATTCCCGCCTTAATTTCCCTGATGGATAGAGTATCCAGCATCACGATTTTACAACGCACCATAGCCCGTATAATACGCTGTCTCCGAAATTTTGCTGCGCGAAAACGAAATTCAGACGTTGATGACGAACCTCTTTCTCCCGTCGAGTTCAACAACGCATTGAACATTTGCATAAAAGAAACTCAAGTTTTCTATTATTCACAGGAGATAGAACGTCTGAAAAGGCAAGAGCCCGTCGCTCCCACTTTGATGAAATTGGCTCCATTCGTTGATGCGCTAGGATTCATGAGGGTGGGTGGAAGATTGAGGCACTCTGATCTTCCTTACTCTGCCAAACATCCGCTAATTTTGCCCAACAAGTCTCGCTTGGCGGCATTGATATGTGATTATTATCACAAAATCACATTACATGGAGGTCAAAGATTAGTGCAGTCTTTGATTCAACGCAAATTTTGGATTTTGTCAATTCGCCAGTTGTTACGCAGCCGTTTAACCAAATGTCTTACTTGTTACAAGCTCCAGGCTCGTCCTATTGAACCGCTAATGTCTGACTTACCCGCCATCCGGCTCCAAGAATGCCGTCCCTTTTTGAACACCGGCGTGGATTATGCTGGTCCTCTGACTATCAAAGAGAGTCAACGTCGGAAAGCCCCTCGAAGCAAGGGTTACGTTGTCCTGTTCGTCTGCTTATCTACTAAAGCTGTTCATCTGGAATTCACAACGTCGCTATCAACTCCCGCATTTCTATCAGTTCTTGATCGATTCATCGCACGCAGAGGACTTTGCACTCGAATCTACAGCGATTGTGGTTCAAATTTTCGTGGCGCTGCTCATCATTTCCACGATGTATGCAGGTTTTTACGTTCTGTGAACCCCGAGATTGCAGATCATCTTGCACTACGAGGCATCAAATGGAATTTTATCACCCCCGCTGCCCCTCACCAAGGTGGTATTTGGGAGTCCGGTGTGAAATCGGCAAAACATCATCTGATTCGCATCATTGGTCCACTTGTCCTCACATTTGAAGAGATGATGACAGTTCTCGCGCGCATTGAAGCCGTCCTGAATAGTCGGCCGCTGGGGTCAATTTCCAGTGATCCAAATGACAGTACGGATTATTTAACTCCAGGGCACTTCTTGGTCGGCGTCCCGCTCCTATCACCTCCAGAGTTTGACTTGGGAGACTCAATGCATAATCTGCGGGATAGATATCAAATCCTGCAAGCGGCAGCTCAGTGCTTTTGGAAGCGATGGTCTAAAGATTATCTGCAAACGTTGATTCCCCGTGAAAAATGGATTCATCCTCGTGACAACCTTGCTGTTGGAGATGTCGTCTATGTTAAAACTCCAAATACCGCCCCACTTCAATGGCCCATTGGAAGAATCGAAGAAACCTACTCTGGAAGAGACGGAGTTGTCCGCAACGTCAAGGTCTGCACTCCTACTGGGTCATTGGTTCGACCTGCGCAGAAGCTGGTTGCGCTTCCCCCAGTTGAAACGGTAGAACCAGTTCCAAAACAGCACTCTAAAACTTTTCACTCTTCCTAACCTCTTGCCCATTTTCCACCAACTTACCTTGTTCCTCTGCATGTTTGTTCAATTAACTTATTTCTAGTTCTAGTTTACATAGTGCACTATTTTGCACTGTTGAAGTATATTTAAAATTTGTTCTCCTTTGTGCGCATAAAATGACGCAATTTATAAATTTGTTTTCAAAATGTTATTTTGGGTGGGTGGAAAATGTTGCGTTCTTATCGCATTCCATTCGATTGGTTGTTTACGGGTCAAACGGCGTTTAATGTTTCCGTTCATGTCTGTGCACAATGCTTTCTCTTGACGGCGTGCGTCCTATCATTCTCCCCACTTCGCCTGCGACACTCGCCCAAGCCACTACGCTCCTCGCTCTAAAGTTTTTCACGCGTCTTTTTTTTGAGTGAATTTAAAATTAAATTTATCGTAATATATACGTGGGCTCTGACAATATACCTACGTAAATTGGATCCCGCCAGATCTTCGCAGCCTGTCAACGGAGGGGCCCCTCTCCACTCGTCGTCGACGACACCCAGGTACCGCTTTCATACCAATTTCAATTTATTGTCTGAGCCACGTTCTCATAAATTTCCTTAAATCACGTCGCACGCACAGCATCTACGGTCCCCACTAACGGCCGCTAATTCCCATTTTTCGTCAAGGTCGGGTGTGGTCTCGAGGGTTTCTTCGAGTTGTTCCGCTTTTTTCAGCGCTTCCTGGAGTGAACGTGGTCGGTTTGCGACAAGGAATGCGCTCACTTGTTTCTCTACTCCCCGGATGAATGCACTCAATGTTTTGGTTTCGACCCATTCATTTTTTTTCAGGTCGGCGGAGCGTCTTCCCCTCTTCCATTACTGCGCAGCGTGCAAGGTTACGCACTCTGTCGGCGAACTGGCGGAGCGTCTCGCTAGAGTTTCGTTTCACCGTCCACAAGAGCGCGGCTGCGTGCTGGGGGTTCTCCTTCTGAAACCACGTGATCATATCCGCTTTTGCCGCTTCGTACACGTTATCCGTATCTAACGAATCATCCCGGTCAATTAGGAACTGTTTTGCGGTACCTCGGGTTTTTGTACGGAGAAGGCGATATTTGAGTCGTGAATTTAAATCCGCGGCTACCATTTCGAAATTAGCGAAAAACGAGGTTACACTCATCGTGCCCGTTGCATCCGGATCCCATGGCTCAATTTCGGAAGACACCGAACGTGGAATCTCGTCTCGGTTGTTGTCGGTTGAACTCGTGTTTAACCGTTGAAGGAGTAAGTTCATTTCCCTCATGGTTTGGGTCATCACCTCAACGGCTTCGGTATTTGCCGTTGAAGGTGTGTCGTCATCATCCCTATCGCCGTTTGTCAAAAAGTTGAGCGACATGTTGTACGATAGGTTTTGTTGGTGTGGTCACAATTGGGTAAAATACTTCCACTGGAAGGAAAGAAAATCTGTCTTGTCTGTCTGTTTCTGTCTAAATCACAAGGCGATTCAGCAAACGAAAGGCAAATAGGGAGTGCTGGTGTCACTTTTCCTAAGAATAACAAAAATGGATGCACATCCTACCTATTTTCCACCTATTCCGTTTTCAGACAGTTCGACCATTTGACTTCCGATTTCGATTTGCTTCGAAATATTTATGTCGGATTGGTTTGCTTACTTTTCCTGTTTTGTGAGTTCGTTGCAAGTGAAGCTTGCACTCCTAATCGCATTCGTTAATTACTGAAGGTAATTTTCGAATGTGATAATCCTAACGCGCTGCCACCATTTGTAAGCTTTGGGCTTCACCGTTGAATTTAAGATTCTCGAGTAAGCCCGTTTTAAAACCGATCCAAATATAGGTTGAGAGGCTATATTGACATAAATAAAAGGTAATCCAAATTTAATGAATTTAATGATAATTACCTGGTAGACAGCTGTAGCGGCTCGGAGGTAGCTGAAGGCTCTCAATATCAAGGTAACACCTGAAGGGTTGGTTACTAACTGTTTGAATATTATTGTTATGTCTGAAGGACGGAAGTTCGATTCCTGAAGGGAGCTAAGAGTGCACGAAAAATGATACGATTGCACGGCTAAATTGGCGCACGCACGAAAACAATGCGTCGCACTAAAACAATGTATTGTGCACTAAAAAGGTGTGATCGCACGAAAAGAGTGCGTTCACACGTAAACCTGTCTGTTACGGAATAAGGAGAATGAAATGAGAAATGCAAAATTGTACAATCTAATAGGAACGATTTAATGAAAATAAAGGTAATTTTGACTCTACATTAAGTTCGGTTGCAAGCAAGTACAAATTATACAAATAAAAGGTTTACATGAAATACGTGCGTTTGACTTCTCCTTCTCCTTTTCTCTTAATACGACTTTACGACTGACTTTAATCAATTTCAACAATATCTGACTCTTATCTTGACTGACTGACTTTACTACTAAATGTTCTTTACTTTACTATGACTGAATTTACATCTACACCATTTGAACACACTATCATTGGCCAATGTATAGATATTTGGTTTATTACACTCACAGCGTCGGGGCCCGTAGGAAATCCGTCGGTAGTGCGTTGAGATGTTCTTGGGGGATGGGTGTTCAAGCTGGATGTCACGAAGTCTTACCAGGTTGAACAGGGGGGTTGGCTCAAGTAATAAACTCGCGGGCGGCAGGGCTCTCACCGGAATATTACTGAGGGGATCCAGCGACTGACTTGCACAGGGGGTTCGATAAACGTGTATCTAGCGGGGCAAGAGAGCGTGGATGTTCGCATCAAAGACTGGGGAGGTTATGGCCGCTCCACGCGGTCACCAGTTGATTTCTTTTGGAAGTCCCCACCCTCCAACGGCGGTTACTGCGCAGGGCTCCGCGGCGGCCCGTGATTGGCGGATGGTGACGTCAAGGTGACATGAGCGCTTCTGGTGGTGGGCGCCTGAAGATGGTGGTGGCGCCCTGGAGCGGGGACGGTACAATGCCCGCTCCGACCTGTTGACTTTCGGTGGTGGAGGAAGGGGAGCGGAGATGATGGTTGCTCACCCCTTTACTTTTGCTTGTTCAAATCCGTGAGCTGGGGCTCACAAAAGGTAAATTAGTCGCTCGTTAATTTTAGCCAATAGGTATACCGAGTTACTTCCTTGCCGTTTCATACCACGTGGATGGCTGTAACAATGTTTTTAAAATAAATAAATAAACTCATGAGTTTGTCCTCTAGGAATATCCATTAATCAGCGTCTATTTGTAGGTAACGAACAGGGTTTTTGTACACCAACGTTTGCTGGGAGAAGCCTTATGTGGTGGTCTTTGACTCCAAAAATTTGGTCAGTCCCTTCTATGCAACGGTCTTTGTCACATCAATTTGTTTGTTGACAGTTGAAGAGCGCTTTATTACGGATCATCTGGGCATAATTACGACTTGAACTACCCCAATTTAAACCAACCTTCTGGGTAGTGGAACTTGCCCTTGGACCTACCATTAAAGATGTTTAGTGACGTATGTTGTTCAATGAGGAATATATTAACTTCTATCGACTCATTTCATCTAACTTAATCCTCTGTCGAGGATCAACTACTCAAGTAATCCGAATTGATGAAATCGGCTCCAAACATCTCTAATGTGTGTAAAATCTAGTGTCTTTTTTGCTCAATCCACAAGATTGAAAATGGAAATGGAAGTTCTGTGTGTCGGCTGAGCAGGAAGGACTAAAACTGACGCAACATTTTGTAATCGGTTGAGTAAGAGCCATCAGAATCTTATTTACCTGTACAAGACTGGAATTCAATCTGCGTCAATCCATTTTTGGTACATTATTTTCAATAATAAGCCTTTGGAATCGAGCAAGAAAATAAAAATTTTAACCCCCCCTCAAAATTTGATGTTTTACGTTTCAAAGTACTACGTAGAATACGAAAATCGAATAAAAAAATTTCCGGCCGTACGCCGTACGCGGCACTTTTCTTAGCAACACTGGACCGATTTGGTTCAAATTTGGTATATGGGCTCCATTCGGGGTCTAGTTGTGCCGCGAAGCTTTTGGTTGATGTAAGTCACTTCTAAGGGGTGAAAATTAAGGGTTGAAATTTTCGAGAGTGCCCTAGCTCGAAAACTCTCGAAATAAAGGTATCGTTTTTTCACCAATTTTAAATAGTATTGGATTTTTGAAAATTTTTGAGACCACCCGGAGCTCTGTAAGACAAACCGTTCGGTCCCTACGAGTACTTGAAGGTTTTCCTTCGATAAAACAGAATCATGAGTGTGAATCGCAAAAGAGGTCTAATCTCCATTCAATTTTATCGGATTAAAATGCGATCGCTGTTCATTTCTTCGATTTGTATACAGTTTTGCCTTCTGCGTAACCAGTTAATCAATTTCCATATGAAGCTTTCCAATCGAGTGTGAAGCGTTTAGTTCTTCTAATAAACTTGATTGTGAAGTGTAAAGCCAGTATGGTGTGGTAGGTAGTACCTAGCTGGTAGGTAAAAAAAAAGTTGGTAGGTAAAAAAAATGTTGGTGGGTAAAAAACGCTGCAAATCATTGCTCAAAGGCTTCTTCACTCTTCAGATCACTGATCAGCTGAGTGAGCTCCGAAGCCATTTTCAATCCTATTGAATGGAAGTGCTCTTCCAGGTGTCTCCAGCATTCGAGGAGATCTTCTTCACTCTTCAGATCACTGATCAGCTGAGTGAGCTTCAAAAGCCATTTTTACTCCTATTGAATGGAAGTGCTCTTCCAGTGTCTCCAGCATTCGAGGAGATCTTCTACACTCTTCAGATCACTGATCAGCTGAGTGAGCTCCGAAGCCATTTTCAATCCTATTGAACGCAGGAAGCTGAAATTTGAGAGGGAGGTCAAGGGAGAATACAGATGGTGGTAGGTGCTATTGATGGAGAACCAGTGATCTATACAGAAGGGTGATCACTACAGAAAATAATAAACCTTTGAGCAATGATTTGCAGCGTTTTGTTCAAGTTTTTGCTTCCGAGTCTACCAAGGTAGAGGAAGCTTTGTTTTCACTTTTCAAGGACGAAAAAAAAAGTTCTCCAAAATCAAATTTTCACTTGCGTTTTGCGTTTTAGACCTTTCTGAACAATTTTGGTTCCGTGTCTGTGTTTCTGTCTGTCTGTCTGTCTGTCCGTCTGTCATGAATTCCTTGTAACGCGCATAACTATACGAAGTTATTGTCCGATTTCAATGAAATTTCAGGATTGTGCGGGTTGGTGTGTAGACGGTCCCCTACGAAAATCATCATCCTCGGACTGATAGAAGCGACTTGCGCATGCGCAAACGTGAATTCCTTGTAACGGCCATAACTTCTACATTTCCCATCCGATTTCAATGAAATTGTCAGGGATGTTACAGATTAGTATTTAGATGGTCTTCTATGAAAATCACCACCTTCGGACCGATAGTAGCACTGCGCATGCGCAAACGTGAATTTCCTAATTAAGCTGCTCATCCTCAACCTGCTCATCTTTGCGGGAAGACCCTCGAAAGCGTTAACCCGTACCCGCACCGTCTTTATTCCCAAGAAAGGGGGAAGGTGGGCCTGGAGGCTATCGACCGATTTCAGTGTCCTCGGTAGTCTTCCGCCACTTCCAAAAAGTACTGGCATCTCGCCTCCAGTGGCTGGTGTCATTGGTGACGTCCAGAGAGCGTTTCGGCCAGCAGAT
Source organism: Apolygus lucorum (assembly GCA_009739505.2). Classification (NCBI taxonomy): domain Eukaryota; kingdom Metazoa; phylum Arthropoda; class Insecta; order Hemiptera; family Miridae; genus Apolygus; species Apolygus lucorum. The sequence continues at coordinate 48,272,948 of CM019167.2, read as the reverse complement.
GGCACAGCGGAGAACCTTACAGTTCTCCAAACTGTCATCTCGCTGGCCCGTATTAAACGCCGGCAACTACCACCTCGCCACTCTGGACATTGCTAAGGGCCTTTGACACAGTCAGTCACCTTGCCCTGACCGATTGCCTTCGTGGTGTCGAGGCCCCATCTCGATTAATCGAGTATGTGCCTGGCTGTACAATGAAGGCGTGACAGCCCTCGAGGCAGGAGGTGAGGTGGTCAGGGGATATACGGATAGGGCGTGGGGTACGCCAGGGGGATCCCCTATCACCACTCCTCTTTAAACCTGGTCGTGGATACGGCCTTGGGTAAGCTGCCCACAGAAGTAGGGTTTGATCTCGCCCCTGGGGTGCGAGTAGGAGCATTGGCCTTGCCGATGATGTTATCCTACTCGCAGAAACCCGCGAGGGCTTGCAGATTGCCCTCAATGCATTTGCTAAGCAGCTATCCAGGTGTGGACTAGTGGTCAACCCCGATAAATGTGGGTCGGTTTCTTGGTCCCGTCGGGTCGCCAACATAAAGTGAAGGTTTGGATGGGGGTTTTGTCATAGGACAAGCCCCCATTCCTTCTCGATCTGTGTTGGAGGTCTGGCGGTACCTTGGAGTCGACTTCAGGGGGTGGCCACTATTGCTGCCAGCCGTGTGGACCTGGGTAGGGCGCTAGCCCGCATCACCAAGGCTCCATTGAAGCCACAGCAGAGGCTGCGCCTCCTCTGCACGTACTTACTGCCGAAGCTAACCTACGGGTTAGTCTTTGGTAGGCTTACGGCAGGGAGGCTGCAGGAATTAGATCGAGAAGTCCGCTCTGCTGTGCGCTTGGCTGAGGTTCCCACCTGGGGTCCCAAGTGCCTATATCCATGCACCGGTCAAATCCGGTGGGCTTGGCATTGTGGCTCTCTCCGCAAGTATCCCTTCTCTGCGCCGCCAGCACCTGCTAGCCCTCCAGGGGTCGAGCTGGGAGGTCGCCCGTGTTGCTGCTGGTCTTGATTTGTAGGCAGCAGCAGTTAGCATGGTGCGACCGAGCAACACCATCTGCTCCAAAACCCAGTTCGTCTGCTGAGTTCGCTGCTGCCTGCATGAGTCAGTAGATGGTAAAGAAACTCCGGCAGTACTCCGAAAGCCTAATCTCATCCCAATGGGTGAATTGGGCTTCGGAGGGCATGGGGCCCGCGACTACCGGAACTTCCATGCCGTCCGCGTGGCAACACTGCCAACAGCGGTACAGTGTTCAAGGGGTAGTCGTGGGATGACAGATACCCTTTGCAGTGCCTGTCGGAGTGGAAATGAACACCTGTATCATGTGGTGCAGCAGTGTCTACGAACTCATGGGGGCCGCATCCTACGTCATGATGCGTCGCCAGCAGATAGCAGGTGCCTTGTCATCCAGCGACTGGGATGCCGAAAGGGAGAGATTATACCACATGCCAAGTGACCAGGGCAAGAAGCCTGACATTGTTGCCGTCAAGCCCGACAGGTCTTGCATTATCCTGGATGTCCAGGTTGTCAATGGCAGCATGGACATGGAGCAGACCTGGCGGGCTAAGATAAGAAAGTATGATAGAGATGCTTTACGGCAAGCAGTGTCAGAGCTAAAAGGAGGGGAACACAACAACATCAGGGTGATGGCTGCAACCTTGTCCTGGCGCAGAGTGTGGGGCGGGAAAAGTGCCACAGAGTTGCGCGAGTTGGGCATCTCGGCGGGCGTACTCCGTGGTATCACCACCCGCGTCCTGCTTGGCTCATATCTAACTGGTGGTCGTTTTATAGAGGCACTTCCCTTCATCCCCTCTCTCCACCCCCACCTTCCTCATCA
>CM019167.2:48033161-48271024 GCA_009739505.2 Apolygus lucorum | reverse complement strand
CTATTAGAACTCCAGATGAGGCATTCCTGGTTGTAGCAGTGAATGCTAAAGAGTGACCTATCAACTTCTTGGGTTCTATCTACTTGCCTATAAGCATGAGACCAATATAATATCGTCGTTCGAGGCCCAGCATGGCACATCTGACATTTTGGCGAAATCGAGTTAAGAACGTTTCTTATTCAAAATTCACGCCCGAGCGAATGGCGCTAACAGTTTTTCGATCTGACCGCTCGTAGCGCTAGTATTGCGCCAATTAGTGCATAGCATATCTAAAACCACCCAACAGCAAGGCACATCTGCACAGAAAGCATGGAAAAATCGTATATGCCAGGAAGCGAGGCAAGTTTATTGAGTTTATTGCAATAATTTGAAGTATATAGTGGTTTTTTTCCTTTAGTAATGCTTAATGAAAATCAATCTTGATTAATAACAAAAGAAAACATAAATCATCGGCATTAGTTAAGAAAATAAGATAAATAAAATAAGTTTGAACTGCAAATGTGCTTGCTGCTAGGATGAAGCTATGTAGATGTGCATTGCTGTTTTGTATTTTATTTCGAACAAAACTTATTTTCCGGACAAAATCGGTGCCTTTGCAGGAAGAAAGAAGAAACGAAGTTCTCGCAGAGTTCATTTGAGGCAGAACTTAGGCCTACCAAAATACTTACAAAATAATTGTTAATGTTTTCTCAATGAAGGAAATCGGCGTAGTCATTTTCCAAAACTAAGAAGTAGTAAGTCAGAAGTGAAGTGATTTTATTCCTTTTATTCGACTGAAAAGCCTATTCTGATGGTAGATTTGATAATTATCTGCTAAATGAACCACTAGTCATTGTCTCATTACTGTGAAAATCTTGTCAATTCATGTTCATTGACTGGAATATCTACAAATATATAAGTCTTTTCGGGTTCTAAAATTTTACTGAAGGTTAAAAAATATAGTTGAAGTTAATAATATTTAACTGGTTAACCCTAATCGGGCCATGGGATCACTAGCGTAACCGAAACATCTCAGGAACTCCACAGATATTCCAAGTGTCACGGAGTAACCAAAATAAATTACAACTTTAAATTTAATGGACAGCAGAATTTTTTGTCTCAAAAATAGAGTTATGAAAAAAATTCCAAGGAAAGTGATGAAAAACATTTTATAATAACATCAATTTTTGATTTCCAATAACTTACAGAAAATGTTTCGAAAAAATCAGCTCTGCCATTAATTTTAATTGCAATTGATATCTAGTTATCTGGTGACACTTGGGAAAGCTGTGGGATTCCCAGATGTTTTCAGTGACACTAGTGACACAATGGTCCAATAAGAGGTAATATATTTAACTTCAACAATATTTTTTTAAATTTCAGCAAAATTTTAAAACCCAAAACGACTTAATATTTGTAGACATTCCATTCAATGAACATACGAGTAAATTGACAAGATTCACAGTAATGGAGAATGACTAGAATTTCATTTAGTAAATAATTATCAAAACCACCATCAGAATAGGTTTTTAGTTGAACAACAGGAATAAAATCATTTCACTTCCGACTTATATTAACACATGTTCGCTTTCCAGTAGAGAAATATTATTTGACAAGAAGGTCAGAGGAATATAACAATAAATTCAGTTCACTTTGGTAACTCCTCATCTCAGTTTTGTAATAAGTAGACCCCATTATAATCAATTCATGTTTTATCATTCTGCACTTCGTCCCATGAAATACGTGCATTGGCTAAACAATATATTTGATATTGTGAAGCGTCCAATCTGTATAATTCGTAGGAAATAAGAAAGGCACATCACATGAGTGCCATAAGAAATATACACTCCGAGTAACGCAGGTAAACTGTAGTGAAATTCAAGTCTAGCTTTATGAAACGGATTTTATACAGATCTCTGTGATCCTTAATAATGTTTTCTGTGTTAGCTAAAGAATTTTGACATTTCATGTCTTTGCTTTGGCACATAAACTGAAAAATCGTCACGAAAACTTGCTCACGCGAACCAACAAATAAAATAGACTCACTGTGTTGCGTAGAGAACAATCAACTGTTTTCTTATTTTGATGCTTGGGTACATGAACTAACAACCTTACTTTCACACACATGAAAATGTCCCAATGTGTTGCAGACTCGTATGCAAGCATTTATAATTTTTTTCTAATATATACCTACTGCATTTCCAAGGCTTTTTCTTCACTAGGTCTAGGAAAATAGATACCTACCCAATACTAACGCTGGTAGTAGCAGATGTGGAATTCATGTCAATGTAAAACTTGAACTGTTGGGTTCAATTTTTTTTGTCGTTTAAATAAAACAATTATAAATTAAATTAAATAAATAAAATTAAAATAAATAATAAATTGGTACTGTTCGAGTTTAAACATCTGGTACCTACCTTCCCTGTCTACTTCGGGCTGACAAAAAAGGAATTGCAACAGTTTAAAACTCTATCCTTGGTTTATAGAGGGAAACCAAATAGATAATTTATTTGAGAACTTAATTTTAGTACAGCAGCATAGGACAACTGCATGTTATCCCTCTGCAATATAGCACAAATGTTCGACAGCATAGCATAATATGCTATATATTATCTAGGGGACGAAATCTAGGCAGCATAGCATATCTACGCTAATTTCGAAGGTAGATCGTTGACAACCAAATTTATTGTAAAATCATGTTGAGCGGACCCCAATTAGGCTAGTTTGAACTCAGAAAATAAAGAAAACACGATTACCTTACTCGCAAAACAGTTTTTTGGCTCTCCTGAAAAGTTGGCAAAAGTTAGATGTGCCATGCTGGGCCTCGAACGACGATATAATTGGTCGCTTAAGATGCATCATGGCACATCTAACATTTTGTCGAAAATGAGGTTAGAACGATTTCTTATTTGAATTTTCGCGCCTGAGTGATTGGTGGACTTAGTTTTTTTTATTGCTCCACTTGAAACGCTGTAATTTCTGATTTAGTTATCATAGCACAACTAAAATCATCTGTCATCTTGACACATCTACAATCTTCAACATGGTGGAGGGCTACAGCTCAGATGGTGAGCTGGGTTTTGTTGGACATGATTGGGGAGTGTTTCCTGAAAAATGATTTTGTAATCTATTCTCCACTAAATAAACTTCAATAAAAACAAAATACCATGTCCCTATCTGGAATGACAACTAATTCTTCGTGAAGTTGCAGATTTACTTGTTCTGAGAAAGTTGGATGTGCCATGATGTTTCATGTATTTCTAGCTGCTTTCCTATAGAAAAGTCATTGCCAATTTCAAGGGGAAGAAACGCCTCAAGTCTTCCGTTGCTGCACGATCGCCTGCATGAAAATGATTAAAAATACCAACAAAAAAACTGATTTTTGTTCACGATGTATGACAAATTGTTAGGAGGAAGGCCTTAACCACTTTGCGGACACGCCTTCACTCATGACCTTCCTTACAAAAGGCCAAAACAGGCCCCAAGGGGTATTTCAGTCAATTTAAAAAAAAAATTTTCAAAAGAGTATGGTTCAGGAATAACGGTAATCGGGTCTGTTCGTCAAGAAAATGTTTTTAAAAAATCAGAGAAAGCTAAGGAAAGTTGAAGATTTGAATGGTGTGACGTAGCTAGCCAAAACTGTCTTTGAAAACGCTGCAAATTATTACACAATGGTTTATTATTTTTATATAGATCACTCGTCTGCAAAGCCACCAACCATCAAACAAGAAGAAAAACACTGAACGCATTTCGGTCGGCTAACACTTGAAAGGCGATTAGGCCACTTTTGCGATTCACACTCGTGTTTCTGATTTATCGTACGGCCAAACTTTAAATTCTCGTAGTGAGCGAACGGTTTGACCTACAGAGCTCCGCGTGGTCTCAAAAAATTCTAAAAATTCTACAGAATCTTAAATTGAAGGAAAAACAATACCTTTATATCAAAATTTTTGAGTTAGGGCGTTTTCAAAATTTCAAAATTCATTTTGGAACCCTTAGAAGTGACCTACATCAACCAAAATCTTCGGGGCACAACTAGGCCCCAAATGGAGCCTACATACCAAATTTCATCAAAATCGGTCAATGCTAAGGGGCAAAAGTGCCGCGTACGGCGGACGGCGGACGGCGGACGGACGGCCAAATTTTTATTCGATTTTTAGATTCTACATACCTTGAAACGTAAACCATCAAATTTTGAGGGGGTGTTAAAATTTTTTTTTCTTGGTCGATTCCAAAGGTTCATTATTGAAAATAATAAACCAAAAAGTATCCATGCACAGAGAAGAGATTGGAATGTTCTCACTGGTAGCAGGTTCAAATATAACATTCTCCAGAACATCGATCTTCCTCTTCTTTTCCGTCATATTTAAAACGAAAGAAAGGAAAAAATCATGGGCGATACACTAGCTGAAAATTTGATAAGTCGAAACCACAACGAAGCGAACAGAAAAACAATCGATTACAGACGGCTGATGGTAACGCTATCGATTGAACCATAAAGTAACGCTGTCCGAAGTGAGAATCTCTTGGATAGTGTGTGTGCATTTACTTATCTCTTTAATTAATTTTTCTACCACATGTTATAGTATCATTGGGCTAAAAGTTGGAGTATAGAGGTTTTCAAGGGTGCTGAATCCAAATTTGAGGTCAAAAACCTGAATTTCTGACCCACCGAAATACCCCATTCTGGCATTCTAGTTTACCGACCAAAAAGAGACTCTCTCCAATTGGTCTTACTCTATGGCTGTATTCTCTAAATCACAAAACTGAGTTCTCTAAACTTCTCTCTTAAAGTTTTTGGGACCATACAGCTAAAATGTAAATTCTTATAGTCCCAAGTTGTGAGCCAGAAAGTCTTCTCCATCACTTTACAAATCTCTCTATTTACAAATTGGAAATTAGCTAAAACTAAACTACCTGTCATAGGTCGAAAATTCAAGTGCTTGCTGTGCTTTGTACCTAATGATAGAAAACAATTCTAAAATTAGAAATATTTCAATACCCGTCTTAGTACTACTGATGTGATATGAGGGAATCTTGGTTCTTGACTTGAGATTGTGCCTTGGGGAAACTAAAAACGTGATTTTATTGGTGGTTTACGATCTCACAAATGAAACCTTGAAACTTCTTAACTCTCTTCTGAAGATAAAGTTGCATTAAAAAGTGTGACTTCTCCATAATATTATAATATTATGGAGAAGTCACACTTTTAATGCAACTTTATCTTCAGAAGAGAGTTAAGAAGTTTCAAGGTTTCATTTGTGAGATCGTAAACCACCAATAAAATCACGTTTTAGTTTCCCCAAGGCACAATCTCAAGTCAAGAACCAAGATTCCCTCATATCACATCAGTAGTACTAATAGGTATAAATACCTATTACATTTTGCTTCCGGGTCTACCAAGGAAGCAGAAGCAGACTGTAAATAAAGGTAGACCGATGAATACAAATTTTAAAAACTATAAAATTTATCGACCAAATCGGTTTTTTTGCTCTCCTGAAAAGTAGGCAAAAGTTAGATGTGCCATGATGCATCTTGATATATTCTTCTCTTAATAAATATATCTTCTCTTACTAATATATCTTTTCTTAAGATATTCTTTAATTTATTCTTTCTATGCAAATTTAACTAATCTTTTCGAGGGTGAAAATATCTTTTTTATCATAATAAAAATAAACGTTTACGTTTTTACCAATAATGATAATTGTATTGTTGTCTCTTCAGGACCACAGGGTCCGGAAAACGTGTTTTTATAGTGTTTCGTGATGAAAATAAGTCGAGGCAAAACAAATAAGTCATTGTTTCATTTCGTATTTGAGTTTGAGAAGTTGTAGGAGGGTCATTTCAAAAATTTGGGGTTATTTGTCCTCTAAACCTTTCCATAAATTTTTGTTGAAGTTTTTATGTTTTTTCTCCCGTAAACGTCCTTTGTTTTGACCACTGAGGCAGATCCTGATGTGGGCGCACACTTTAGCAAGTAGTTTCAAATTTATAGTATTTTGAATTTTTGTAGGGAGAGATAAAACATTGTAGGGAGAGAGAAAACCAAGTGTGAGTTGAACTCATGAAACCTTTTTATTCCTTCAAAATACGAGAATCTTAGTTTAGGAGAGTCTCTTTTATTTATCGCAATCACAGTCCGAAGCTATAATCTAGGTACATCAGAATTATCAGATTCTTCAAGTCTTTCAATCAGTCTAATCTTTCGTAAAATGTGGGTTAAGGAAAAGTCAGAATTAAATGACCCAGCGGTGTAAATAGTTCAGGTAACTCTTAAAAATGTGAACGGATTTGAAAAAACTTTTGAGAACCCATAGTTTATTCAGTTTCTTAATAGTATATAGGTAACTCATTTTCTTAATAATACATAGGTAACTCAGTTTCTACGTAATACATAGGTAACTCGGTTTCTAAGTAATACATAGGTAACTCGGTTTCTTGATAATACGGAAACTCAGTTTCTTAATAATAAAATTCTTACAAAAACGCTCGATTCCTAAGGTTCATTATTGAAAATAATAAACCAATAGTGTCCAACATTTGGAAATCAGAGCCTAACTAAAATAAAATGAGGTGAGGATCAAAAATCCAAAAATGTCAAACTAATGGGAACTGGAAACCTGAACAAAATTTTATTTATGACTCGAATATCATTGTCATTAACCTCAAACTGTGCATGGATCCCCGGAAATGCCGTAATTCCATTTTTTACTACAATAGTACCATCGTCATCAATAGTATCGTTGCTGTAAACATAGTGATAAGGCGTAATGTTTTCCTTCCAAGTCTACCAAGGTAGCGGAAGCTTTGTTTTCACTTTTCTAGGTAGAAAAAAAATGTTCTCCAAAATCAAAATTTCTACTCGCTTTTTGCGTTTCAGACCTTCCTGAACAATTTTGGTTCCGTGTCTGTCTGTCATGAAATCTTTGCCACAGCCATAACTTCTACATTTCTCATCCGATTTTGATGAAATTTTCAGGAATTGTACGGGTTGCCTTGTAGATGGTCCCCTATGAAAATCATCACCCCCGGATTGATTAATAGTTATTAATAGATTTTTTTTTGGACTCGAACTTTAAGCTGGCCAAAATGAACATTCCCGGAGTGAGTGTTTCGGGCATAGGCGGTTTAGCTGAAGCTGGAAGTCCAGTAGAGGTAGAAGGAACAGCACACGTAGACGGTTCATCCAAGGTTGACTAGAACTTCTGCACAAAATCTGTTGTTGTAATTAGTACTGATGTAACCTATGGATAACTACTAATACCAAGAATATACACCAAGAGCTCAAATTTAAACCATTATCTTGGTGAACCATGAGCAAAACTCTCTCCCTGCAATTCCATCTCTCTTCCTACAAACCAGCCTCTTCCCAGAAGTTGTAGGTAGAGAGGTTGTAGGGAGAGAGATTTGTGAGGTTATCACTCTCTACTGGCCTCACCATTATTGATTCTGAACGTTAGAAAAAATATATAACACTATGGCATTCATAATTGTAATTTGAGTTTAATTAAACTTAGTTGAACACTTACACTGATGAGTGAGGTGGTTGTAGGGATGGAGAAAGTATTAACCTACTCTCAAAGCTTCAACACTTCACAACATAACCCACACAACTGGGAGCTTGGAAATTCAACAAACTTCAGTAGCTTCGGAAGCCATCTTGCAGCAGTGTTCACTTTTGTTTTTCATGACACAAAATAATCGTTTTCCAGGAGTGGGCGAGCATTTCAAAAAAATTGTAGGGAGAGAGAATAAAACCTTGTGACAGCATCAAAACATAGCAAAAACCCTTCCAATTCATGGAATTTTCGATCGTTTCTAATTTATTACTGAAGAGGAGAGTATCCTGGACCAATAACATTTTTTATTTAAATTAAAACATGAATATAGAGTTCTCCAAAAATTTTCGAAGTTCCCAACCTACCCTTTGTGACAGGTGTAGGGAGAGAGAATTGGGATCATTAATGATTTTTAATTATCTGACTTAATTGATTAGTGAAATTCATTCTATGTGATCTTTTTAGACACCAACCTGCTGTATCTCCCTGAAAAAATTCTGAATTTCCAAGACAAATAGAGTGTTCACAAAAGCTGCGTGACAAGAAATAACCCCAAATTTTGAAATGACCCAGGTATCTATTCAAAATATTATGTAAAATTCCTTTTCTACTTATTACAATTCTTATGATCTCAGGGGCGTGGCATTTTAAGTGGAGTAAAAAAAAGTGCCAGGAGGGAAAAGTTGTTGCTAATTAGTTGTAGAATCGATTGTTGAAGTATTGCTCCTACTTTTCAATTTTCTTCAACGCCATCCGAAAGGTGGAAGCCCGTAGTTCACCATTGTAAAGTGTACGCATGTTTTTTTTCTGTGGTTCAAGTTGAGTTCCACTCTGTTCTCCCTTTGACCGCAATGTGTGCTACTACTATGTATTTATACAATTTCCGGAGCGCTGAGGAACGGATGCACGCATTTCATAATAATGGGTGGTTTCCAACTTCTTCGACAAAGTCGCAAGTCTTTATTAGACATTCTGGCTTCCTTAATTAGGTACTACTTGGATGTAGGTGAAGTACGTGCTTACCCAAGTTTACCAAGTTTACTTGCTTACCCTCTTCTTCTTCTAGTACCTTCTCTGTTGGTCCTTCGCTATCCTGCGCTTAATGAAAAAGATCTGCTGCCTCTACGTCCACTGATCTTTCCTGCCATAATAATCTGCAATAGATTATACTTGGGATCTCATAACGTGGCCTAAATCAGCCACTTTTCGTCCTTTTATCAGTCACATGTCAGGGAATTTCTTAAGACTGTAGCAAAAAGCGAAGTATCGGCAAGAAAAATATGCCAGGTTGTTGGGCAGCACAGGACTTTATCTATTATTATGAAGGAAACCCTTGTTTTCGTGTAATATCATAGACTGTCGATATGCTCCGAATAATCTAATCCACCAGTCTTGACCACTTTTCTCAACAGTTGTATGCCTAGAGAGAGAAAAAACACTTTATTGAACATTGTAAAAGGAATGAAGGTGGACAAGGACTCCAGTAATTGTCGAAACGTAATGGATTTGCCGAAAGTTCAAATTGAGTTGCCAAAAGTTCAAATTGAGTTGCCAAAGGGGTTCTATGCCTAGTTAGCCTTACTTCGGTGTTTTCTTAGACATTATAATGAAATCAACTTGCACTTCCTTGCCGTTCATCAGGTGATGGACGCATTAAGGACATTGAGACAGCAATAGATTTGGAGATACCTACCTGATCCCTTGTTTTAAAGAATGAGTAATGTATCATCTGGCGAGCATAACTTGACATCCGAATTCATATTACCATCAATATATGGGTCATTTTCCTGGAAAGGTACAATCGGTATCCCAAGATTCCAGAAACCTTAAAGTTTGACTCAAGTTCTGCCAAAAATCAGGGATTAACCTCACACCATACTGATTGAACTTCGACGAAAGAACACACAGTGGGACGCTTAATTAATTAATTAAAAATTAAAGAAAAAATTAAAAATTAAAAAAATTATCGAAAGAAACCTATTGGCGTGGTTTCCGCGTAAAGGAACACCATCTCCATGAGTAGCGAGAACTGGGAGTTATTCCAAAAATTGAACCAGGGCGGGACGCAGGTGTAGAAAAGGGTTAAACCAACGTGGAACACGGTTTTTCTGATAGCAACCTAGAAACGTCCGAAAGTAACCAAGTAATCTCAATTTATCGGTTTTTCGAGCCAAAACTTGGTACCAGGGGTTGTTGAATACAGTTCTGAATACAGTTGAATACAGTTTTGAGGTCGAAAAATGAATTGCAACGGAAAATTCATATTAAGTTGTTAACAACTTGAAAAAAGTCTTTCATCTCTCCAAAAGCCACCATCACCAGCAGATGAAAGACACAAAAAAAGACACAAAATTCCTGGGTGGCACTTAGGTTTTTCAGCTTTTCCCGCGTTCTGGTGCTGTTCTGCTGAAGTGTAACCATATCGCTGGAACCAGCTCGGTAAAAACAAGAACTAGAGACCAAAAAGAAAAAATAATTTCCATTTCTTGCCGTTCTTACAGAGGGCAGATGAAAGACTGACGGTGACTGTGACACCACAATTTTGCAACTGACTCCACTTGCGCACGCTTCCACACAGAAGGAATACGATCCCAACCGCTTTCTTTGATAACCTAACGACTAACCTCACCTCTTACAGTGGTAGTAAAACCGCGGGAAACGATAAAAAGCTGCCAAAATACGAAAACACAAAAAAGGCTGATTAAAGACAAAACCTCCGGACAAGCACATTTTATCCTCCTGCTCACTTTATTTGCTTCTGAAAACATATTGTTTAGTAATGCATGCATTCCAGGGGACGTCCCATTGGATAAGCATTAGATCAGTTAAACCAGTTGGTAAGCGATAAAACTGTTTCACTCGATGTAATTTATTCATTACTTTAGGCAAGAAACACTGACCCCCCCCCCCCCCCACCTTTATCCACCATAGCATTTCTAGCGGCATGGGAGCCTCGAATCTGCAGAGCATTTTTAAATCCATGATCTACGACACCCAACATGCGAATTCGAGTTCACCCCCCCCCCCCCACCACCACCTCACCAACGCCAACAATGGTACCAGTCTGGCACCAAAGCGGAAATACGTCGTAACATTGATCCTTCATCTATTAGTTTTAGTAGGTAGTCCGTCGAGGTTCACATCCGTATTCTAGGTGAAATAAAACTGTTTCACTCGATGTAATTTATTTATTACTTTAGGCAAGAAATACTGACCCCCCCCCCCCCCACAATTATCCACCTTAACATTTCTAGCGGCATGGGAGCCTCGAATCTGAAGAGCATTTTAAAATCCATGATCTACGATACCCAACATGCGAATTCGAGTTCACCCCCCCCCCCCCACCACCCCAACGCCAACAATGGTGCCAGTCTGGCACCAAAGCGGAAATACGTCGGAACATTGAACTTTCATCTGTTAGTTTTGGTAGGCAGTCCGTCGAAGTTCACATCCGTATTCAAGGTGAAACACAAAAAAAAAAAACACGAAATAAGCGGTTTATGGCATCATGGCACCATGGTGGCACCACTATTAGTTCCATGGTGGTACAGAGAATAATTCATGAAAATTCGGAGGTATAATGAGAATTTTTCCTCAATTTCAAAGCTTGGGTACAATTAGTAAGTAGTAAAGGAACCAAAATATTGAAAAATCGGATATTTTGTGAATATTATCCCCCCACTCACCCCCTCCCCTTGCGAATTTTGGTACTCTGGTAAAATCATGTACAACTCGGAAGTTATTTGAGTCAAACAAAAAAAGAAACACGCAAATCGGTTGGAAATTGAGGCCTGGGCAGAGTTTACAAGATTATGCACGCAAACGCACGTTTTTTAAGCATTAACCCCCCCTTTCCCCCTCTTAAAAAGCAAAATCCAAAATTCCGGCGCCGTAGTGCACAACTAGATAGTATTTCGCGTCAAACGAAAAAAGAACCACGAAAATCGTTTGAGAACTAAGGCCTGGGCAGAGTACACAAGATTATGCCCAAAAACGCACGTTTTTCGAGCATTAACCCCCCCCTTTCCCCCCCTTAAAAGGCAAAATTCGAAATTCCGGCGCCGTAGTGCACAACTAGATAGTTTTCCGCGACGAACAAAAAAAGAACCAGGAAAATCGGTTGAGAACTAAGGCCTGTGCAGAGTACACAAGATTTTGTTACATACACACATACACACATACACACACACACACACACACAGTCATACACCTATGGTTTTTTTTGCGGATTTGGATTCAGAATGGTCTAAAACGGATTACTGTGTGGTTATTTTTTTTTTCTGTTGAGTGTTGTCTTCCTTCACCCCAGATCGATCGCATAAGGACGCCCAAGTCTTACTGTGGGACGTCCTAAAAATCTGCAAATGTCCAGGTTTATGCAATAAAGAATCTCTACAAATTCAGGCCGCTGCTTTCATAGGTGACTCACAGTGTTCAAGCAAAGTTGACTACCTAGGGGTCCGAACATGGCAGATTACTGGACATTTAGCAGTTTAAACTTTAATTTCTATATTTTAGCGTGAATAAGTGCATATTTTATTGATTGCCCGAAGTAGAACAAAGTTGATAGTTCATGGAGAATTTTTTTTTTTTTTTGACACCCAAATCATAAATGTGCATTCGGAATGTTCTCTGGACAACGATTCGCCCTTTCTGGGAAAATGACCCATATCATTTTCTAAAATTCTCCATTATCACTCTTGCCAACTGCAGACGACCCCTAGTTACTCCGAAGTTTTTACCTACTGATTGGTCAATTCAGGAGCTAGAAATTCAAGGTTGATATCATATGGATTGGAAATTGTTCTTGTAAACTTCAATACTTATGTCATGTTGATAGATGCATTTTCAAAGAAGCTTAAAACCCGTCAATAGATTTAGAGATAGACGAAAACCTTCTTACTTCCACTGTGCATTCTCAAACTTGGAAGATCTACTGATCAGTCAATTGGGGTGCTCAAAACATAGAATAAGCCTTGAATGATCCAGAAAGTTCTCCAAGATCATTTCAAGATCAATAACTGGTTGATTAGTTCATTTTCATGGTAGGTACCTAGGAACCTGAATGAGTGTCTAGGGTGCAGAAGTAGGCGGTTCGAAATGTGTAATAATCGATTATTAAGTCTCGACGAAACCAAAAATGTCTCAAATTTTCCGCTTTCCCAGATCATCATGTAGGATTGATTCTTTGTTACATGGGATGTGTTTACATACTATGTACCAATTGAATGTTTCTACTCCATGAGCATCCAGCCTTGTTTGTTTTGTAGGTGGAAGAATGGATTTTGGCATATTATTTTCAATAATGGATCTTCGGAATCGACCAAGAGAAAATTTGTTCAACACCCCCTCACCCCACCCCCTCTTCAAATTGTTAGTTTACGTTTCAAGGTACGAAGAATCCAAAAATCGAATAAAAATTGCGTCGTCCGCCGTACGCGGCACTTTTCTTAGTTCCCATGGACCGATTTTGATGAAATTTGGTATATGGGCTCCATTTGGGGGTCAAGTTGTGCCCCGAAGCTTTTGGTTGATGTCAGTCATAGGGTTGAAAAGTAAGGGCTGAAATATTCAAAACGCCTTGATATAAAGGTGTTGTTTTTTCATCAATTTAAAATAGTATTGAATTTTTAGAATCGAATGTGACCACCCAGAGCTCTGTAGGACCAACCGTTCAAATTTTAGCTGACGAAAGTTCGATCGATGTTCGTTTCTTCTGAGTAGTACTCAGTTTTGCGTCCTTAGCAACCAGTAATCAAATAATTTCCTAATGAATGCCCCCACAACTCTGTTTTTTCGAAGTGAGTGTGAAGAGTTTATTTCTTCAAAATAAACTTGATTGTGAAGTAGATTGGTCGATGAAGTAGATTGGTTGATGAAGTAGTGGTCCTTAGCAACCAGTTATCAAATAATTTCCTAATGAATGCCCCCACAACTCTGTTTTTTCGAAGTGAGTGTGAAGAGTTTATTTCTTCAAAATAAACTTGATTGTGAAGTAGATTGGTAGTACTTATGGTTGGTAGGTAGTGGCAATTGCAAATCTGTGTTCTTTACAGGAGAGTGATCTATACTGAAAAATAATAGACCTTTGTGTAACAATTTGCAGCATTATCGTTTATTAGCGAATCGACCAAGAAAAAAATACAACAATAACAAAAAACAAACAATAACAAAAACAAAAAGAAATTCCCTCAAAATTTGTTGGTTTACGTTTCAAGACAAGTACGTAGAATCCAAAAATCGAATAAAGTTTAAGTACGCGGCACTTTCCCCTTTTAGAATTGACCGATTTTGATGAAATTTGGTATTTAGGCTCCATTTGGGGTGCCCATTTTGTGCCCCGAAGATTTTGGTTGGTGTAGGTCAGTTCGAAGGGTTGAAAAATGAATTTTGAAAACGCCCTAACTCAAAAAATTTTGATGTGAAGGTTTTGTTTTTCCATCAATTTAAGATAGTATAGAATTTTTTGAGACCACGCGGAGCCCTGTAGGACAAACCGTTCGCTCCCTACGAGAATTTAAGGGTTGGACGTACGATAAATCAGAAACACGAGTGTGAATCGCCAAAAGAGGCCTAATTTCCGTTCAAATTATAGCTGATCGAAATGCGATCGATGTTTTTCTTCATGTTGGATGGTTGGTGGCTTTGCAGACGAGTGATCCATATAGAAAAATAATAAACCATTTTGTAATAATTTGCAGCGTTTTTAAGAATGTTTTCAGACCCGCCAACATGTTCCACTCTTTGCTGACTCATGTCTCCTCATTTTTCCGAGAGTTGTTGCACAAATTTACCTCAATTATTCACGTGACTGTGCATAATCAAGTGGCATGGAAGGTCTGAAGATCAAAGATTAATTTCATTGGTCAACAGGAAGAATTTACCATTTGATTCAGCGTGAATAATTACATGATGGGGTTTGATTTCAACTTTCCTTGTCGGACGGCGTCAAGAAACCAAAGGTTTTCTGTTCAAACTCAAATTTCTCTCTTAATTTGTACACTACAATTTAAAACGCGAACCATCATTGAAAAGTTGAGTTCTTGAAGGAGTTTTTGCTGTCACCCGCAATCACGATTTAATAACCTTCGGTCGCAAAAGACCTGTTTTTAGGACGTCCCACACTTGGGCGTCCTTATGCGATCGATCTGGGGTGAAGTTGGAAAACACTCAACAGAAAAAAAATAACCACACAGTAATCCGTTTTAGACCATTCTGCGTGCGTGTGTGACAAAATCTTGTGTCGTCTGCACAGGCTTTAGTTCTCAACCGATTTGCGTGTTTCTTTTTTTGTTCGACTAAAATAGCTTCCGAGTTGTACCTAATTTCACCCGAGTATCAAAATTCGCAAGGGAAGGGAATGAGAAGGGGATAATATTCACAAAATTTCCGATTTTTCAATATTTCGGTTCCTTTACTGCTTACTAATTGTACCCAAGCTTTGAAATTGAGGAAAAATTCTCATTATACCTCCGGATTTTCATGAATTATTCTCTGTACCACCATGGAACTAATAGTGGTGCCACCATGGTGCCAAGACACCATAAACCGCATATTTCGTTAGTATATTTTTTGTGTTTCACCTTGAATACGGATGTGAACCTCGACGGACTGCCTACTAAAACTAATAGAAGAAAGTTCAATGTTACGACGTATTTCCGCTTTGGTGCCAGACTGGCACTATTCATTTGGGGGGATCACGATTTCTTGGCTAAAGTAATAAATAAATTACATCGAGTGAAACAGTTTTATCGCTTACCAACTGGTTAAACTGATCTAATGCTTATCCAATGGGACGTCCCCTGGAATGCATGCATTACTAAACAATATGTTTGAGACTATGAAGCGGTAATCGTAGTTGCCCTGATTATGCTTTCTGTTTACCGCTCGTAACTCACGAATCCTTCCATTCTAATAAAAACATTTCCAAACATTCGGGTCGTGTCGGCGATAAGTAACTGATAATCCACAACTCATTAGCGGAGGATGTTTATGAGCTGAAGGGTTGTTTGTCTTGTTTCCCCTCATTAATTTGACGTTCTGAAAGCAGGCGAGGATTCTTTAAACTATTCCATTGTAATGGAGAAAGTTGGTTCATTCGGGAATCCCTAATATAGGTACTAGTACTAGTATGCTTTGAATCAGAGTTGGGCAAAAATTAGTTCTGAAACTAGAAACTAAAACTCAATTAGTTCCAAAATTATGAATAAAATTTGAAACTACTTTAGTTTTTATTCGCAACTTCGAAACAAAAACAGCTCAACAGTTGAAACTCTTGAAATTATAAGTCCCTCAGTGGAAAAATTAAATTGTATTTTTAATAAAGTATAAACTATTCATAGTTTTCAACGGAATGAGGGAAATTTCTCGTCTTCAACTCCACCTGTTGATCATTCGGATATGTGATGAACAAACATACATACCTATTATTGTAGAGTGGACCAACAATACTCCCCCTCAAGCTTGGTTGTGGAAAAGCCCTTATCTTTATTTGTCTTGGTCCAGATAACCCTTTCGTGAGGATCTCAGCAGGTATATCCTGCGTTGGTATGCATTTCAGTGCCACTTTCTTCTCTTTTATTGCTTCGCGGAGGAAATGGTGCCGGATATCCATATGTTTGGTTCGTGAGTGGTGAACTGGATTTCTGGCCAACTCTTGAGCTCCTCTATTATCACCGAACAACGTTACTGTTGGACTTGTTTAGTGTCTTAGGCTTTTCAGTAGTCTGTTCAGGCAAATCGCTTCTTTCGTTGATTCTGTCATGGCCATGTATTCAGCCTCAGTGCTGGATAGAGCCACAGTTCTCTGTTTCCGAGACTCCCAGCTTATAGCTGCCCCGGCTAGTTTGAATACATATCCAAAACATATCCAGTGTAAGACTTTATGTCGTCTACACTCGAACCCCAATCAGCGTCCACATAACCTACAATGAGGAATTTCACCATGTCGGAATTTCCTACGACAAACTTTACGACTGTACTTCCTAATTTACGAATAAGCAAAACAGTGCAGAAAATATGAACGTTTAAAAAAACGGGGGGATGACGTCAACGTGGAATAGTTCATTTATGGCCGCTTGAAGCGCTGAGATCGAGAAATCTTTAGTCCCCAGATGCAACATTTCACAAAACCAGTAAAGATTGAGATCAAAAAACTGAAGAAAAAATTGAAAAAGCAAGATGGGGAAAATTAGGTTTTCCTGTTTTTCTTTGATAACTTTCCTCTTAGATAACACAATTTCGTTGTTCCATCGGGCAACACTGGGAGGAGACAACGATCCAAACAGCCAATCAGCGAGCGTTCCTGCTTCACGTTGAAGAGGTCCGTTTTCCCGGTTATTTTTTGAAATCATAAATTTTGATTGTCTCCCAAAAATAACAGGAGACTTATTTTCCGAAATCAACCCGATTTTCATCTATCCCACGCCATTAATTATTCAGGAAAAATGCTAACAGAATTCGGTGAAATTCCTCATTTCGTCCCCCCCTGTTCGGGTGTACTGTAAGCCAAAGTCCTGTGTACCAAGTAAATATCGCAGTACTCTTTTCGCTGCTTGCCAGTGTTCTTTTGAATAATTTGACTTGAATTGGCTAAGCATGTTTACGGCGTGTGTGACGTCTGGTCTAGTACAGATTGATATGTACATTAAACGCCCGATTAGATTTTGATAAGGGTACATGTTCATCACTTCTGTGTTACTGAGCTTAGGTTTATTAAGTTTCATGCTGATGTCGATAGGTGCTTTTACTGGATTTGAATCTTTCATCCGAAATCTGTCAATAACTTGTCTGGTGTATTTCTTTTGTGAAAATTTCATCTCTCCCACTTGCTGGTTATAATCAATTTCAATTCCTAAGCAATAATGAATAGCTCCCAAATCTTTCATTTCAAAATTTGGTTTGAGTTTTTCTTTCAATTTCGTCATTGTTTCCATCGACTCAACAGCTAAAATGAGGTCAACTAGCTACATCATCGAACAAGTTCTTTTTTCAGGGTAGTAGAAGAATAGATTCAAGTTTGCTCCCCTTCCCACCATTTGGAGTTGAACATCAAATGTTTTCAGATACGTATCGAAGAATGGGGTATTTCGGTGGGTCGGAAATTCAGGTTTTTGACCACAAATTTGGATTCAGCACCCTTGAAAACCTCTATACTCCAACTTTAAGCCCAATGATACTATAACATGTGGTAGAAAAATTAATTAAAGAGATCACACGTTTGAAACCAGGCGGGCCTCCCTTAACGCACACACTTTTGCCGCGCGCGTGTGTGAGTAGTATTTTGTAGTATCCAAGAGGTCCTCCAAGGGTTTCACCTCTTCTCTGAGCATGGATACTTTTTTCAAAGACAGTTGGCCAGCTATGTCACGATTGGCTAGCTACGTCACACCATTCAAATCTTCAACTTTCCTTGGCTTCTCTGATTTTTTAAAAACATTTTCTCGACGAACAGACCCGATTACCGTTGTTCCTGAGCCTTACTCTTTTGAAAAAAAAAATTTTAAAAATTGACTGAAATACCCCATTAAGGGTGATGTCTGGAGTAGAAAAGCGAATATTTTATTGGATTGGCAAAACTGTTCGAAACAGTACAGAACAGAAGAGTCCTGAGACAATGAAGAACGACATAATGAAAAGATGTGTTATAAACTCTTAACCGGTCTGTTGTAAAATAGTGCGTCATTGCCTTACACATTTCTATAAGAAAAATTAAAGTTTTTTTGCAAAAAGCAGAAATTTGAAATTGTCGAAAAAAGTTCACAGAATGAAGATTAGAAAATAAATTAAATAGGAATCTGGAGTTTAGCTGCAAGTGAACTACCTACCTATTGAGAATATGAGAATTTTCAGTCGTGAGATTACTGATTTTACTTCTGAACACATGCCCTTCAAATTAGTGAAAAAGGCTAGGAAAAAAAAGTGTTTTAGTTTTTAATTCCGAAACTACGAAAAAAAATGAAACTACTTTAGTTTTTATTCGCAACTTCGAAACTAATTTAATTTCAATACGAAACAAAAACTAATTATTTTTTAGTTTCAACTTTAGTACAACTAAATTTTATTCGAATAATCCCAATTCTGCTTCGAATGTACAAAGTAAAGTAGTCCAACATGGCAAGCCTTTTCTGATCTCAGCGATTGAATTAAGATGGAAGGTCCTATGAAACTTGGTTTATTTTAGGCTTCCTCGCTGTCGAAGGTAGCTTTGTAATGGAGCAGAAAATCAGCAAAATTTGGGTCCTCCAAAATGGATGTTTTGTACAATTTTGGTTCCGTGTCTGTAAGAAAACCCCATACGAGAATATTGTTCGCTTTTGATGAAATTAGAACTGACAATCCCTTTTGAGTTTCGTTACCGTTAGCCTATCAATTAGGTTAGGTTGTGAATTCCTTAAAACCACGATTTCTCCGTTTCTACTTGTACAAAATTGCCTCAATTCGCGTCATTTTGGGTTTTGCGCTCCAAGACAGTTGACTACAAATTCCTCTGCATTTAGATCAATTGGAACCAGAGATAACAAAAACTCTCTAAACACGTGGTATTTTCAAAAATGTTTAAAAACAGTCGATTTTTTCCAAAATTGAGGTGGCTCAAGTTTCCCGTTGATTAAATGATCCATTAGAGTGTTCAGAAATGAACAGCCATCGAATATGAAATCCAAACGTTTTCAAGCTTGTATGAAAGATTAACGAGAAACCAAGTCACGACTGAATCCATGAAATAACTCCACTCGTTGACGGGAAGCCGCTAATAATATCGGAAACGGCAAATCCGGAAGGCTTTCAAGGAGGTGATCGGTGATTCGAGAAGAAAATCTTTACGAACAAGGTTGAGGGCGTGATTAGCGTCCACTTATGATCTTCCACAATTCAATCACCTTTGAATATTCTTCAGACTGAATGTGTAATTCGTCGGTTTGCGGAAAAAAACGCCCCCACAGTTGGGTTGGCAGTAAATCTTACTCTCGAAAAATAGCTTGGGCACCCAGAATCTGTTGGTTTGAAAATGATTGTGTTGACCTGAGCTCTAATACATCAGTATTATACCTAAATTAGTTTACATAATATGAGTATAAAACATGAACTTCATGATCAAGTAGCGGGTTACTAAATTTAGTAACAACACGATTAAGAAATCTTTCTGAATCAAGTCGACCGTTTGGATATTTTGTATACTCTCTGAATTCTTCTGATTGGATTGTTATGAAATTCATCATCAACTATGCTGATATATAAAATGGAGCAAAATTGGGCGATTACAACATCTTGAGAATTCGATGAAGATATCGCAACTCGAGGACAGAAACAAAACAATGACAAGTCGAAAACTTTCGGAAAAACGCATTTGAGTTCCAAAAACTGCTTTTAAAATCGTATTTTTTTCTTGATGTACGAATTTTTGTAGTTCTAAGTATCTAGCCATCCTCTCAACCAACTAAGCTAAGAAGATCCTGAGTCAAGTTCTGGCATGGTTTTTGAGAGAAAAAGGTTTTCACGGTACTACCCTGGCAAAATTGAAGTATTGCATCAAGTTGTGTCTATTTTCACTTCAAAAGTCATTTTTTCTCCAAAAATACGTAAGTAAGATGAGATTTTCGACAATTTCAACATTTTAGAGGACTGTTTTTGAATTGAATAATTTATTTCATTGAAACAGTATTTTAGGGTCATAGTATCACAGTAACTACCGCTCTCAAAGTGTTAGCTATCGGTGGGTACCAGCATTGTTGCAATGTCTTATTCTTGTTAAGGTCATCATGATCTACCTGTCGATATAAAAACTCAAAAGCCGATTTTTTGCTTCCGAGTCTACCAAGGTAGCGGAAGCTTTGTTTTCACTTTTCAAGGATGAAAAAAAAAGTTCTCCAAAATCAAAATGTTCACTCGCGTTTTGCGTTTTAGACCTTTCTGAACAATTTTGGTTCCGTGTCTGTCTGTCTGTCTGTGTGTTCGTCATGAAATCCTTGTAACGGGCATAACTATATGAAGTTATTGTCCGATTTCTATGAAAATTTCAGGGATTGTGCGGGTTGATGTGTAGACTGTCCCCTATGAAAATCATCACCCCCGGACTGATAGTAGCTGCTGCGCATGCGCGAACGTGAATTGCTTGTAACAGACATAACTTCCACATTTTTACCCGATTCCGATGACATTTTCAGGGATTATGCGGATTAGGTAGTAGATGGTCCCCAATGAAAATCAAGGCCTTAGAATTTACAGTAGCATCTGCGCATGCGCAAACGTAAAATCCTTGTAACAGCCGTACATTTGTCGTTCTCGCGTGTGACGTGAGAATCTCAAATCCTAATCACCTGGCCTCTAAAGATCAGTGAGAAGTGCTCTGGACTCCCACCCAGGAGTCCCAGGTTCGACAAGCTAAGAAATTTTTTGATCCAATCACTACTCACTTACATTTTTCTTCCGAATTTGATGACATTTTCTAGGATTGTCCAGATTAGCGTGTAGATGGTCCCCTATGAGGGTAGTGAAAGGTACTTAGAGACTGGTGTTTTCAGATTAACTACTATGCATCGGATCATCCAAATAATCGGGTTATGGATACGAGGAAGCTATGTGCCAAACACACATGGCAGCCGTTTTCGAATTGTCACACTTCTTGAGATGCGATATCATCAAAATAAGATCATTTTTCGAACAGCGTTTCCTGGAAAAAGGATTTATCAAGGACAGGCCAAAAAATTCCATTGTGAGGGTGAAAGTTTGGTGTACCAGGAGTCTGATACACGTTATGACAGACAATGTCGAAGAATTCGACGTTTTCCTGCTTTTTACCGAGAGCTGTGGTTCCTATTGATCTAAATTCAAAGGAATTTATAGGTATTTGAGATATGGCAGAATACAATAATATAGGTAGATGACTACAAAAATGACACTTTCCTAAATCCAGTTTTATCATGGTTTGCTGGTTAGGTATAGGCATAATTTATGAGAAAATTTTAACAACACTAGCTATTAATCGAACAAGGAAGTTTTGGAAACGAAAAGTTCAATGAACATCGTTGTCTGGCTGAAAATTGGGAGGAAGTAGTTGTCATTGTTCAACTCGCGGAAGCCGGGCCTCGAGCCCTTGAGTTCCCTCGGTCTTTATCACGACCGCTCTGCCACGTCAGAACTCTGTTGATGGAACTTGGGTCGTTTCTGCATGATTCAAGACCTCGAATCTCGAAGTTTTGTGGGATTGACTCCATTCTGGGACGATGTCATCTTTTGCCCACTCTTTCAGATACTGGTGGTTTTTGCGTAACGCCACAGACTATCGATATGCTTCGACTCATCGAATCTACGAGCCACCATCATTGACCACTCCTCTCAGCAAATCTATTCCTTTTTTAATGAGTCGGGGCTAGTTTTAGTCATTTAGACCATGATTGATCTATTTTGACGAAATTCCTTATTCAAATAACACCTGCTTTAACCCCTTGACTCCCAATTGTTTTTTAAATTTTAAATCAAATTTTGGCAGTGTTTTAATAAGGTCCAACGGCCGTTCACTTTCTGATACATATGTTAGGAGGGGGGTGGTAGGTCACAGGTGTCCCTCTGGCACATGAAGACTGGAACCAAGTGTCTCACTAGCATTTTATGAGTGGGACTTTCTGGTCCCAACGGTATTGCATCACTGGAACGTTTGTCCCAACTGTAGGTTATGAATGGGAAAAACTGTCACAACAGTACACCATGGTAACTCCCAAAACTCTCTGTGCTGCGATCTACCGAACAAGTGGTAAATTGCTACCCCAAATGAACGTTAGTGACCAGTGGGACATGCAGGCATGGTTTTACAAGCGTTTCAGAGACCGCTTTGCCCATCAGTAACTCTTGAAGTTGCACTGGGACGTATTGTCCCATTGGGGTCAAATGGTTAAGACCTATTTTTTCACGAAGAGATGGAGTGTGATAGATGCCACATCAGGGCACCCACAGAGGGTGCCTGTCTTTGCTTCTTCGCAGCTGAGACAAACCTTGTCCATTTTGCCGCTGCTTTTGAGTATTGCGCCAGTGCTGCACTAGTGTTGCACCGGTACTGCTTTTTTTGTTACCCTCCCATTTCTGGACCTGTAGAGTAATGAAACTCTTACAAACCCCAAGTAGGGATTCAGGGCCAAAATATTGGGGCTCTGATCCCTGTTTGGAAGTTTTATTCATAGTTAGCCTTATTTCAATATTTTCTCCAAATTAAATAGTCTCCAAGACCACCCCAGGTTCATTTTTGGTGTTACTAAAATCCTAATAAATGATGAAAGTGCACAAATTTCAAACTTTTCAACTCATCGCGTTAGTAGGATAGGGTTTTCGGGATTGAAAATTTGGAAATATACTACATTTAGGGGTCCTAGACAAAAAATAATCATAGATACCTGCACGTTTGCAATGTTTGGTATATGTTTTGTATAAATTGACTGGGCTATAAACAAGAACTAATTGAATGTTTCAAGGCTGCAGGAATATACTCTTCCTTCATCATTGGTTAAAAGGTGACATTTTTTTTACTGTTGGTATGGCGGTGATGATATTCATATGGGAATATCACATCACACCAAGACTGGCCTGGCTCCAGTAGAGAATGGGGGGTGCGCCTGATTTTTTAAAAATTTGTAATCAAAAGAAGACCTCATCCTGAGAATTTTGACACCAGCCGTTCTCTTTTTGGTTGAGTAGATGTTTTACTATGATTTTTCAATGTTTCGAATGTTTATGACGTCACGCGCCCCTCCCGACTGGGCGGGACCCCAGCCCACTGTGACGTCATAAACATTCGAAACTTTGAAAAATCATAGTAAAACATCTACTCATCCAAAAAGAGAACGGCTGGTGTCAAAATTCTCAGGATGAGGTCTACTTTAGATTAAAAATAACAATTAACAGTTTTTCCTACCCATGCGCACACCCCAATGGCAACGTAGCAATCAGGCCCACTATCCTCAAGATGGTCAATACATCCCCATTCACTTGACTGTTATGTTTATTCACGGTTTATTTCCGAGTTTCTCTACACTAATTAGTGCTCCCAGGTCATCAACCTACTCAGCTATCATATAGTTAATGATTTCTGGAAAAACTGAGTTGTACATGGGTGTATACACAAAATAAATATTCTTTTTTAATGTAATTTTTATCAAAAATTATGAAATTCACACGATTTGTTATGCAGAACGTATGTTATTTTTCTTTAAAATGGCGGAGCATCTCAATGCACTTCGAATGCCTTGTATAGCCTCTGCCTAGAAATGTGACAGCTTTCTTAATTTCTTCGTCATTCCCAAAGCGTTTTCCGGCTAACTGTACCTTCATTTCAGTGAACAGGTAGTTAGCAGGGCCAAGTCGGGACTGAGTGGGTGACTCAGAAGATCCCAAACCAAACTGCATCAGAAGTGTCGAGGACTGAGGGACATGTAGGAGTTAATTACTGGTTGTCAATGTTCCTTGTACTGATATCTAATACCTTCGTACGAATTGAAATAGAAACGTTGGTTCTCATAAGAACCAACTGAACAAGAACTGATGTTTCAGAATGTTCATTGCTAGGACAATTTTCTCAGTATCGATGGTCAACATTGATCACTGACTTAATCGAAACTAAAAATCTTTATTTCAAATCTGGACTCATGATGCGCTACCATTGCTTTGTCACTGTTGAATGCGTGAAAGCAGGAATATACTAATTTCCTACATCCTAGAGGTTTGGTGTACCTCCGGTGTTAGAAATGCAAAATCTGGTTTGAACTTTTAAATTATAAATGACAATACTTTTTGGTCGGAAGAAAATTGTAAACTGTTTTACTAAATATAACACCTGTTGTTGTGACCAACAACTAAATTATCATAACGAAAATGAAAATAACTTGTCGATGGAAACACCACATAGGGACTACACCACTGTCAGCCTCTGTAGAAGACCACAGCAGTAGAAAATTGGCAGCGTTACACATCAGGCCTAGGTACTACCTTCATCCATTTCTGTTAGCAGTTGAATTGCATTTATTTTTGTTTTATTTCCAATTTCCGAGTTTCTTCACACAAATGAATGCCCCCTAGTTATCAGAGCCTACTTCGCTATCATAAAGATCAGAAATAACAAAAAAGTATGTTGTTCAGCGGTGTAAGAATATTTTACGAGTGCAAACAAGTATTATGTTTTTTTTTTTTTCATTTTAAAATCTCAAACATCCGTTTAAATGATGATAAAAAGTGCTCCCTGGTGTGAGACTGGAAGTGTTTAAAGTCAGTCTACAATCCGCATTTTCTTGGATTTGAAGTTCAATGGTCTTAATTAGGTTCTATAGTGATTTTTCTGTTTTCTTGAAGACGATTCAACGACTATTCAAGGTTGCGATGTATCTTCAGGCATTTTTCAAAAATCATAACTGGCTCAAAAAACCTACCTACCTTCCACATAAATTTGAGGTAGTATTAAATTCTTAAAACAGTAAGTAAGGTGAGTGTCTTAGTACATAGAATCTCAAATTATAATATAATAACTAAAATACTATTAAAATGTATACCTTCATGACATATTATGTCATGAAGGTATACATTTTAATAGTATTTTAGTTATTCTATGCATTCTTTAAATTAGTAGTACCTAACTATACGAGTGAGTACGATAGAAAAATGTTGATGTTGAATGTTTAGGAGAATATAAACGTTTTCGACTTCATGCGCTAAAGAGGACCCCCCCCCCCCCACTCTCGTTATGAAGCAAAAATTTCATGTTTTGAAACTTGATGTCAATGAATTCGTAATTAGTGTGGAGGTGCCCAATTACTGTCCCGGTAATACCATATTACCGTACCAAGGCCGCAATTACGAGTGAGGAGCATTGGGGATAGTGGGTACTACATGTAGCCTTGGTTCCTTCCAGAATCGTTGTTCTTCAATATTATACGAGTGGAGGGTTTGGAGCTTGTGTGGATTAACAAGAACTGGGTCAGGAGTGCCAGTTTTTATCCAAAAGTACGCTTTTTTTTCAACAAATTAAAGTTTTTATTGGTCGAAATGAATAATTCATTTATTATTATTTTATAATTATAGTAATTATTATTTTATATTATTATTATTATAAACTCGCTATGTAAAGATTATTCGGTTGTAATTTATACCTAACTGAGGTCCTGTTCCACCTGCATCATAGAACCCCCCTCCCCCTAAAAACTTGATTAGTGAACGAAACTTTGCATGAGTAAATGTGTTTTGAACGCAAAATCTATAGTTTTAGGTGAACTAAACTACAAAGGCATCGGACAAACAATCATCTTATCAAAAAATACTTACCATTCTAAAAATTGGATGCGAGTATTGAAATTACAAACTGTGAATCAAAAGAACCTGCCATTCTTGGTGGGCAATGAAGCATCTTCACGTAGATTGTAGAATAACATCAACGTATACTGGGTATTGACTCAAGGGATAGATTTTAGTGTATTATTTTCAAAAATTGTAACCCCATCAAAACTTGATGGTTTATGTATCAATGTAGGTATGTAGAATCCAAAAATCTAATAAAAAGCTTTCCTTCTGTATTTCGTACGCAGCACTTCGCCCAGTTCCCATTGATCGATTTTGATGGAATTTGGTTTATAGGCTCCGTTTGGGGTCTAATTGTCTCCCAATGGTTTTGGTTGTCAGTCACTTTTAAGACAAAAAGTAAAAAAAAAAAAAAAAAAAAATCAAAACTTCCTAGCTCATAAATTTGATATACTAGTTTTTTCATTCAATTAAAATAGGCACGATTTTGAAGAATTTATAAAACCAGTCTCTGTGGGACCAACCGTTCGCCTAATGAGGATTGTTAATTACTGAATTTTCGGGACTTTTTACCATAATAATTATACTTGATACCATCCAGACGATCAACATTGGCTAAATTCGCGTTTATTGTCAAATTTATCATAAAACATGGTACCTGCCTAGGTCTTTAAGGGCCCAAACCCTCTTCCTCCTAACTACCCCTGGACCTTAAAAGTTAGTTGACAGTTTTCTCGCAAAATTGGTTGTCTCAGTTACTCTGTGTTGGACGAATGTTCAGAAACACGAGTGTAAATCGCATCGTAAAAATGAATGTTCACTGACGGAAGTGAGCCAAATTTCAGTTGATCAATAGCAATCTTTTTAGCATGAATGGGGACCCAACGAAAATGAGAAATCGGAACGAAAGTATCGCGATACTGGTAAACATCCATTGCAAGGGAGTGATGTCCGCTTGCGACCTGCTGTGATACAAACTCAAAATAAGACAAGATTACGGTGCGGCTCACGTCACCGATCAATAATTTACTTTCCTGGATCGATGGCTGATCCATATTAGGCTAAAGCACATTCATGTTTTGTAATTTTGGCCGAAGGCTCTAAGTAGAACTCACGCGGTAAGTTTTTTGCTACTTCGAATAAAATTTCGTGTCACTTACTTGTGACTACATTCCGCCTATTTTTGATTAATAACAAATCAAAAGCAAAAATTCCTGCCTAATATTAATAGCGTTAAATTTGAACCAGAAAATTATGTCGGTTGAAATTTCATCTTTTTGTGGTGTTTTTGAAGTCATGAAATCCAAGATTAGGTTTTAACCCTAATTGGACCGTGGTGTCGTCACTAGTGTCACTGAAAACATCTTAGGAATTCCACAGCTGTCATTGCACTTTAAATTAATTGACTGAGCTGAATTTTTTCAACTATTTTGTTTTAATTATTAGAAGTCAAAAAATTATGTTATGACAAAATTTTTGAAATTATTTTCT
Organism: Apolygus lucorum; assembly: GCA_009739505.2. Taxonomy (NCBI): domain Eukaryota; kingdom Metazoa; phylum Arthropoda; class Insecta; order Hemiptera; family Miridae; genus Apolygus; species Apolygus lucorum. The sequence goes on along the minus strand of CM019167.2, from coordinate 48,243,725 downwards.
TCGATTCCCTTGGAAATTTTTATCATAACTCTATTTTGAGACTTACAATGGCCCACAAACAATTCTGCTGTCAATTAAATGTAAAATTGCTAATTAATTTTGGTTACTCCGATAACACTTTGGACTGTGTGTGGAGTTCCTGAGATGTTTTCGGTGACACAAGTGACACTATGGTCCAATTGAGGTCAACGATTTTTTTCTTCGTTTCTTGCTAGTTTACAATTTTAGCGGTTTTAAAATCTTTTATGTGGGAAAATGTTGAACCACCAAACCATTGCTCCTCACGTTTGTTGAGCCTTAGAAAACAAATATGGAGTCAGAATTTGGATAACTCCAATCCAAATTTTCGTAATTTATTTGGTTATACTTGGGAAACTGCTTATCATACTTGAGAACGACGATGATGAGGTATGTGATGGTCTTGATCAGTTCAGAGGGTGATTTCGAACTCCTGGAATTTTGGGTAGGAAATGATGACTCTCTTATATTATAAGGGGGAGCTAATCAGAGTCGCTGAATCAAATTTCGATGTTTGATTCAACCTTTGCGAGTTGCTCGTTGGGATCATTGTCGTTCGGTTCAGTGTGAAGAAATGCGTAGATAACAGGTTGGCACTCAGTAAATTCACAGTCTGGGCTTCATCATTTTGTTTATATTCTTTTAAAAACCCCAAATCTTACTACAATCGATTATTCGAACGTATTTTTCTCTTTTGAACTGTTTTACCGTAATACAAATTAATACAATTTAAAGTCATCATACCGTTTGCTGATGTATTCAGGAATTCTTATTTTGGCTCAACGAAACGCTTACCATTGTATTGCTGTAACGTACTTAATTAATTGATGTTGATTGCTAGTGTCGAAAATGGCTCTTTGTACTTGACCTCTCTTGGTTTTTTTTTGGTTTTTTTGCCGTAATACGTATTAGTGATGTACAACGCCTCCGTCACAACTGGTGTTTCTTATGTGGAGTCAGGCTCGATTCTCAAAACGGTTTTATCTAGACTCAGAAGCTAAAAATGAACGAAGACTGCCAACGAATTGTTTCAATAATCTTATCACCATCCTTCCTAGAATCTTGTAATTGTTTGTTGAGAAACATCAATAAGCTGCGGTGTGTATTTGTTGTAACTGTCTTTTTGTTAGTAGATGCCTATCGAGTTTTCATAATAATTTTCATTTGAATGTTGGATCAGCAGAAATGATTCCTATATTGCTCAACATGGGGCATTCGTGATTAATTATTAATTACTGGTACATGTAAATCCCCACAAAACCAATAAAAAGGATTTTAAAAATTATAAATTAAATTTGGAAGTTTTGATGACGTTTAGCGTTGCCGTGGAAGACGGATAAATATCGTCGTCAGGATCAAGTTGGGTTCATGAGTAGCTTATCAGCTAGTTTCATGAACCATCAACTGCAAGGCACAATAACGATATGCGTTATTGTAATTAGCAAATCTAGGTTGATAAGGTTTGCCGTTAGGGGTAGCACTGCTTATTTTCCTTGCGCCACACAGCTCAATGTGGAGGATATTCATGGTATGACGTCACACGTGTAATTTATCTTAATAAGGTTTCCATGTTAACTAACGTTATTGAAACCTCGTTATTTCCAATCAGTTATCAAAACAAAGAACAATTATAAAGAAGAACTGGGTATGCAGTCCATGAGTAACGCTCAACAATGGAAGACAGCAGGTGCCCCATTACGAAAATGTCCATAATCCTCTTGTCCCATTTCATCAACACTCAACATTACTGCTTCGTGTAATCATTTATGTCATCGTCCATGGAAGAATCACAAAGATTTACGGTCAAAGTTACGTTTAAGCTCCAGCAGTCACGTGACCTTCAATGCTACGGCCTTTCAACTGTGACCTTTACTGAGGATTTCTCCCTTTTATTTGAGGACATTCAATATTCGGTGACCTGCTTCTTGTTTAAGATTAAGTCCACTGCTACCCCCGCATTCAACTTTATTTGAAAGTTGGAGTTTTGTCGTAATTATCGTTTCTTATCTGGTGTGTAAATATTTGGGTATTGATTTGTACGAAGTTACTGTCCGATTTTGATGAAATTTTCAGGGATTGTGGGGATTATGGTGTAGATGGTACCATATGAGGGTAGTGCAAGTACCTTCTAATTTTAGCAAAATCAGGTCCATATCATAAAATCGATGTTGTGGGAAAATCAAGTGTGTTATGTTTGCGCCTGTCCATGCGGTTCCTTGTTTTGGTGTTACAGAGATGGGATCATTAAGAAAAAGTTGATATTTTATTGTTCGAACTTGATTTTTTTCAAAGTCTGCCAAGTGGGTGTGGCACATAGCTTCCTCGTACATAACTGGATTGTATAGATGATCCGATGCATAGAAGTAAATCTCAAAACTTCAATCTCGAAGTACCTACCACTATCACAACAATCAATCTACAGTTCAGTCCTCACAATCCCTGAATATTTTCGAAAAATGTAGAAATTATGGCTGTTACAAGGATTTGCCGCTTGCGGCTGCGCACAAAATACTTTCATTTTGGGAGCCATGATTTTCATAGGGGACCATCTCCAACCCATCTCGCATAATTCCCGAAAATTTTATCGAAATCGGATGAGAAATGTAGAAGTTATGGCTGTGGCAAGGATTTCATGACAGACAGACACATACGGGACCAAAATTCTTCAGGAAGGTCTGAAACGTAAAACGCGAGTGGAAGTTTTAATTTTGGAGAAAATTTTTTTTTCAACCCTGAAAAGTGAAAACAAAGCTTTCGCTACCTTGGTAGGCTCGGAAGCAAAAATACGAATTGGAAAAAAAATCTATCCGTCCACCGTCGAAAAGGTTGTTGGAGTATGGACCAAAATTTACAAAAAAATTTATTAGAATCCGACTGGTTTCTGATTGTGTAACTTGGTCCGGCATTGCTGTCACACATTCTTACGGTGTAGAAATCAGAGAATGGCTTTTTCAAACAGGCTACAATGAGAACTTCGAACGATTGAATAGTTCTCAATTTTTAGAATCGAATGAGGCCACTCAGAGCTCGGTAAGATCAACATTTATTACCTTTGAAGGTCTCGTATAGGCGGAAATATTCTGAAACTCGAGGGTGATTACAAATTACTTTCCTTATTTAAAGTCATTCAGTCTTACATGGACGCCAAGTACAATGAATCAATAGGGAATTTAAATGTTTGTTTAATAAAAATTAATTACTTTGAATTTTTCAAAAATAAACCCAAAGTTAGTGGGTTGGTTTTCCAACAACTGTCTCATCCTTTATAGCCGTATATATTTTCAGAAAAATCTTTTTTTAAAGAGAGATTTTGTGAAGGCGGACAGCTACTGTTTTATTCCCTTAACTAGTGTCTACGTAAATTGTTGACAAATATGGTAGCTCTCAATCGAGATTCTCAAATCAAAACAGACTGAAGTTGGCCTAATCTCCATATCAAATATCAGCATTCTGACAAAATTGATGAATTTTGTTGTAGAAACAAAAAATATATTCATATACAGATTTGTAATAATTTACAGCGTTTGAAAGGACCTGCGACGAAACCAATAAATCCATCTCCCCCTAATCCAGTAGCTTGTGGGTCTTGAGCGCTAAATTTTCTTAATTCAACCTTCCTTGAAGCTCGTTTTGTCTGAATGAAAACGTGACGAGGTTTTAGAATTAGGGAGGTGCGTGGGTTATTTACAAGTGGTTGAGAATTACTCTTGGAAAAGGGAGTGAGAAAAAAATCTGGGTTGAGATCGTTGAACGGGATTGGAGAGATGAATATTTCTGTGTCGGTGAAAATGTAATTAGAGCCTTGACCTTAGAACGTGAATACCGCGTGCCGTCTGATCGAAAACAATGCTAAAAACTCTGCAAATTATTACACAATGGTTTATTATTTTTCTATATTGATCACTCGTCTGCAAAGCCACCAACCATCCAACATGAAGAAAAACATCGATTGCATTTCGTTCAGCTAACATTTGAACGGAGATTAGGCCTCTTTTGCGATTCACACTCGTGTTTTTGATTTATCGCATGTCCAACCACTTAAATTCTCGTAGGGAGTGAACGGTTTGTCCTACAAGGCTCACTTTTGCCACTTGAGAGTCTTCAGTTGAGGTTGAGGGCCTTCCTGAATGTGTTCATCTTGAGTCGATGTTCCGTCTTCCTTGAACCTGTTGACCACTCATGATACGATTTACTTCAATTTCTCGCAAACATGCTGCTCATGCAAAAAAAAAAAAAAAAATAAATATACATAAAAACCTTTTTAACAAAAAAATGGACCGACCTCAAAAATGATGTCCGTGAACACCAAAAAGGGGAAAATGATAATCTCAGCGAAAACATACTTGATGTAGTAGGTTGTTGGACATAAATATCTAGTCAACAGATGGTATGTTGGAATACCGAAAATTATTTGTAGTGTGATTCACACATATTGTCACACTCATATCCTCCATCATACGATAGCAGTGACATACTACCCAATAGTTTTGGAACACTTATATCTACTCGTATTCATGTTTTGTATTGCACGATCGACGCATGTTGTGATACTCACCAGATCATGGGAGTTGTACTAAATAACCACAGCGTATCCAAATAGGTTGGTAGGTACGCATTGAAGTCGCCGCCGAAAATATGCTCCAGAGGCGAGCCTCGAACTCACGGCCCCGCAACCGGTTCGAGTCTCGTCTCCAGAGACACATGCCGCAGCTCGCTCGGCCACAGCTAAACCCCCACAATTAACAATGTTAAACAAATATATTGTCGGTATGGTGGATATTCCTTGTCATAAATGGAGCAGTTCACGCTTAAAATCCCAATTTTGGACTACTGGTGTTTCGGTTGGAAAAAATTTTCCGATCACGATTAAAACTTTCAATTTGAACCACATAATCCCACAAAATTTCATCAAATCGAACTGAAACTATCGAAGCTATGATTTTTTCAAAAGGATTTTGTTCGTACTCGTACATATGGGCTGAGGCTGGTATCAATCCTAGGGCAATGAAATTCGTGGGGGAAGATCTGCACCCGTACAATCCCCGAAAATGTGATCATCATCGGACTGTAACTTCTTATAGTTTCGCTTGTCCTGGACACACATACAGACAGATGTGTAATTGCTGTTCAAGAAGGTCTCTCATGAGTGAAAATTTTGATTTTGGAGGACTTTTATTTCACCTTTCAAAAGTAAAAACCTATAGATTCTGAACAAATAAAATTCAAAATAATTGAATTTTGTTTATATTTTAATGTTTTATTTATTCAAATATTAATCAATATCTTGCATTCAAAACAATGAACATTAGGTAATGAGCTCGAATAATAGTTTGAAGTTATTTGTTTAAGCAAATTACTATAGTTTTGTAAAAATGTCTGGGAATTTTAAATATAATAGCAGGGGCGACACCCTGAGTATTTGCATTCAAATATTAGAGTATCTACTCGTATAATAGAAAATAATTATTCTAGGAGCTACTACTGAGACTCGCCTCAATGATTTATCGTAGTTTCCCGTTTTTTATCTGTCCCCAGACGTTTTGGAGGCGGTGAAAGAGACATTCAACGTTAAAATATGTCGAGTCAAAGGTGATAAAAAGTAGAAGGATGTGGCGTAAATATTGCGTAATATCACCAGTGACCTTGAGCAAGAAGTATTGAGAACAGAGAACTCTGTGTTGACCAAACAGCTGAGAGCTTGAGAGCGGTAGGTAGGCAAATATGACGAGGGGCGACGCATGACTCGTCAAAAGATTGAACATTTCGGGACAGTCACGATGATAGTACAATCTAATTGGCGGTTCGAAAGTGGGAGAACCATTTATGAACGTTTAGAAGCGCTCAATTTAGTCCGAATTTTGTTGCTATCTCAAGCTCTTCCGTATTTATTGGATTCAATTATCTAAACCATGAAGAAACTTTTGCCAAGGTTGGTAAAGGTCGAGGTAATTCCAAACCATGAGTGTAAAACGTATGCCAAGTTGTTTGGATTATACTGCCCTCCAAATATGAGAAAAATCGAGCTGTCTGGAACATACAATCATTCTGATAAGCAGAGTTTTACAGTTTCCTTTCGGTGGCCTTTTCAAGATTTTGCGTGAAGGTCCCCTGCGAATTTCATGGTCCCCGTATTGATTGTAGTCTCAGCGCATAAACGTAAAACTCTTGTAACATTCATAACTCCTAAGCTTTCTATCCTAATTGAATGGCATTTCCAGGGATTGTGTTTTTGGGACAAAAGTTTCATTGTGATCGGATCATTGATAGCCGATGCGCATGCGCCAACTTAAACGTTGGGATGGGACATCGAACGGAAAACATCGATGTAGATGTCAATAACAAGGTAAAAATCGATGTTTTTAAAAAGCGGGAAATTTAATTCATTTGTCAACTAATTAGAACCAAGGGAAAAAACCTGGTGAGGGTGCTCTTTCTCCATTCATAAGAAGTGGTTATGTTTTATTTTATCGTGATTTTATTTAACTGGATAACCTACTCCGTTATGATTTGTTTCTCTCGTGATAAATTATCCGATCTTTATGCACTTCATTTCGATATCCCATACCTTCCCTACTTCAATTATTGTTTCAAGCATAAAGATTCTTACTTTTTAAAATTGTTTTCCATTAATTATTTTATTACATAAAGTGATGATTGAATAGTAGGAGGTGTTCTTCTTGTTCTTTCTTCAGTTATCTGGTCCGGAATTGGATTTTGTCCTTGCAGTACCAAGTAGGTCAAATTTATCAAACGATGTTATCAGACCATCTCCTCAACATATCGATATCATCGGACCAAAACATCGATGTTTTTTCAAACATCGAGTGTGTAACATCGATGTTACGAGCAAAACATCGAGTGTGTAACATCGATGTTACGAGCAAAACATCGATGATTCGATATTATCGATAGCAATAGAAACGGAGTTGAGTAGATTCGTTGTCTATTTCCACGAAAATAATGAGTTACAAGTTAAATCGATTTCGACGGTTAGGTCATCATCAGTAACTAACAATAACCCATTTGACAGCCTTTATAATAATAATAATTATTATTATATCCCTACTGTGGCTCCTAATAATGAAGCCATGTTGTACTTGATGCAATCAATGCATTCTCCTAAAACCCTGCTCGTAACTACCTTCCAAATTTGAGAAAAATCGAGGATTTCATCTTGAAATCCTTTGGACAAGCATAGCTTCTACAGTTTACAGCTGATAATTATGACCTTCTCAAGGATTTTGCGGGTAGTCCCCTCGAAATAAACGTCCCCTGTTAGCAGCCTTTGTGCATGCGCAAAAGTAAACTTCTTGTAACAAGCACAATTTCTAGTTTCCATCCTATTTTGGTTACATTATCAGGGACTGTTTGATTTGGACTCTAGATGGTCCTCGATGAATTTCACTGCGATGGGATCAGCAATAGTCTATGAGCATGCGCAAACGTAAAATCTTCGCTGCGCTTTCTCAATCTTCTTTCGTTTCTTAGATGTTTAGGGATATTGTGCGTTGAACGTATATGACCCCCATACATTTCATTTTAATCATAATATTAACTGAGTATTATATTCATAGACAATTAACTAATGAAAATATCACTAAACTCCACTTTCTCATCATCGATTTTGCTCAATATTTGAGGATAGTAGTTGATAGTTCTGATGATATCCTATATATTTTATTAAACCTTAAAATCGATTTTTCTCGGATACTAGAGGTCGTAGAGCATTTTGTTTGGCGCCGTTGGATTCAGCGTGAAAAAATCTATCTGAAACCATGGTCAAAAGTTGAAGAAAATCAAGTTGAAAATGGGATCTTTTAAACCTTAAAATCGATTCTTCCCTGAAACTAGAGGTTGTACAGCATTTTGGTTGGCGCTGTTGGATTCAGCATAAAAAAATCTATCTGAAAACATGGTCAACAGTTAGAAAAAAACAAATTGAAAATTTTTTAACCTTCAATTTTTTTTTTTTAACCTTAGGGTTTGTTAAACCTTAAAATCGATTTTTCTGTGAAACTAGAGGTTGTAGAGCATTTTGTTTGTCGCCGTTGGATTCAGCGTGAAAAAATCTATCTGAAACCATGGTCAAAAGTTGAAGAAAACCAAGTTGAAAATGGGATCTTTTAAACCTTTAAATCGATTCTTCTCTGAAACTAGAGGTCGTAGAGCATTTTGGTTGGCGCTGTTGGATTCAGCATGAAAAAATCTATCTGAAAACATAGTCAAAAGTTAGAAAAAACCAAGTTGAAAATTTTTAATTTTCAATTTTTTTTCAAACCTTAGGATTTTTTAAACCTTAAAATCGATTGTTCTCTGAAAATAGAGGTCGTGGAGCAATTTGGTTGGCGCCGTTGGATTCAGCGTGAAAAATCTATCTGAAAATATGGTCAAAAGTTGAAGAAAACCAAGTTGAAAATGGGATCTTTTAAACCGTTGGCACCGTTGGATTCTACCCAATATTGTTATGGACACGGGGAAGCTATGTGTCACGACCACATACCTAATAGCCGTCTTTGGTTGCATCATGGTTTGTCCCGAATCTGCTACTCATCCAATCGCATTGAAATACAAGGGACCTATCTTATCTTATCGGGGTTATCTTAGGGCTCAAATTAGATAGACTTTCCAATATCATTGACAACTAGTTACCTACTCTCACTCTGATTTTCCTCGCGGTGTTATGGTTTTTACCTTGCCAATAATCATTATTTAATGGTGACCTTAAAAACCAGAAAGCGTTAATAACGAACCAACCTAATAGTACGATATTAGGTTGGCCGATTGGAAGTGATCTTTTCATATGTGTAATTCTCTACCTGGGTGTAGAACCTATAATCGGATGCGTTCTAAGCAAGGCCGATTCCATTGATGAATGATACGGTGAAATCAGCCCAGAAAAGCCCTGAAACACAGAGTTCTACTTGGAAATCCAAAATTTTCCTACTTGGTGATGAGAGATCGAATTTTCATGCAATTTCGTGTTCTTATCGTTTCGTCTGAGATTTACGATATCATTGAGTTGATTTCAGTATGATGCTATCTCAAATTGCTGCTAACTGTTTATTTTTGCAAATTCGAGCTTTAGATGCATGTTCGGGGAGAATTTTGTGAAACTGCATAATTTAAAGATGAACAAGTTACAGAATGGGAGAAAATAGGTAAATAATGTAGGTACAATGAGTTACACGAGTGATTGTTGCTGTGGGAGTTTCGCTGATAGAGATTGCTCTCTGCCGTTCCTTTAATAAGATCTCCGTTCATCTTCATTTAGTATCGAGGAATAACTGAAATAATGGCTTGTATTCTTCGAATTTGAAGGCTCGAATTCTTTGGATAAATCGTAGTTTTAAAGAAAATTACTGGTAAAAAAGTATATCCGTGATTCTGATTAAAAAGGTGATGTTGAGCTAGGGAGGAATTTGGATTTATTAGAAGATTGTTCCACAACAGTAAGTTCATTTCCTGGTCCAAAAGGAGTAGCTGTATTACATGAGAAGTGGGAAGAGTTTTCGAAGAAAAAAATTCAGGGCAGGTTAGACCGAGAGGACGTGAGTTTACAGTTACTGTCATTCTGTGTAATTGGAAATTTGCTTCAATCACTTCTGTTTAAGTGGTGCCTGCATTTTCCACCTGTAAGAATGTCCTCTCTGGTCCAATAATATGTCCAAGTCTACTCGGAAAAGTACAGCATGAGCATGAGCAGAAGTACAGTGTTGAGTATTTTGTAAAAACCTCATACCTAAACTTGCATTCAAATGTGTTCTTTTCAAATTTTGAATTTTATCTCCGTATTTTACTGGTTTTGTAAATTCCTGCATTTCTGCAGCATAAAAATCCGGTCTCCACAGATGATATACCTGATTTTTGTACTGAAAATAATGGTAAGGTAGGTCTGTAACAGCCAAATGTATCGTCAACTTACATCGACGTGTTGAATAAGAAACCGGTTTTCGTACGATTGTTTTCAAGGTAGCTTCAAGTTTTTTTTTCGCTAAAAAAATTAAGAGAGGTCTCAGAAGATCTAGAGAATATGGGTCGATTTTTTATCTTCACAAACCCCCAGCTTGAAGGGTGGCTTTTTTGTACCGGAATTATACAAGGTGAGATTTGGTTGAAAAGTGAGTGAGCGGCAACGGTTCACAAGGACGGACGGATCCGTCGATGATAATTTTTAGGTGATTTGTGATCAACTTATCTGTTGAATTCCATGGGATGGTAAGCTTCGCTGTCTTGTCTCGGCATCTAGTTGCTTCATTCTTAGAGCTACTTGATATAAAGATAACGTGGGGAATCTATTGGTGCGGAAATTGTTGAATTGAATATTTCCTAGTAGTGAAAGTGTACTTCACGATCTCCAAATTTGGGATCATCAACACGATCAAGATTAATTCTCTAACCTTCAAGTAAATTTTTACTGATCTATTAGTTCTCAGTTAGGCAGCCTGAAAGGCGTGTGGTTTACTTTGACGCAATGAAAAGAAGCTAAATGCAATTTTGTTGTGTTTTATATGAATAGCAGACTGTATTTTATCAATTATTAGCGAAGATTTAGGATCTGAGAAAACAATTTATTTGGCACATCTTGGAGCAAGATAATTATGAATTTTCTCACCGGTTTGTCTGCGCAGACTCGTGTCCCTGGGCCCAGGGTGAAGAGGTGATGTCCAGGTGTTCTTCCAAGACCTCAAAATTTGTTATACTTCCCACAATACAGAATGGGCTAAAAAACCATAAGGTATTTTGGAATACTGATTTAGATGAATTTAAGATTTAGATTTCGGACCGATGCGAGCTGGCCCTCTTGAGCGCACAATGCTAACTCATTTGTGGAGGTGAAATCCTCCAGGGCGCGCTCGGATAGATCTGACTCCAAGCGCCAATATTACAAATGAAATAAACAGCTTCGCATTTGATTCAATTCACAATGGGGTATTTCGGTGGGTCGGAAGTTCAGGTTTTTGACCTCAAAATTGGATTCAGCAACCTTGAAAACCAATATACTCCAACTTTAAGCCCAATGATACTATAACATGTGGTAGAAAAATTAATTAAAGAGATCACACGTTTGAAAAAGGCGGGCCACTATAAATGCACACACACTAGGCAAGGACTATGCCGCCCGCGTGTGTGAGTAGTATTTTATAGTATCCAAGAGGTCCTCCAAGGGTTTCTGTGCATGGATACTTTTTTCAAAGACAGTTGGCTAGCTACGTCACATCATTCAAATCTTCAACTTTCCTTAGCTTCTCTGATTTTTTAAAAACATTTTCTCGACGAACAGACCCGATTAACGTTATTCCTGAGCCATAGGTACTCTTTTGAAAAAAAAAATAAAAAAAATTGACTGAAATACCCCATTATCCAGCGTGCCTATAACAATATTTAATGTCGGGTACACAGGACTGCTTTATCGTATAAGTGCTTTGATGAAATGGGTTTACAGAAATAACGTTGTCATAATTCCTTCATTATTCCAACTTTACGGATTATATATTCGGTTTGAGGAGCCATTTCAGCTCCTGTTGACATGCGCCAACTTGTTTTCATAAATATTAACTTCTCTCGACCGATGATCGACCTCCATGACTTCCAACTATACTACACAACCCCGAGTCGGGCTCGCTACCGCTTAGCTAATGGTGCTGAAGAGATAACTGATCACAACAATTTTTCTTAAACAGTATCTCCGCAGCAATGATTCAGTCGTGGATCGTCGAAATCAATAGTTAATCCGGACAACGCGATATCCTTGATACCTTTTCACCACGGTCCCTTCCAGTGTTGCAGAGACGGTCGTTTTCGCGAATCTAGAAGGATTTTTCTGCTCAAATGTGTACGATTACTTGACCAGATGGCAAAACCGCTAATTCGCTGAAGGAAGGTGTACGAAAACGCTAATTTCCGGGAAGTATGGGTTGTACAAAAGCGCAAAAATACGAGAATCTTACAAAGTCTATTTAAAAAAGTTCAAGTCATAAGAAAGGTTGAATTCAATAGAATTGTTAATGTTTGAGTTTGGACGAACTAACGGATGAACGACTTGAATTCTGTGAAGCACCGCTTGATTGCGGATTCCAACTTTTCGGACGTATTCCGTGAAAGTCAACATTTCCTTCTCGTATTTTGCCCACAAATTTTGGTTCGGGCATATTTGTCGACTGGAATTCGTGCTCACATTTCCGGTGGAAATCTGCTATTAGGCCCAACGCAAGTTTTTGCCAGGTATTCTATGAAGTAGCCAATGGGGTAGTTGCATGATATTTTTTTGTATTTTTGAAGTACGTATCTGCAAATAAAACTCCCGGAAACGCTTCCAAAAAATTTAGAGATTTTTTCGAAAAACGGGATTTCGGATTCAGGCGGGAAAACTTACACACGGCTTGGACACTGCGGGGTGGGGGCCACGTCACGGGTGTGAAGGGGGCCAAGAGACCCCTACACCACTGTTACCCTGACGCAAGGTTACTGTGCCGGAGGGATCCTTTGCCCGGGGGGGGGGGGGGTCCTTTGATAGCAACCCTCTGTTGGGTTTGTTTACGTTCGTTTGTGGCAATAAAATTGGAGAATCACTCACACTTTGTGGTGCTTTCATACTGAATTTTGCTAGCTGCGCAATCGAAACATGTTGCATCAAAGATTTTGTTTCCTACTGGCATTCCCTCCACTGTAACTTAAACCTCATATGGTTGTGAAGAAATGCGGTGTTCTGGTGTTACTCGAGCCACAACCTCGCAAATTTGCTAGATTCTTCAAAGTTGGACATAACCAACATCGTTTTATTTAACAATTTACAAACACTCATTGGTAGGTACTACGTTGTACAGGATAATGACACTACAATGAAACTTCCAATAAATGAGCAACCATTTGGATGAAGAAGTACTACACACAAGAAATCACAATTACAACTGACCTTTTACTATAAAAGTGTCAACTTACCTCACATTATTGGCTCCTTTTATTTCGGCGCTGACGAACTTGTTGTTATTGACGTAAAAATCGTACAACATGCCAATATTTATGTACGGAATATTTTCCAGGGAAGCTACCTCGAAACTCTAGTCGATGGCTCTCCTTTTTGGCATATTGACATTTTATGTCAATACTTTGGCACATAAACGAAAAAAAAGTTACGGTTGTTTTTCTGATGATTTCTAGTTACAGCCAAGTTGTTCCTATCGAACTTTATCTTCGTCATTCGCGTTCGTAGAAAAATCGTTCACCATTCGTTGGAAAGCCCTACATTTACGCATAAATGATGTACTGCCAAAACCGTTGTACTTACGGAAGAAAATGAGATATTCCCCTGAGTTAAAAGAAATATCAACAACATTCGAAACCAGATTGGGTAGGTAGCGGGAAAAAGTGAAGACATGTGTTGCAGACTCGTATGCAAGCGTTTATTAAAAGCTTCTTGAAACTTTACAGTGAACATTATCTTTTCCAAACCAATCAACTAATAAATTATGGTAAATACTGGTGTAAACTATAACAACTAACAACTGTAACAACTCGGACCGCACTACAAGAAAGGGCCACCCGAAAAACTGATAACGTGATAACTACGGCCGTAAAAGCAACGGGGTTGCTATCGAAGTACCCCGCGCCGATGTATCGGCATCAGCAAAACAGCCAAAATTATGCTTCAAAATTTTCAATTTAAACGATTAATTCAAACATAAAAAACCTGAAAAATATATTTCAAAGTTTTTTTAATCATCACCATCATTTTGCAAGTATATTTCAATGTTTCTGACTCGAATTGTCCTCGATTGCAGTGATCTCAACGCACTCTATCGTGAGATTCTCGTTTAGGGATGACGTAAGAGGAGTGGCCCGCCAACACTAAAAGGGACGGTACTTCTTTATTGAAATACGGCTAAACTAAATGGAATATCGAACTGAAAACTGGTACATATACGTTTTTAAGTGCGCTAAATTCGAATCTGAAGTCAAAAACACGAAATTCCGACCCATGCAACTACCCCATTCGACTATCGGCAGGTACTTCCTCGATCACGTCCAAAAACGCTGTAAATTATTACACAATGGTTTATTATTTTTTATTTCTCTATATTGATCACTCGTCTGCAAAGCCACCAACCATCCATCATGAAGAAAAACATCGATCGCATTTCGGCCAGCTTTAATTTGAACGGAGATTAGGCCTCTCTTGCGATTCACACTCGTGTTTCTGATTTATCTTACGTCCAAACTTTAAATTCTCGTAGTGAGCGAACGGTTTGTCCTACAGGGCTCCGCGTGGTCTCAAAAAATTCTCAAAAATTCTATAGAATCTTAAATTGAAGAAAAAACAATACCTTTATATCAAAATTTTTTGAGTTAAGGCGTTTTCAAAATTTCAAAATTCATTTTGGAACCCTTAGAAGTGACCTACATCAACCAAAATCTTCGGGGCACAACTAGACCCCAAATGGAGCCTACAAACCAGATTTTATCAAAATCGGTCAATGCTAAGTGGCAAAAGTGCCGCGTACGGCGGACGGACGGCCAAATTTTTATTCGATTTTTGGATTCTACGTACCTTGAAACGTAAACCATCCAATTTTGAGGGGGTGTTAAAAAAAAATTTCTTGGTCGATTCCAAAGGTTCATTATTGAAAATAATAAACCAATACCTCTTCCACGAGGTTTGGCGACAAGTAAGGTAGCCCGAAATTTGTTTTCAAGTGTTGTCCTTTCGGAGTGTTGCTGACAAAATCGTTCTTGAGTCCAAGGCTGTGAATTTTTCTGAACAGAGCCTGGCCAAAATGAAAATGGCTACATAATATTTCGGCGTTCGGGAATACCAGTTCTACTGACGAGTGAACTGCCTTTTCAAAGTCAAGAATGAATACATTTGGAGTATTCGCGCTTATGCAATTGACTCCCTGCCATAAATTCGCGCTTTTGCAAAACTTACGAGACACTTTCCTCACTTGACATTGGCCGATTTTGATGAAATTTGGTATGTAGGCTCCATTTGGGGTCTAGTGTGCCCGAAGATTTTGGTTGATGTAGGTCACTTCTAAGGGTTCAAAAATGAATTTTGAAATTTGAAAACGCCCTAACTCGAAAAATTTTGATATAAAGGTAGGTATTGTTTTTCCATCATCTTAAGATAGCATTGAATTTTTAGAATTTTTAGAGACCACGCGGAGCCCTGTAGGACAAACCGTTCGCTCCCTACGAGAATCTAGGGTTGGACATACGATAAATCAGAAACACGAGTGTGAATCGCAAAAGAGGCCTAATCCCCGTTCAAATTTTAGCTGACCGAAATGCGATCGATGTTTTTCTTCATGTTGGTTGGTGGCAGACGAGTGATCTATATAGATCACATATAAAAAAATAATAAACCATTGTGTAATAATTTGCAGCGTTTTTTTAACCAGAGATCTTCCAGATAGAAATAAAACAATGGTTCTTTTAAAATACCTAGTCATGGTAGGTGCTCACTGATACCCAGCGCTCCTCTTACCTACCCACGGCCTTGATAATTATTCGCAAAATAGAAATTATTTCTGTGAACGCTCGTGGCTACAAGCAAATTCGTTCAATCGACACAACGGTTAGAAATAATGAATTTTCTAAGTTGTCTCTTGTTACTGTATTTTCCGTTTTGAAGCTGCGAGAAAAGCGGAGCGAGGGGAAAGGCCGGTGGGGGAACATTGGCAACACTTTGTTGGAAAACTCAAGCACGAAACGTGATTACATTACGTCGACCCACATCGAGCCAACCTTAGCCCCCATATCAATACCTACCACAGAATAATACGCCATGTCTCTGTACTCATACAGTTTTCTCGACAGATTTTCACACTTTCTCGTCCAGCTTGCGCAACGGAGAAGAACGTGATTCCCAGCACTCCCTGGTTGGTCTCACGTTATTCAGGGATGAATGATCCTTCGAAAAATGTCGATATTTATTGTATCAATATCTTAAAAAGATAGCGATACAATATTTTTAAAATATTGGTTTTTGATCATTTTGAGAAATTAGGCGCGGTTGCCATTTTTAAACAGTGGAACCTTACGTCTATGTTTTGACTATAAGGTTAGAACGAATCAACGTTTGATTCAAGCCAACTATCCTATCAAACGAATAGATGAAGTTCTAAATAGGGTAACGGGCCCAATAGTTGGACACTTAAGGTGCCTTTCTCACTAAAGTTCTCGCTGTAAAATCAGCATTTTAGTAAATCTTCCTAATTTTTTCCCCTTATCTTCTCAGAATCTGTGGCTACATGATAGAATAAATGCTTTTTTGATTGGATAAGAGTGGAGTTTTAAAATAGTTCATGAAAGTCAAAACTTCACTTGGCCCAGAAGTTGGACACTTGTTCCTAATCTTGGACAGTGGTGGCCCAGTAGTTGGACATTACTTTTCTTGTGAACTTATATTAAAATGTACTAAAACAAAAAATAACAATTGTCCAATTCTATCTTTGGGAGTTTTTGTTAACTCAAACGAGCTTCCTTCAAATAACCTCATGACTATAATACCAGTAGGTTTTTGGATGGGAGCTCGTCTGAGTTAACTCCTAAAGACAAGATTGAACAATTTTTTGTTTGATATTTTTGTTATTAAAATGCGAAGAAAAGTGGTGTCTAACTACTGCTTCATTATTGTTTCCTAAAGATTCAGTGAAGGCAATCGTGAAAAAATTCCACATTGGTTTTGAAGCTTTCTCGTGATTCAGTCTTTATTGTTTCAGTCTTATTGCTCACACTAAGAACTCAAAAAATACCTTACTGATCTTCATTAACATCTACTTCAGTATAATATAAGTACTAAAATATAGTAAAAATAAATTAATGTCGACTTAGGAAAAGGAACATAAATTGGAGAAACCTTTCAAAAACCTCTTGAAGAGAGAAATGAGAAACAATCACGAGCTCTGAAATAAAATACGCAAATGAATCATTCTAAGGATTCCAATAATGAAAATCACAATGAGGAATTTCACCGATTTCTGTTTGCATTTTTCCTGAATAGTTAATGGTGTGGGATAGATGAAAATCGGGCTGATTTCGGAAAATAAGTCTCCTGTTATTTTTGGGAGACAGTCAAAATTTTTAAATTCAAAACTAACCGGGAAAACAGACGTGCAGCGGGAACGCTCGCTGATTGGGCTGTTCGGATCGCCGTCTTCTCCCAGTGTTGCCCATTGGGACGACGAAATCGTGTTTTCTAAGAGAAAAGTTATCAAACAAACACAGGGGAAACCTAATTTTCCCCATCTCGCTTTTTCTATTTTTTTCTTCAGTTTTTCGATTTCGAACTTTACTGTTTCATGAAATTTTGCATCTGGGGACTATAGATTTCTCGATCTCAGCGCTTCAAGCGGCCATAAATGAACTAATCCAGCATGACGTCATTTTCCCGCTTTTTTTTAAACATTCGTATTTTCTACACTGTTTTGTTTATTCGTAAATTAGGAAGTTCGGGCTAAAAGTTTGCCTTAGGGGGTTTTTAGAGGTGCTGAATCCGATTTTGGGGTCAAAAATAGGAAATTCCGACATGGTGAAATTCCTCATTAGAATTACCTACAAAAGAATCTCATGAAAGCTGGAAAACCCACGGATGTCCAAGTATAGGGCCATTAAAAACCAGGCCTTGGCCCTGAAGTTGGGCGGTCGTCCGGACACCACCACTTTCAAAACGAACTGAACAAACTATTTCCAACTCCTAGGTTAAACTAAGGTTTCGCACATGGAGTGGAGATAATAGAGAGTTTTTGGAAACCACTAACGGGCCCTTGGAACCTCTTCACAAAGCACGGAGTTCGCGGGTGACGATGGATTTGCCTCCCAACATCAGCGAGCGACGATGAAAGAGTGCCCCCAGACAGTCACCCATTCCTCGAGGCCCACCGTGACGAGCGCCTCCATCCCCCCCCCCCTGTCCAAAGTTAACGTCCTTCCTCCTTCAACTGGGTAGCATCCTCTGTTGCTAGTCTCCTCCTAACGGGGCCCGTGAGATTTTGGCACCAAAAACTCTCTACTAGAGAGGGGAAAGAATCTACTTTTACCGGGAAAGAATCCACAGTCTGAAAAGGACCGTACCCTTATTTATTAGGAAGAAATTGACCTACTGTCCAACCACAGAGTAATGGAGACCAGTTAACAGAGAAGAAAGCAAACGTTAAAATGGTGTGCAAGCATTTTTGAGGCTGCCTCAGTTGCGCCATCTACTTTCAGCTAGGATTGAGGAACTACTACGGAAGTGGTGGGGAGGGGGAGGCCACACTCTTCATGCCGCTTCTTTTCAAATCCTTTCGAATGACCAGAAATTGATAACTCCGTTTCATCATCATTTAGATTTGCAAAAATTACTTGGAAAAACCAATCGAGGCGAAAGGTATGACAACTGCCACCCAAAGAAACGTTTGAAACCCAGTGTATTATTGAAAATCGCTCGATTTTTTCGTACATATCGCGAATATAACTGAATGTTATCAAATTAATTACTTACTTAGATGCAGCCGGTAACGCACCAAGGAGAAAAATATGTGATAAACAAGGTGACTTGTTGTGATGAGGTTGGGAACAAGTGATCATGAACGCTATCTGTTGCTTTCCACTATAACTACGTCCTCGAGCTCCACCAATCACAACGCTTCTCGGGCTCCCACATTCAGCTTTCAGCCCAGTGTCCAACTATTGGGCCCGTTACCCTACGAACTAGTTTAGTTTTACTAGTTCTAGATTACGAAATTCCCGATTTTTATGTCAACTAGATCCATACAAAGATCACCTACTTATGAAAGTATTTGAACTCAGCAGGAAAATTCAAAATATGGGAAAACAGAGGGACTTACAAAGTTTACCGGTTGTTTTTACGTAAAAACAGCACCACCAGAATTTAACCGCATTATTGATATTGTGATTCATGGGGAAACCAAAAAATAATGCAAAGAAAATCTCATACTTTGTCTTCTGAAAAGAGGGAATTTTCCCCCGAAAAGTGGCCGATTGGAACCGTTTCCATCCTAAACTAGTCGACATTGTGGTCACAAAATGTGTATTAAATTTATATCTTAAAAATGTACATCCGCTTGGGTATCAAAAGGTTATCGTTCAACTTATTGATCAGCAAAGATCCTTCGGCACATCAACAGGTAAATCTACATCAACAACAGCACATCGCGGTTTCGTAACATGATAAGATACACAACGACGTCACTAATTATCGTAATTCGTCGGTCCAAATCGGTTTCAACAACGCATTAGTCTCTCATTTGTATAATTCCTACTCTATGCTCGAAGATAACGGAGGACGATGACCAGAAAATGTCGTCAAACCGGAGCGGCTCGGCCAAGAAATGAATTAGCGCACTCAAGTTAACATCCGCGAACAATTTAAAACTGCGTCCGTCGACTGCGGAATAACCGTAGGGTAAATGCACCAGTAGTAGACACTCTTAATAAAAAATTTTCGTTTTTCTGGCTGCAATGTGTTAATTTTTATTGTATTGGTTTTCTGTCAATTTATTTTACTAAAGTAACTCTTCCTTTACGTAAATACCTTTTTAAATGTCACTGTAAGTTTATATTAAAACGTTTTTTCGTTAATTTTCGGAGACAGGTTTTTGCACCAGTAGATGACACCAGTTTGCCTGAAGTAGACAGGGTTATACACCACTAGTAGACAGTTCACTTTAATACAAACTTTGTAGTTCATAAATCATTAAAAACGAACCCAGCTTTAATCACAGCTTTGTAATTACTGCTTAGGAATCTCATTTCAGTCTCTAATTTCTCAGCTACCTTCTTTTCATACTAATATAAAACAAACTACTTAGGCAGGTACTATTTATTTAAAACTAAAACATCGCGTCATGGTGCTAACTACTATGGTTGTTAGGTAACTTTAAACACAGCTTCTCAAGTATGGTAAATGTAAAAATGAACTGTAGGAGCTAAAAGGAGAAAAAAATGAAAATTTATTGTACTACTCCTATGAGCGCTTTTGGTTTATTATTTTCAATAATGAACCTTTGGAATCGACCAAAAAAAAAAGTTTTAGCACCCCCCCTCAAAATTTGTTGGTTTACGTTTCAAGGTACGTAGAATCCAAAAATCGAATAAAAATTTGGCCGTCCGTCCGCCATACGCGGTACTTTCCCCACTTAGCATTGACCGATTTTGATGAAATTTGGTATGTAGGCTCCATTTGGGGTCTAGTTGTGCCCCGAAGATTTTGGTTGATGTAAGTCACTTCTAAGGGTCAAAAAATTAATTTTGAAAATTTAAAAACGCCCTAACTCAAAACATTTTGATATAAAGGTATTGTTTTTTCATCAATTTAAGATAGTATAGAATTTTTTAAATTTTTGAGACCACGCGGAGCTCTGTAGGACAAAAAGGTTCGCTCCCTACAAGAATTTTAGGGTTGGACGTACGATTAATCAGAAACACGAGTGTGAATCGCAAATGAGGCCAAATTCAAATTTTAGCGTTCATAATTTGCAGCGTTTTTCGAATAATTCCACATTTTCCCCTTCACAGGTGGCATGGCTGTACTTCTGTAAACAACGTTAAACTTGAGTCAAAGCACCAGAACCTTCACAATAAATTTCTTCCTTAGGTAGGTAACATCACAATTTTCTGGTTCCAGTAGTAGACACCCCTGTCTACTAGTAGTAGACACCTCTGTCTACTACTGGAACCAGTCATTTCCCGGCAAAAACTCGAGCATCCTCGTGTTCACAATTGAAATACGAATGTTTTAATAAAGTTCTAAAAAGAAGAGAAAAAACCAGTAGTAGACACGAATGTCTACTACTGGAAAGGACGCGTTATCAATGACCCAATAGTAGACAGTCTCTGTTTGAACGAAGTTATACAATATTAACCAAAATAAACATCGCAACTGTGGAGGAAATAGATGAAATAGCACGTAGAAATCAAATTGGTGCAGATTATAATATAATCTGAACTTTAACTTGAAAAAAATAAGAACCCAG
Organism: Apolygus lucorum; assembly: GCA_009739505.2. Taxonomy (NCBI): domain Eukaryota; kingdom Metazoa; phylum Arthropoda; class Insecta; order Hemiptera; family Miridae; genus Apolygus; species Apolygus lucorum. The sequence continues at coordinate 48,222,735 of CM019167.2, read as the reverse complement.
CTCATCAAAAAGGTTTGCAATTGGCACCAATTTAAAAAATATCATCTGCTGCGTTCCCACCAGAAAGACTTCGATCATCAAGTCAGCCATAGAAGAATAATAGAGCAAATAAGAACGCGGCTTAGTTTGAGGTGCTGTTATTGCCACATCTGCTAAGGAGGTAAGTTTGGTTTTATGAAGTTCTTAATCAGTTTTTACATAATATGTAAAAACTGATTAAGACCGGTCTGAGTGTCCGTCAGTTGGTCTGAGTGTCCGAAAATCCTTGTAACGGGAAAAACTATTTGGAAATATTTACAGATTATGTTGTTCAGAGGTAAGTCCTTATGGATTCAATTGACCTTAGGTTGAACGGAGCCATGCGCGAACGTGATATTATAACATGCATAACTTGTACAGTTTCCATCCAAATTTGATGAAATTCTCAGGGACTAAGTGGTCAATAAAATTCATGGTGGTCTCATCAAATGTAGCTTCCGAGCATGCACAGAAGTTGAATCTTTTCAAGAACCACAATATCTACAGAGGTTATCTGGGATTGTATGATTTGAATCTCGAAAACGCTACAAATTATTACACAAAGGTTTATTATTATCCGTATGCGTAAAATACTACCTACTTGCAAAAAAAAAAACAGTATCCTGTTTGAATCAAACAATATTAAAATCGTAATTTGATCATTGGTTGCGAAGAATGCACAACTGAGTACTACACAAAATACATTTCAATGAAACAATTAATGCTCGCATTTAATAGGCTGAAATCTGAACGGAAATTTATTTCCTATAGTAAACAATTCGTGAATTTATCGTAAGTCCAACCCAGGGGCGTGGCGTCCATAAGGCCACTCAGGGTCTAGCCCCGGCAAAATTTCCCTGAAAAGTTAGATTTTTACCTCAAAGTTGAAAAAACTCACTTCGAAAAGTGTTCTCCCCAAAGTAGAAAAATCCCTAGCAGAAGTTTTTTTCCTCAAAACTCACTGATGATCCATGGAAGCATGGATCTTTTACAAGTGTAAAATTACAAGTAATTATAATGTCAAGGATTCATGGTGAAAATAGAAATTGGAAGTTTGTCACCAGAAGCTGTCCCCACAACCAGCACCATGGACCTAGAGGGAAGAAGACGAAGAAGTAGTAGGGAATCAATAAGTATCCAACAATCGATTGTCTACTCTTGAATTTCCAATTTTTGTGAAAAAAAGAAAAAAAACGTTGCCAAGAAAACACTGGGGCCCAAACCGTTTGGACCCTGGAGTTCCCATGGTTACATGTTTTTTTTTTTAGATTATGCCCCACCCATTGTTGGTAATGCTCGATTATCACCGTAAGAAGTCACACTGAGGTGGAAATCAACGCCACAACTCGTTTTTAGCGCATATCTCCATTTACATTTTTGATTAAAATTGATCCCCGAACAGGTATTTTATTGACTGGAATGAAGTTGAGGTGTGATTGTTCCCCAGTGGGTCCTTTGTTTGACACAAAAGTATGTATGTGTGATCCTAGGGTCAAGTTAGTGTATTTTGTCGTTTGGTGCCCCACCAGTTTTGGAGGTCACCCAACGCCCCTGGCCCAACCCTTAAATGGGGAGGGGGTGTTTAACAATTTTTTTTCTTGGTCGATTCCAAAGGTTCATTATTGAAAATAATAAACCAAAATTTTCAACTGTGGAATCCATCACGATCAGAATACTGGTGTCCACCAAGCATGCGAAAATGTGAAATCCTTGTAACAGCCATAACTTTTACGGTTTCCATCCAAAATTAGATGAAATTGTCGGGGATTGTGTTTTTGCGACTGTTGATGGTTCTCTTCAAATTTAATCGTCAAAGTTTTGGTGTAGTGTTAGGTTCTTGGAGAATGAAGGACCATCTGTTACAGGTACCCGTATCTGTTATGGGTACGGAAAAACTACATGCCGTATCCACTTGGCAGACTTTTTTCCCCTATGCTTTCCTTCAAGCTGTAATAGCTTCATTCAAAGTTACCTTAGTTGTCTTAAGTTCTTTCCTTGATCTAACTGTGAGTGTTCATTATTATCATGTTTTACATCTCAAATATTTTTGCAGGATGCCTGGCTGCACTGGCGACCTTCACCCTCGGCAAGAAGCACATCAGGATCGTGTACATGTACGTGATATCAGCTGGGATCGTGTTCATCTCGTACTGGGGGAACATGACCACGATCAGAAACATCACCTCGACTATGAGCCCTGGACGGCTTTCAATCCTCGAAAGTTTCCTCCTCCTCGACTTCCAGAGCCTGCTCTCCCTCGACAGCGTGGGCATCACCCTCATCGAGAACTACATCGCTCAACTGGGTCTCGCCTACATCTTCTCATTCGTTCACCTTGGGCCCAGGTAAGGCACCTTGTACTGGTCCTTAACATACCCAGCCACGTCCTTCTGAGCGAAACGGGCGATCTTGGTCTCCTCACCTGTTATTGACGTAACTTACGTGACAAGTTTTTATGAGATACCTGTTTCTCATGAGAACTTATCAATCAGTTCGTACCTTCCAAAAGGGTTTCCTGGCGGAGGGAAGAAGCACTAAGTGTTAGTGGACCATTTTTAAAATTCAAATTTCAAGGTTGCCCCATCGTGAACAAACGCGCAAATAACAACAACTTTTTTTTTTAATATGTTGTTTGAATCCCTAGGTAGTTTATTCGCAAGTTTGCAACCCCCAAACCCCTGTGCTACTAACGAAATGCTCTAAACACTGAAAATTTTTGCACTTTTTAAAATGGTAACTTTTATAACTTACGATAATTTCTATAATTTTTCAAAGTTTGTTAAATATGCTACAGTTTGAGACCAACTTGACCTGTGTAGGTTGGATAGTTACAAAGATACATAAATTTCAAAAAATAGGTAATTTTTTCCAAAAAAATGAAATTTTTGTGTTGAAGTCGTGTTTTGAGCCGTTTGCTAGAGAAAATACTCATTTTAGAAAACTCGGGCTTCAGCTTACTGCTTAGAGTCTTTGGCTAAAATTCAAGTGGAACATGCTTTAGCCCCGCTCTTCGGCTGAGTAGGGATGGAGTGGACGGTTGGAGAATAACCCCCGCTTGACACACGCCTGTGACTCCCGCGTTACGTTTTTCGGGTTTTTAGTCCAAGGCTAAAGCATGTTCCATTCTAAAAATAAAGAGAGAGAAATATGAAGGAAGTGTAATCAGCTTTAATTAAGAACTCGTCTTACGCCAAGGATAGCAAATTCTGGGAAGTGCCTCGTTTAATCCCAGTCTTTTGAGCAGCCCCGTTCTTTTGCTTCCTCTTTCACGCAGTCTTGATATGAGCTGATCCTGAAGTGATCCTCTCTTACGAATCTATTTCTAACTGTGATCACAATTTAGAATTTGAATAACCTGACTGAATTCGAACTATCTAAACAAACTGACTTTTCTTTAGAACCTTCTCAGGTGTGAATAATTGAAGGATTAATAATTAATCCTTAATAATTAAGAGAGGAGTTTCCCAGAACCTGGATGATCATATGAACCATTTCATTCTTTAAACATTTCATTTCATTCTTTGAACCATTCTTTAAACAATGTAAGGTGAAAGGATATGGGTAGGTTGATCTACTCACTCACTGCTTGGGGTTACCATTGGAAAAGAGTTTCAGGCTCTAATGGCTTATACTCTCCCTCTTTCGAGGCCCCTTTATGTTAGAAGAGGATTCCGCCGGCTACCCCACTTCAGAGTTTGGAAATCTTTTGCTAAGATCAGCAAATTTCTTTATGCGTTTTCACGAAATTACACGCAAAGATGCGCGCTCCACAATGTGGTGACCAAATGCTTCCGTTCTGGATCTCCAGAATCGGTCGCATCTGCACAAGAAGTGTTCAGCTGTGTCCTCTTCTTGTTCGCATGGACACATTGATGAAATACGACTGTCCATGATATTCAGCATTCTTCAGAAGTCGTAATGTCCCGTTAGAATGCCTTTCATTAGCCTGATGGTGTTTCGACTTTTTGAGGTCAACCATGGGGCCTGTTTTGCATCATACGAGGTGATGAGCATTCTGGTCTGTCTATGTCAATCAGTTTCTTTAGACCATAGTATGTTAAGGTCTTGGGATTCCCATTTTTTACCTTTTCTTTACAAGCATTCTTCGAAATGCCGATCACTGGTGAGGGTTCAATGATTTATTTCTTGAGCCCTTTTTGGCCAGGTTGTCGGCATATTCATTTCCGGGCTGATTGGAGTGTCCGGGTATTCATTTTATGGAAATTTTATTATTTCCTAAAAATAGATTATTTGTTTGCCTTTTCGTTTCCCTTACAAGTTTTGAGGTAGTGATGGGATTTTGAAGAGCTTTTATACTTGCCTGGCTGTCGGTAAAGATGTTAATTTTTTTTGTTGTTGACACCAAGTTGTATTGCATTATTAGTGTTGTGATGCATTCTTTAATAGCGAGTATTTCTGTCTGAAATACTGTTGCGTACTTGTCAAGGCTATACCAGTTCGCCACTCCAAGGCTGGGTATGTAGACACCAGCCCCGGAATTGGTTTTCTGAGGTCCGTCAATTTTGGATCCTTCTGTATAGCAATTAATGGTGTCTGCCGTGTCACTAGGGTTTTGTTGGTAGGTTGATCTAAACTGCACGCAGAACCGTTAACAGATGTGGATGTGTGGTGTGTGTGTAGGATGATCACCCGACTCAAAACTTGTTGTTGGATCGTATTTGATGAAACAAACTCCGCACAAAATCAAGTTTAAAGGAGGTTTTATTCGAGAATGGCACAAGTTGAATATTAGAAACGGAGGAGGGAATATGAGAAACTCTACCATGTCCACCTACTAGAGATAGGGAGAATGGGGTATTTCGGTCAATTTTTTTTATTTATTTTTTCAAAAGAGTAGGGCTCAGGAATAACGGTAATCGGGTCTGTTCGTCGAGAAAATGTTTTTAAAAAATTAGAGAAGCTAAGGAAAGTTGAAGATTTGAATGGTGTGACGTAGCTAGCCAATCGTGACGTAGCTAGCCAACTGTCTTTGAAAAAGTATCCATGCACAGAAACCCCTCTTGGATACTACAACATTCTACTCACACACGCGCGCGGGACAGTCCGCGGCATAGTCCTTTCCTAGTGTGTGTGCATTTATAGCGGCCCACCTTTTTCAAACGTGTGATCTCTTTAATTAATTTTTCTACCACATGTTTTAGTATCATTGGGCTTAAAGTTGGAGTATATAGGTTTTCAAGGGTGCTGAATCCAAATTTGAGGTCAAAAACCTGAATTTCCGACCCACCGAAATACCCCATTGTTAACAGCAAAAAAAAAAAAAAAAAAAAAAACTTATAGCAACCGTAAGATGTGGGCAAAGAGAAGGAATCAAGTCAGGTTTATGGAGATGAGTGGATATGGAGGTTCCTCAAGCTAGGTACGAGTATTTAGACAATTGGTGCACAAGGGAGATGGGTGAAGGCCAGGTGTCTCGAGTCTCTGTCATTGTCAGCTCGAGCTGCCCTCCTATCTTTTGCTTTATTTGTTAATTCTATTGAGTGAACATAGATCAAGGAAAAAATAGTAGTATGCTGGATTCTATCAGTTGGCAGAAAAGAAAATACAAAATAAATTAGATGAATTCAGAAAATTATAATATATTCCTATCTACTAGGAACTAGGTAGGAGTGCTTAAGACAATTTGATTTCAGATGTAAATATATACCATAGCACAAGTCTTGTGCTGGTATATCGATTATGGTTATATCGATGACACGATGAAATGGCGTTAGACTCGTTCACGTTCCAGGGATCTGAGGTTGGTTTGCTTTTTGTAAAAAGTGTGGAAGAAGTACAAGTTTGGTGAATTGTTGAACAGGAGGTTGGTTTGACGAGGAAGAATGACGAGGTTTTGGTTTTATAGGTAATTATAGTATAAAGGGTTGTGGAGGTAATTTGTGGATAAGAATGGAATGTGGAAAATCGGAGGGTGAAGATGATCAAAGGATAGGGCATTGAGAGATATACTATCGAGCAGTGATAGACAATTAATTCCCCCTGTCAGTTGATATCAAATTCGTCCATAATAGTGTGGGGAAGTATTCGTTAGAGAAGCCCATCATGAAGGTGGCTCAAAAGGAGATCACAAAGTCTTAGCAGGGTTTGGTGCTAGGTGGTTGGCTTCAAACCCCATTTTTGGAGTCAGTTGAAATTATTTTGCTAAATATCTTCAGATCGTAAATCAATATAGTTATCTGTATAGTAAGTTTAATCAATCATCATTATCACTAGTGAGGGATTGATATCGTAAAACTAGGTTGATAAGGTTTGTCACTGGGGGCCACATTGTTAGCTGTTCTTCGGCAAGAAGACTGGAGGTCCCGGGGGAGGGATACTGAATGGCAGGCTGCTGCTCCACGTCAGCAATAGGAGATGCGGGAGAGGCCCCACTGCTATTTGCCAGGATAGCTTCCTGGACAAGCTGCTTATACTGGGGCCTCTGGCGGACTTTTGCGATGGCATTGACTGTGCGCGTGGGGAAATGCTCGCTTAAATAGACATTGATATTACGTACCCCACTGCGCACAGCCACCACCTCATCAGCCGCCATCCTGCGCAAATCTTCGGAAGCAGACCTAGGCTGTACTCTTTCTATTTCAATTGCAGCATTAGCAGCAACAGGATGCTTCCGTTTGACGTGGAGACCAAGGCAACACCTGGTAGTGAATGCCCGCTCACAATGGGCACACTGGTGTTTGGTTGATAAGGTTTGCCACTGGGGGCCACATTGTTAGCTGTTCTTTTTCAAGAAGTGGTAGTGAATGCCCGCTCACAATGGGCACACTGGTGGTTCAAAGAGGCAGTGGATGAGGAAGAGGGTAGGGATGATGAGGAAGAGTAGGAAGGAGAGGATGGCCAACGCCCCTGCCTGGGGCGCCTCTGAGTGCCTCCCCTAGAACCCCTCATGACAATGGGCCGGCGGGGGTTAAAAGGCTTGGTTAGGTTTTCATCCATAACGGGGAAGTGCAAAGAAGGGTCAGGGGCCCATTGACAGGGGTCCCCTCCCTAATCACCAGAGGGTCATTCAGCCATCCCTGGAACTACGAGAGAGGTCCACCAGGGAACCTAATGGGACCACCTCTGCTCATCCCAGGGGGCCCGGGTTGCACAACGGGGACACATGACCATGACTTGGGTAGGGATAAGAAGGGCTCAAAGGAAGTACAAACACCCTCTATTACCCTACCCCAGCAACCCAAAGGAGGAAGGTGTTCATTGTGTGACGTCACTGATGCAAGTTACCTACTTAAAATTTACTTGTGAATGAGTGTTATTGCAATCTTGTACTTAAATATTCCCGATCATTTATCAATACAATGAACAATTATTGAGGGAAATAGGAAATTCCTGTTTGTTCGTGTTAAATTAAAATTTTGTACTGATAGTTGTGAAATGGTTTCAACGTTTCAGGTACCCGTTACTGCAGAAGCTGTGGCCGTTCACTTTCCTAACTCCATCCCTTCTGTGCCTCCTCCCTCTCCCACATCAGTTTCTTCACCACGTACCTGTTTTTGCAGCCGTCCTCCCCCTCGCTATGGTAAAATTCGTCTTGTGGACCTCCGCCTTTTCTATTATGGACACCATCAGTTCGACTTATTCGCACTATCGAATGCTCATTAGGTAAGTCCTTGACCACACTTTCCCGCCAAATCATAAACTTATCTCATTATCTCTCATATGAGCAACTAGTTGCCTTCCAAATCAGAGTTCAATGATGGTTCAATGGCAGATAAGAAGAACGGTGGATCTAATTTCACTGAAAACTCCTTTCCTGAAAACTCGTTCAACTTGGTGAAACCCAAACAGATTGTGAACAGATCAATCTGTAGTTCATGTTGAACATAGTTCCATTGAATTCCCATGCTTTGTTGGTGAAATCGACTCTAAAACTGTAATGGACAATGTACTCGTAGTTCAAAGTAGACAGTGTTGGTATAATTCTTGACAATTTCAATTAATTTCACAAAACTAGTCATATTTTCAAATTTTTCGAAGTCATATTTTCAAATTCATCTAAAGTTTCTATCGTTTCTATTGTTGTTTGTTGTGGTTGTTGTTGTCTGTTGTTTGTTGTTGTTTCTTGATTGAAATGTACATTGCAGGGACTATGGACTGACAGCTGTAATGGAATCGGAATGGATCCGATTGAACGTTCCTTGTGTTCTGCGCACCTTCTGGATCTTACGGTTAATGGAGCACACCATAGCATACCAGCCTGTTGGCCTCGAAATCGCCAGCATCCTCGCATTGTGCAAATCCCTCCTCATCACTGGTTGTGAGACGTTGACAGCTGTTTTGGGCATGACATCTATAATATCTTACGGGTGCCACTACATTGGATGCTTCTTCCAATGGGTAAGGAAATCGTTTCCATTCATTCATTTCATCCTTAGTGTCGTGGTTGCATCTTTTAGGCCCACTTTCACCAAACATTCGAAACGAGTTTAAACCAAACGAGGCGAGAGATAATCGACGTTTAGTAAAAATCGTCTTTCACCAGAGCGATTTATGAGTTTAAACTCCATCTTGAGGGGTTCGAGTTTAAACGGTCGAAAATCGGCCGAATAAACTAGGAAACCTCGTTTAACTACCAATTCAATATGGCCGCGCATTGATTTGTTATTGTTTTCGAAATGAAATTGCGAATTATCTTTGCATTTCGAATTATTTTTGACTCGTCTGACGATGACGACTTCCAAGTTGAATCCTGGATCGGATTCCACATTCCGAGGTGATGTACTTTATTGAATTTCCGCCTTTCCAAGCCCCGAGTCGTCCAAGTGCTCGACTAGATGACACTCGCCTCGAGTTCCCGTCATACAAATAAGTTCAACACGTTAATTTAAAATGAATAATGGTTTTTTCAATAACATAACAGTGCAACCTACATTCCTTGGTTGTTACTATTCGGACGAATTATACAAATTGACCATTATACAAAAAGACCAGTTCTACCAAAATAAATTTCTATTGAGGTGAAATTGGGGCCCTCATCTTCGAGTTTACATCCATCGGTAATCATTCAAATTATCGAAGTATTCCTACCGTTCAGAACAAGGCGGCGGCCACTGTTTCACTAGGATACATCAAGGAAGGTACTTGAGTCCGTCGTTGCGGCTCAAAGTGATGATGTGTAATAACTCAATAGGTAGGTGATGAAAATATTCAGCAAAATAAAACGAAGGGAACCGGAAAACTCGAAACAAACCACAGGAATCAGCAAATAAACAGAAAAAGGAATTCGAAAAACTGACACTGATAAAGATGCCCAAGGCGGTAATCTGCTGATAGCAAGCGCGGGAGTGGTTGTTGTTCAACGTTTCTACTGCCCCAAATGCGTCATAATGTCCAACTTTCATTCGATCTGCTCGACATTTCAAGTTTAAACAAACTCGATTATCTTAAACGACGTTTAACGATGATTTGGGTTGGTGAAAGACGCTCGCCATCTTGCTGGGTTTATTCCTTCAGATTAACTACTAATGCGTTTAGCTAAGCAAGGTTGAACAACTTTTGGTGAAAGTGGGCCTTAGTTTCAATTTCAGGATCTACCGAAACTTAAATCTTCATGGACAGAGCGCCATAACTGTAGAATTTGTTACATTTTTCCTTGAAAGAACTCACTGAAATAGACTCGAAGTTGCATAAGTTACAGTTTATTAAGTCACGAACAACTGATACCTTGATGGATTCTCTTCTCCTGTCTTATAATATCCATGGGGATTATGGCATTCTAAGAGCTCAGCTTCATGCAGGGCTCTTGTTCATCTTGTTTGTGAAGAGGGGTGTTGATGTGGAAGTGGTGATACCTAACTTGCTAATTGTAACCGAAAGGTGCGTCCGGAGAAGAAGTCCCAAACCAGAATGGAACCGAACCAGAACCAATAGAACTGAGAAGGGGAGGGGATAGAGGCGTCCAGGACTTTAGTTCCAACTCCTGTAGTTGTCTCGAGATTTTCAGAACCTCGCTCAAAAAGCCGCCTTTTTCACTTTTAATTTATTTCTCGTGTTTTTGACCTTGCGGTACTAAAATGGTCATAACTTCATTATTTTCCATGCAAATACTAATCTGATTACTCCGTTCTAAAGAGCGTTAAATTTTCCATGTGGTAAGCTCTTGATAAGATCGGAAAAACAGCACATTAGAATAGTTTTTCTGTCAAACTTGAAAATTTGTCAATTTCTGTTTTTTCAAATATTTTGGTGATTTTTTCCTGCAAAAACTCAGCCTTCTTCAGAGACCCTCAAAAACCTGAAACATGTTCCATTTCGTATGCTTTCCAACGGTTACTGATTGCTTCCGAGTCTACCAAGGTAGCGGAAGCTTTGTTTTCACTTTTCAAGGATGAAAAAAAAGTTCTCCAAAATCAAAATTTTCACTCGGGTTTTGCGTTTTAGACCTTTCTGAACAATTTTGGTTCCGTGTCTGCATAACTATACGAAGTTATTGTCCGATTTCTATGAAATTTTCAGGGATTGTGCGGGTTGGTGTGTAGACGGTCCCCTATAAAACTCATCAATCCTGGACTGATAGAAGCGTCTGCGCATGCGCAAACGTGAATTCCTTGTAACAGCCGTAACTTCCACATTTTCCATCCGATTTCAATGAAAATTTCAGGGATGTTACAGAGTAGTGTTTAGATGGTCCCCTATGAAAATCATAGAGAATGGTTTTTCATAGAGAGATTCATTCATAGAGGGATGGTCCCCTGTGAGAATCTCAAATCCTATTCATTACTTTACTAGTCCTGATTAGCTCAGACGGTAGAGTAATAAACTGTCCCCCAGGGGTCGCGGGTTCGAATCCCAGCCGAGGCTAAGTTTTTTTTTTTGATCCAATCACAAACATCTTCTCACTAAATTTTAGATGGTCCCCTATGAGGGTGGTGGAAGGTACTTAGAGATTGGTGTTTTGAGATTAACTACTATGCATCGGATCATCTATGTAGTCGGGTTATGGATACGAGGAAGCTATGTGCCACACCCACTTGGCAGACGTTTTTTGTATTATTATTTGTTGCTGTATTTATTAGTTGTGCCGCAAAGCTTTTGGTCAATGTCAGTCACTTCTAAGGGACTGTCTTGTGGATTGCTCTGCAAAGATATGTACCTAAAATTGATCAAAATGATAAAATTCTTGAAACTCGTATGATTTTGCTGACACATGTGCTGAGGAAATCCTCATCTCTTAACGAAAAGGCATTATTTTATATTTTCGTTAATCCATACTCATTGAACGTGTGGAATGTTGGTGGGCTGGGTAACTAAACCACCAGCTCTCTGATCAGTTGTCAACTTATAACGACAACATTCATCTTTTGCAGGTGTTGTTAACTGACGACGAAGACGATAAGAGCATCGGAACCGTCTCCGCTATACTTTTTTACATCCTGGCACTTCAGACGGGGCTGACTAGTCTTGAGCCGGACAAGCGTTTCGTCCGCCTCTGCCGCAATTTCTGTCTCCTCTTCACAGCTCTTCTGCACTTCATTCATAACATAGTCAACCCACTTCTCATGTCTCTGTCGGCGTCTCACAACCCATCTCTTCACCGGTAAGGAAACTCTAGTGAAAGTTTTGTGAAACGGGGGATTGGCAATTCGGGTTATCGCTTGAAGTCTGATGTCTCACAAGGGAGGAACTGGACTCCTCGCCACCCGCTAGGGATTGTATAGCGTTTTCCCCTTGAATCAGCTGCTTCGCATTAACTCAAGCTTTATAAAAATAGGTTCCTGAGCTTATCTAATCTGAATCATGAAAAAAACGCTTTACTATCCCTAGCGGAGGATACACTAACTAATGCTGCCAGTGTGGTTTATACGTACGTACAGTCACATACGGTTGAGATTTTATATATTAGATTTTCATCAGAATATAATTCATTCATTGAATAAAGTTGTTTATTCAAATTATTTCAGTCCTGAAAAAACTATTTAAAAAAAAAGGGATGTGTTGACCGTTTTAACGATAAGCTTTTTTTGAGTTTTTCCCAAAGTTCAAAATTGACACATACTTAACCTCCTTTGAAAAACATATTTTGGAGTAATGCATGCATTCCAGGGGACGTCCCATTGGATAAACATTAAATCAAATACCAGTTGGTAAGCGAAAAAAAAACTTTATCACTCGATTTAATTCATTTAGTATTTCAGGCAAGAAATAGTGGCCTCTCTCTCCCCCCCTCCTTCACCAGTATCCACCATAACGTTTCTAGCGGCATGGGAGCCTCGAATTTGAAGAGCATTTTAAAATCCATGATCTACGAGTCCCCCCCACCATGGATAGTGATAGTCTGGCATCAAAGCGGTAATACTTCGTAACGTTGAACTTTCATCTATTTGTTTTGGTAGGCAGTCCGTCGAGGTTCACATCCGTATTCAAGGTGAAACCCAAAAAAAAACACGAAATATGCAGTTTATGGTGTCCTGGCACCATGGTGGCACCACTATTAGTTCCATGGTGGTACAGAGAATAATTCATGAAAATCCGGAGGTATAATGAGAATTTTACCTCAATTTCAAAGCTTGAGTACAATTAGTAAGCTATTAAGGAACCGGAATATTGAAAAATCGGATATTTTGTGAATGTTATTCCCCCACTCACCCCCTCCCCGTGCTAATTTGAATACTCTGGTGAAATAGGAAGATTTCTGAGTCGAACAAAAACAAGAAACACTCAAATCGGTTGGAAATTGAGGCCTGGGCAGAATGCACAAGACTATGCCCGCAAACGCACGTTTTTTGAGCATTTTTATTTATTTATTTATTATTAGTTGTACAATAGTTACATGTTAATATAATATTTAAATGAATCTATTATTCTTCTACAAAAACAACTCGATTGCAGGGAAAGAGACTAAAAAGTCTGAAGTACCCTGCAAGTGTAGTGCCAAACTAAACAATTCCAGGTTGAAAGATGAAAAAACATAAAAATTAAAATGAGAGAACTACGAAACCTATTCCAACTTGTAAACCAAATCATTGTAACTTAATACCTTCGTTGTCTCCTTATTAATATTTACAACTACACAACTTCAGTTCAATATTTTCCAATTATCACAAATAACATTATCTATATGCTCTCAGAATTATGTTTTCTGCAGCTTCTCTTCCTAATCTAAGTATCCATTCAACGATTTTTTTCTTGAAAGATGTTCGATTATCTAACAGTGGTGTTTTGAGAGAGGAATCCAGAGCTCGATGAACAATAAAAATAATATAACTGGGACTTCTGGCAGTGAGAGAGAGTGCGGGTCTAGGGGAGCCACATTTCCCAATGATGTAAATCGGGTATCATACTCATGATGATATTTTATTTGAACCATGGATGGGGTTTTATGATACTGAATGAGAAGCGATTTCAAAAACAATTGTCTTGGGCTGAAAACCTTTAACTCATCGAACAGTAAATTAACTCCCCCTTTACACAGACATTCACTTATGGTTTTTTTTTTACGGATTTGGATTCAGAACGATCTAAAACGGATTAGCGTGTAGTTTTCTTTTCTGTTTAGTGTTGTCCGTCTTTTCCCCAGAGTAATCGCATAAGGACGCCCAAATCTTACTGTGGGACGTCCTAAAATCAGGGTATGTGCCACACTTGGGTTTACCAAAATCTGAAAATACGAGCATTTAAAGATCTACTCGACTTTACGCGATACGAAGTATGTAAACCATCGGAGGAGAGTAGTTTTCATGAAATTCGATGTACAATCCGAAAATATGGGAATTTTCCATTTTTGAAAAATCCATGATACTTTTGGGAATACCCTCGTATTTTTTTGCGTCATGATTTTGTTTTGATTTAAACTTTTAACTTTTAATCTAAACTAGACCTCATTCTGAGAATGTTACACCAACCGCGACCTTCTAGCGTGAGAAGACCTTTTTCTACGATTTTTCAAAGTTTCGAATGTTCATGACGTCACACATGGGGTCCCGCCCAGGTGGGAGGGGCGCGTGACGTCATAAACATTCGCAACTTTGAAAAATCATAGAAAAAATATCCACTCATCCAAAAAGAGAACGGCTGGTGTCGAAATTCTCAGGATTAGGTCTACTTTTGATTAAAATGGTACTTACTGGTAACTCCAAAACGTCTCTTTCATTTTCATCAATAATTAATTTTTGTATGTCTCCAATTTTCAGACACCTGAGAGCTTTGATCGTGTGCACCTTCCTCATAGTGTACCCGGTTGGTCTCATGGCGTACCTCTGGTCACACCATCCCATGTCAACCTTCTTGTTGGCGGTATCTGCCTTCAGTGTTGAAGTCATCATCAAAGTGATCGTTTCTCTTCTGATTTACGCTCTCTTCCTCATAGACGCGTACCGTTCAACGTTCTGGGAGAAGCTCGATGACTACGTGTACTATATCAGAGCTTTTGGGAACACGGTGAGCGGAAACTCGAATGGATAGTCAACTTAAACTAACTTAATGGTGTATTATGAATTACAGTGTAGGGTAGAGGTAGGGAGCTCGAAAAGTAGCGCCAAATTTTGAACTGCCTAAAAACTCAATTCCCGCTCAATTCATAAACTTTTTATTGAAAAACGTTCTACAAGAACTCCGATTTAAGTGTGAAAAACGCTGCAAATTATTACACAAAGGTTTGTTATCAAGGAGACAAAAATTTCGGGACTCTTCTTTTTTTATGCGAATTTTATTCGCAGAGGAGTCTTGAAATTTTTCTCTCCTTGATAAACATCACCTCTGCACCATCGGCAAAAATCAAGGTTTATTATTTTTCTGGTAAGATCACTCGCCTGCAAAGAACACGGTTTCGCCATTGTCACTACCCACCAAGCATATCTACCTACCTACATCACAATCGAGTCTATTAAAATTTAATAGACTTCCAAATTTTGGAAGAAATAAACGCTTCACACTCGTTTCTAAATATTTCGGGGCTGTGGTTCCTTCATTTGGAAATTCGATTATTGGTTGCTATGGAATCAAAACTGAATAAAACTCGAAGAAACGAACAGCGATTGCATTTTGGTTATCTGAAGTTTCAACGGAAATTAGACCTCTTTGGGTCTTTCACACTCGCGATTCTGATTTATCATAAGTACGACCCTTAAGTAGGTACTCGTTGGGAGCGAACGGTTAGTCCTGCAAAGTTCCGGGTGGTCTCTAAAATTTTTAAAAATGCAATACTATTTCAAATTGGCGAAAAAACAATAAGTACCTTTATTTTCAGGTGTCAACCCTTAATTTTCACCCCTTAGAAGTGACTGACATCAACCAAAAGCTTCGCGGCACAACTAGACCCCAAAAATGGAGCCCATATACCAAATTTTATTAAAAACAGGTCCATGGGAACTAAGGAAAGTGTTGCGTACAGCGGGCGGATGGAAACATTTTAATTCGATTTTTGGATTCTACGTACCTACGTTAAGGGGGTCTCAGTCGGTCGCCGTTTGTTCCTCGTTCCGGGTCAGTATTTCACGAAATTTTCACGAAGGCGCAAAAACTTGAAAAGTTGTACCTAAATTATAAAGGATTTTAGAAATGATTAGTGCACGGCCCTAGGGCATTGTCCGATTTTGATGAAATTTGGTATGTGGGCTCCATTTATGGTCTAGTTGTGCCCTGAAGCTTTTGATCGATATAGGTCACTTCTAAGGGTTGAAAAATAACAAAGAACAAACCGTTCGCCCCCTACGAGAACTTGAGGGTTGGACTTACAATAAATCAGAAACACGAGTGTGAATCGCAAAAGAGGCCTCCGTTCAAATGTTAGCTGATCAAAATGCGTTCGATGTTTTTCTTCATGTTGGTTGGTGGCAACAATGGCAAAGCCTTGTTCTTTACAGACGAGTGATCTATATAGAAAACTAATAAACCTTTGTGTAATAATTTGCAGCGTTTTTCTAGATGGAATATACGACTGTGTAGGGCTCCCTCCACGGATTCCTCTTTCATATACGCATATTGTTGGTGAAGAATTGGTCTTATGGATAGCTTGGTTTTCCATGTCATTTTTCCGTGTATCAATGATTTTTTCAAGAATTTTGATTGTTCTGCATAGACAGATCTGCCCGGTTTTGGTACAAAGATGGCCCTCCATAAGGTATCGGATACGACCCACCGTACCTGAACCAAACTGGATTTACTAGAGACTCTCTATTTTCTTATCTCTACCAATAAGTCGACTTTAAAGGGAAAGAATTTATCCTGAAAGCAGTATATCGTGGTTTTATCGTTTTTATTGATAATATTCCAGGTGGAGTTTTGTTTCGGGATTTTTCTCTTCTTCAATGGTGCCTGGATACTCATTTTCGAGTCTGGCGGAGCTATTCGTGCAGGGATGATGGGTATTCATGCGTACTTCAACATATGGTGAGTTATTATACAAAGTAAGCGTCCCATGTTCCCAATTCAAAATAATGGATTAGGTGATCCTAACTACGAGAGGCCTGCCAAAAGTAAGTTTCCCTAGGCTCAAACAAATATAAAACTTGATTTTTTCGACTTTTAAAATTATTTTTTGGATTCTACATTTAAAAAGCTATTTTTCCACGTAGTTCCCATCTCGTTCGATGCACTTATGGTACCTTGGCACGAGTTTTCGAATGCCTTCCTCGTAGTGGGGCGTGCCCTTCTCCTGCTGCATCAACCCTGTTTGTTTTGTGCTGCTCCAACAACAACCTTGGAACCCATCGCGCTCAAAGCTTCGAATATCCGAGATTTTCAGAGATGATTCTTCCAACTGACCGTCGACTGGTCCTTTCTCGGATTGAGAGATTCAACTCATGAAAATTTCGCTGACTGAGACGACGATCGTCTTGGAGAGTTTTTTCCATGGCATCAACTATGTCCCCTTCACGCGAGGTTGATGGCTGTCTCGAGCGCAGTTCATCTTCAACGTTTTCAAGGCCCTTCAAAAAGTTTTCTCACCACTTTCGCACACTTTGCACTCTAAGACACTCGGTACCGTACATGGAGGTTAACTCTTTATGGATTTCAGTTCCATAGTTTCCTTTCAGCGTGAAAAACCGAATTACAGCTCGAAGTTTGGAGGTGGACAAGGTAGCGGGTGTGGACCTCATGTTTACAGTGATGCTACGAATTGAGCTGAAAAAATCCAGTGCTGCCACAACATCCTAACAAAACTTCCCTCCAAGTTTCAACTTTCCTGCTCGAAAGGGCGCTGATTTAAAAATGGGCGAAACTTAATTTTGGCATGCCACTTGTATTTTGCTTGGAACAAGCTTTATTATACATCGCTAGCTCAGATAGTGAAACTATGAAAAATAGGACTTGGATAAATTGAGGAGAGTGGTAGATTTATTGTGACCTTGTGTGGCTAATATTTGATGATAGGTTTCCTGAGCATTTTTGGAATCATCGTTCTACGAACTCTGCAAAAGACCTTCGCACTGGCATAGTAGGCCTCCTAACTGGCCACTGCCACTTGAGATATCATCTCAACAGGATGGGCAAGGCCAGGAAAATTGAATTGCGGCTCTTCTGCGAAAGAGTCCAGACAGCAGAACACGTACTCTGTGAGCGGGAATTCTGTCGCAATAGATCAAATTTATGATCTAAGTGACTAAGAACTAGCCCCGTCCCAAACAAAAAGCTCCCTGCTGATGAGTTACTCATGGAAGTAACTTAATCTAGATAGATAGCGAGATCCTTCTTCCATAGTAACCGTGACGTCATTGAAACGTCCAACTTCAATTCAATTCAATAACCACATACGGCCCTTGCAGGAGCGATATAGGGATCTTCTCAGCTCAATCTAATAAACTGTGGGTACCACTCATTCTTATGGGTGTGGAAAATCAACTTCCTCTCCAGTTTTCCTGTAGCTTAAAACAAGTGTCACAATATTCTTACAAGTCACTATCTTGATTTTGAGGCGTGTACAACAAATTGAAAACATTTTTTGCTCATTTGCATTCTGACGTCATGGACTTGTCAAATAGTTTATAAAATCAGTCAGTAAACTGGCGTCAGAGTGTGCTGCAATGGGGAATTTGCCTCACTTTTAGATTCTGGAATTTCGAGTCAAATCCTATAATAAAGCACTAGAATAACGTTTAACACCAGGAATACTCAAGAGAAAAAAATTACCGCAGGAGACAATGCCTAAACAAGTGAATCCTCTGTCAAAAAACCGCTAAAATCTAAGGAGGCTGAGGGCTGGCAGCTATGTCACAAGTCAAGTTTATTCGTGATGTTGCCTTTCTTCATCAGACAGGTTTGTGGTGAGGGGAGGAATAAAGCGGCAGATCCTCAGTTTGATTCATATATTCTTATGTCAAGCTAGCTTTCGCCATTGGTAGATTCATCATTTGCACACCCCTTCATAAAACACTGTTTTTCCTTCCTCCCCATAAAGAGTTTTCACTTGAGCTTTACTTGAATCACAACTGAATACACTTGAATGAACACTGTTTCACGTTTATTCTTTGTTTACATAACCTTCCCGCGGATAACCCCAGAGGGAAGGGGTCTCACAGAGCAATGGAATCAGATGGGTTAGGCAGGAGGATACGTCACAACATGGCTGCCCCCATACAGATTGCCGCTACATTTGATACTCCCATCTTGCTTAAATTCTCTAAATTTTTTGGACACTTTTTAGAAAAGCACACTTTGGTTTTCTTCCATATCAGTGAACCCTCTTTCGAAAGAAAATTTGAAGCGAATTCCCCATTTTTGTTTTGATTTGGTCTGCAGTGAATGGCTATGTCTCATTTTCCGATTTGCTCCAATTATGAGATGTATTTATTCTCAAGTTGGGTAAGTTTTGTGGAGATGCTTGAATTTTTGTGTATTACAGTGTTGGTTTCATTAACCAGATATCTGTAGTGTCAGTTTGGGTTGCAGTATCCATGATTCGATGATTGTTATGTCGGCTACTCTTGGTTTGGCACTTTGCGTGACGTTGATGGAGGGAATTTCAAACGTTGAATTTGCAAATGTGTCTAATAAACTAAGTAGTTATGAATGAAGGAGGTGTTGTGGGGCCCACTCAAGCAAAACGTCAATTCTTTCAATCAAAGATAAGTGGTTGGATCGAGAGTGTTTCAAAGATGTCCGAGGCAGCAAAGTAGAGTCCACAAGCAGCACACACAGCCTTCACCAAAGCTCTCCAGCGGGAATGGGCCTATATGCAGCGAGTGGTGGGTGGATTTGAAGAGGAGTAGGTACGTTAATTTGCGTGACACAATTCGAAACAAGCTGGCTCCTGCCATCCTTGGGCGAGAGGCAGGAATTTTACAAGAGCTTCTCGAATACCCAACAAAGTTGGGAGGCCCTCTTGAAAATCCCGTTAAAGCGGCTTCAATGGCATACGAGACATCCAGAGAAGCCACAGCGCCACTCTCTGATGCCATAAGGAGTGGCAGAACTTTGGATGTTGCCCAGTACGAAGAGGGTGTGGTGTCAAATTTGCGAGAAGTGGCAACACAGAGAAAAACCACTGAGCTTGCAGCCAGCGAGCAGCTTTTGACATCACTACCCAGTAGGCAACAGAGGACCATTCGGAGGACTAGGGAGGCATCACAATGGCTCAGCGTCCTCCCACTTGCAGCAGACAACTTCGACTTATCGTCTTCCCAATTCCGTGACGCACTAGCCATTCGGTACGGTTGGGAACCAAGAGGGTTGCCTGTATGGTGCGACGGATGCGGGAGTCCCATGGACATGAACCACGCCCTCAATTGTATGAAGGGCGGCCTGATCAAACAGGGACACGACCTGGTTCGGGACGAATGCGCCAAAATAGCAAGCCTCGCATGGAACGGTGTTGTCACAGAACCAGTTCTTCGTGAAAGTGCTGATGGCAGCCCCGGCCTGGTGGCAGACATGAAGGTTCATGGTGTGTGGGACCGTGAGAAACCTGCGTTTTTTGATACCCGCGTTATAAACGCTGACGCAGTCTCTTACACTTTCATGGACTGGCCAACCATCTCTCGCCATGCTGCCCAAGCCAAACATGCAAACATGCAAAATACGACAGAATAGCCGAATATCTGAGAGGGTCTTTCACGCCACTCGTAATTTCATGCGATGGAGCATTGCATAAAGAGTATGACGCTTTTCTCAAGAATGCCTCCCTACGCCTTGCCAACAAATGGTCCAAATCCTACGCTCAAGTGATGATGTGGACGCGAATGAAAACTCAATTCTCAGCCCATCGAGCGGTTTCCATGAGGCTAAGAGGCCCAAGGAAACAAGAATAACTCCTCCACATTTACGCTCGCTTGCTCGCACGCTCGCAAAAAAAAACCCTTTGGCATAAATCAATTTCAATTTTTGGCAAACTTTTGGCATACCAATTTGAACGCTTGGCAACTCATTTTGAACTTTCGGCGAATCCATTACGTTTCGACAACTACTGGAGTCCTTGTCCACCTTCATTCCTTCTCAATGTTCAATAAAGTGTTTTTTCTCTCTCTCAGTGATGAATAAATAAGGCATTCCTTTCAAAATGGAATAAAAACATATCATGAAAATCCGACATATTAGCCAAAAAGGGGAATTCATAACCCGCAATAATTCATCTAATTAATTTCTACAGGTGTGAGGCGAGGATTGGATGGTTAGTTTTCATGAAGAGGCGGACGGCTGTGAACAAAATTGAAAGCCTTCCAGAAGCGAGCGACGATCAACTGGCGAACCTTGACGACGTCTGTGCTATTTGTTACCAGGAAATGCGCACCGCCAAAATCACGAGATGCAACCATTTTTTCCACGGAGTTTGCCTCAGGAAATGGTTGTACGTTCAGGTAAATCATCTCAATCCTACTTCTTTCTGTATGTTTGAGAATATAGCGTATGCAAGAAAAGTGAAAACGAGGGAAAAAAATTATTTGTTATATTAGTTTAGATGCTCCAACATTTAACACTACTTGAGTTCCACAAAAAAAAAGTTGTAACATTACATTACACCTATGCTGCCAGAAAGTCGTAACTTGACTTCACCCTACTTTCGTGGCGAAATAACTCACTGTATTATTTTTCCTCCTTTTACCACAAGTGAAGGAGGATTTCTGGAGAAATTTCCCGGGAGATTTCCCGAATCGATTTCTGGAGTCAAAATTGAACATTTTTCAAAATCTCACTTCCGTCAGTGAACATTCATTTTTACGATGCGATTTACTCTCGTGTTTCTGAACATTCGTCCAACACAGAGTAACTGAGACAACCAATTTTGCGATAAAACTATCAACTAACTTTTAAGGACCAGGAGTAGTTAGGAGGAAGAGGGTTTGGGCCCTTAAAGACCTAGGCAGGTACCATGTTTTATGATAAATTTGACAATAAACGCGAATTTAGCCACTGTTGATCGTCTGGATGGTATTAAGTATAATTATTATGGTAAAAAGTCACGAAAATTCAGTAATAAACAATCCTCATCAGGCGAACGGTTGGTCCCACAGAGACTGGTGTTATAAATTCTTCAAAATCGTCACTATTTTAATTGAATGAAAAAAACTAGTATATCAAATTTATGAGCTAGGAAGTTTTGAAATTTTGCTTCCGAGTCTACCAAGGTAACGGAAGCTTTGTTTTCACTTTTCAAGGATGAAAAAAAAGTTCTCCAAAATCAAAATTTTCACTCGCGTTTTGCGTTTTAGACCTTTTTGAACAATTTTGGTTCCGTGTCTGTCTGTCTGTGTGTCAGTAATGAAATCCTTGTAACGGGCATAACTATACGAAGTTATTGTTCGATTTCTATGAAATTTTCAGGGATTGTGCGGGTTGGTGTGTAGATCCCCTATGAAAATCATCATCCCCGACTTATAGTAGCCAATGCGCATGCACGAACGTGAATTCCTTGTAACGGCCATAACTTCCACATTTTCTACCCGATTTCTATGACATTTTCAGGGATTACGCGGATTAGCTTGTAGATGGTCCCCGAAGAAAATCGAGGCCTTAAAATTTTCAGTAGCCTCTGCGCATAAAATCCTTGTAACAGCCGTGCATTTGTCGCCCTACCAATTCTTTCCCCGCAAAATTTCACGTGTGAAATAAAAATCTCAAATCCTATACATCCCGTCACCAGGCCTCAATAGTTCAGAGGTAGCGCATTGGACTCCCACTCAGGAGTCCCGGGTTCGACTCCCAGTCAAGCTAAGAAATTTTTTGATCCAATCACTACTCACTAAAAAAATAATAAACCAAAATTGAACCGGGGGGGGGGGGGGGGGACGCAGTAGAAAAGGGTTGAAAAATCGGAAGCTAGGTACTCTTGTCATCACATGAAAGAGTTTATCTCTGACTTCTCAACTTCTCAGAGGCTTTGAGCAGACCACAGACACCGTCAACTACAAGTCACCATTTGAAATTCTATCAGAGTGAGCACAATGTGAGGTGCTAATCTTTGTCCTTCATCACCTTCTTCAATCAACTTTGAATACAATTTGACTAGAATTTCTGTGTAACTCTTGAGAAAAGTATGTTCTGACTGAAAAAAATGGGGAAAACAGGAAATTCATCATGGATTTTGTTTTCTTAGCAATCCTGAAGGGTTACAATTTCGTGTTTCTGACGATTTTCGGTTCGTAGTTGAAAACACGAACAAAAAACCAACGCTATTCTTACAGTTTGTCACCAAATTGTTCTGACTTTCAGTGCGAGTAACAAATCATGAGTAAAGATGGAATATTGTTACTAATTAAAAGACGATATTAATCAATGTTATACATTTAAACAACATGGAGCGATCAAAGTTGCAATTTTGCTCCTAGTTGTGTTTGACTGAGGTTTGTTTCAGGGAATATACTCATATACTAAAAGTATCATTTTTGTACGGAGGGCGGTCTGACACATTTGTTTCCTCACAACCAAAATAATTGTTCAGTAGAAAATCTACATTGTTCTTAATAATGTACAAATTTGATAAATTTTTCAGGATCGCTGCCCCCTCTGCCACGACATCTTGTATAAAGTAGATAATGAAAAGGAGAATGAACCTTCGACTCCTCGGGAAGTTCGAGCTGTTCAACTTCAAGATTTATTGTGAATCCAAAGACGTAAGTTGGGCGTAATCTAGAATAGCGTTTGGTCGATTTCGTCTGCCAAAAAAAAAAAAAAAACTTCCCGTCAAGTTATATACTTGTACTAATCGAAGATAGCTTTGTGGGATCTTCAGAGAGCAGAAGAAAGAACCATTTTGAAGGTAAACATCAAACATTGGTTGTCCACGAAATAGGTAATTTGCATTCAAACCTTATCAAACTTACAGGAAGTGTATTTCACCACCTGTGTTTTTCACCTTCTTTTTTTTTGTGTGTATCATATACATAATCGCCAGAGATCAGTACATTAGGTGTACCTCGAAATAAGCTTCGTAATGCGCTCCTAATAAACATTTGCTCTCACCTCCTACAACCAGTTGTAGTTTTAGCTTCCATGACCTCATCGGTAGTGAAGAGAGTTCTGGTGAGTTTTTATTTTGTTAGTCAGAAGGTGCCAAGTCGGGGGAAATAAGATGGAAGAGTCAAAACATTCCTTCCAAAGTGTTCCAGAAGGTCAATTGTGACACAAGCAACATGAGATCGAGTGTTATATTGGTAGGAAGAAGAGGATTTTCATCATAATTATTTGAGCAAGAAATTCTAATTTTTAGGATGTTTCTGCATTATTGAAGAATTTTTACTGCCAACGGGCGACGTCAGCTCAATGAGCCCGGGAACATCAACCTTGAGCGCCATATCGTTGCTAACCACCCCCAACCACTCTTTGGCTTACTCAGCTTGCTGGAAAAGATGTTGGTCTGTTGCCTTTGAAGTTCCAAGTGAAGCAAAGTGGTAGAGTCATGCTTTGTTTTGGTTTTGTTTCCTTGGTAACGGATTACAATGCCAGTTGACAATCGAAAAATGTACTGTTATAAATAGGAAGGTTAGGCAAGGGCCAGCCACGTTTGGGAATCTAAATAGACTCCACTCAAATAGGCAGCTGGACGTCACCAATTGTCATCATTTTGTCAAGATCACTGTTTCCATTAGGTTTGTTCCATGCGAGGCGATTTCAGGTGCAGTGCAGGTGCGAGTGCAGGTTCGGGTTCTTGTGAGTTCATTGAGGAGTGGGGGAAGGTGTAAAGAGGGTGCAGAAATTTCTCAGTTCGTGTACTCATCGCTTGGAACACGAAAAGTGGAACAAAAGGTTATTTTTCTTTTCCTGCCCACATCTTCCTACGTTCATTTCAAGTACTAAGTCGGTAACCTCCATCTAATTTCTCCCTTAATGGAGAACAAAATACTGCCTACACATGTCCATGATCTATTGTCTTTCCCATCAAGGGAGAAATTTCGAATAATTGCCAGGTTTCCTTCTTTGAAACCAAATCCTGGCTACGAACTCTTTACTAGTGCTGGTGATGTGAGACCGCTCACATTCGACCCAGCGTGGGTAAATACCTGGAAAATGACACTCCATATTATGGTACACACCTATCTTCGATTTTTTGGACCATTGCTTGGCAAATTTAGACGGGTTGTTTTGGACCATGTGGGCTAGCGAGTTTTAGGAGTGTTTTCGGGCATTTTTGAAATTTAAACCCAGGCAAATCTCTTCTAAATAATTGTCAAAATTATTCACTTGATGAATATTCTAATAATTCGCTAAAATGTACGTACTTGCTCAATTGGAAGCCAACTGCCTGGTATCAGAGTGGTAGAACTCCGAAGGTTGATCCCCTCCGCGATTTTGTGGCCGATGTTTTTAGACACCCTAAAATGCTCTATAAATTGGACATGGTCGTATAATAGTACTGTTTTCAAATAATCTTCATTTTTATTACAAATCCGGTCATCGACCACAACAGCAATTTCCTCTTCTGTCCTGAGGATTTGTTCCAGTGAAAGGCTATCCTCATCGAATAATAAAGAATAAATAAAATTATTCACATCCATTATTCTCGTTGAGAGTTCTACTTTCGAAAAAAAAAAATCAGAACAAAACGCTTGGAACGAACAAACAACAACGATTTAGAATGAATAACTTCAATTTTGCGCCAAAAACAAAAATGGATGTTCATTTCTGCCCCCAAACCCAAAGCTGCACCTCCTTCTCAGATAGTTCGGAATTTTTGTGAACTCAGTGCAGAAATTTCATGAACCCCCTTGGAACACGGTTCAGTGTACAGTCAGAGTAGAAAGTAAAAGTTGGGTACATGAACTCGACCGCTTGGAACACATTTCACCTGCCCCCATCCCTGCGTGTGGCCACTGCGCCGAACTGGTTCATGATTTCAGCTCACTTGGAACAAACCTATTGATACTGCGCTTAGTGAAAAGGTTCGACGGGCACATTATTGGATTGCTCTCTTTTGTTTTAGCACGCTACTAACGGGGCCCATGCAACCTCTTCACAAAGCACGAGGTCTGCAGGGCCCTGTGAAGTTGCCTCCTGTCTACAGTGGGCAACGATAAAAGGGTTCCCCTGACAGTCCCCCGTTTCAAGAGCCCCCCCCCCCCCCCAGCACGAGCAACTCCCCGCCCCCCTGTCCGTAGTTAACCGGTAGAGGTGGGTAGGAAATCACGTCACTGGTTAAAGTCACCTATTACCAGAGAGTCACCATTCCTTTTGTCACCTATTACGGAACTGACCCTATTACCAACAGACTTGCAGTGACAGCAGGTGAAATAATGCTCCCTTTCTCCATGCTCCGAATCACTAGTTCAAATTATTTCACTTTGACCCCTTTTGGAGCTTCTTGAATTGTCACTACAGTGCCATTGGCGCTACTCGTCACTCCAGAGTGGTTGGCGCTGGCTGTCACTTCATGTGCGGTTGGCGCTGGTTGTCACTTCATGTGTGGTTGGCGCTGGTTGCCACTTCATGGGCGGTTGGCGCTGGTTATTTATTTATCTATAACAAATTACGTGAAGCAAAGGACATTGGTCCCATTGAATGCAACATACTAAAATTGATGAAATAAAGCCACTGCCGAGATTAGAATTATAAAAATTAAAAATATATAAAATAAGAATACTTTTGTGGTACATATGTGAGAAAATTATTAAAATGAGCGAAGGGGGATGTAATTGAGTAAAGGAATAGTAAGAGAGAGAGTGAGAGGAATGAAATAGAGATAGGTAGAGGGGAAAGGAAATAGGGAAAGAGGGGGAAAGAAATAGAGAAAGAGGGGGAAGGAAATCAAAGAAAGGAAGAGAAAGAAAAGTCAGCTTTCATAATGCGCCACCAAAGCACGCCGCAATCGTGTCAACGTTCGAAGGGAACGAATCTCCAGAGGAAGCGAATTCCAGAGCCTCGCACCTGACACTTTTAGCGACTCAATAAAAATAAAGGTTTTCACTTCTTGTGTGGTTGGTGCTGGTTGTCACTTCATGGGCGGTTCGGTTGGCGCTGGTTGTCACTTCATGGGCGGTTGGCGCTGGATGTCACTTCATGGGCGGTTGGCGCTGGTTGTCACTTCTTGGGCGGTTGGCGCTGGTTGTCACTTCATGGGCGGTTGGCGCTGGTTGTCACTTCATGTGGGGCCGGCGCTGTTTGTCACTTCATGGGCGGTTGGCGCTACTTGTCACGTTGTCACTCTTTGTTCAGTTGGAGCTACATCGTCACTTGTCACTCCGTTCATGATCAGGTGATCAGTTGTCTCTCGTCCCTCACGCCGTACTTTCCGCGGCCCGGGTTTGGGGCTCTCGCCGTTAGTTTGACTCATGTTGCCCGTTTAGTTCGATGTTTTTCGATAGCTTCATTGTTTTGTGATTAGTTGAGATGGATAAAAAACCGAAATCGTCTTAATTATGGGCGTTTTTTACGCTCATTAAAAGGTCGAAAAAACTGCCAAGTGCGACCTATGTGGTCAAGTTTGTAGTTTCAAAACTACCATTAACTACAAATTAAAAAATATAATTCTTAATAAAAAATTTTCCTATTTGCTCATGTTCCTTCATTTGTTTCAATTAAAGATAAATTGAGGTGAAAATGTATGTTACCTACCAATAATGAACGACTGTGATAAATTCTTTTTTTTTTTCTTATTTATTTCACTTTACCTACCAACGGAGGACTATGATGACACTGACCACGATCGATAGATTATTATTTCTGAGCTCTAAACATATTAATCTGATAGCTGAGTGTCTCATACTAGGTGCTTAAATCGGTAAAACGTAATATACAAATATGATGGAGAGGTATATACATTTTTTCTCAACGAACAGAATCAATTTTTTATTAGAAATATGAGACCGATACGCTAGTTGCGTCTATTGGGGTAAGAACTCTAGTTATGGAAACAAGGACGTCGTATACTAGGTCCATGTACGGACATCACTGCTGGTAACGAGTCACTTACACCGAGCAGCGCCGCAGTTGCACTTCTCTATCACCCTATTACAAAGTCAAATCAAATATTTTTTTATTGAAATGGCCAAGAATGGCAATACAATCGTCAATTAAACAAAATAAGAGGAAAATACAAAAATTATGCTGTAGAGTTTTGCGTCAATTTATAAATAATTGCAAATACATGAATTATGCAAAACATTTATGCTGTAGAGTTCTGCGTCAATTAATAAAAGCTTTACTCTACGTTCGAAAGAATCTACTGGTAAGGAACGGAAACTGACAGGTAAATAATTTAAAAATCTGACACCATTCTGTAATGGGTCACAACGCACAGATGCAGAGAGGCGTACTGGACTCGTTCGGTAATCACTACAAGAACGCGTATTGTGGGAATGGATGTCTATTCCACCTTGGAGAACGCAAGAGTTTCTGAACACCAGACACATGCACTTGTACACGTATAGTGCTGGAATGAGGAATTTCACCGAATTCTGTTTGCATTTTTCCTGAATAGTTAATGGTGTGGGATAGATGAAAATCGGGCTGATTTCGGAAAATAAGTCTCCTGTTATTTTTGGGAGACAATCAAAATTTTTAATTTCAAAACTAACCGGGAAAACAGACGTGCAGCGGGAATGCTCGCTGATTGGGCTGTTCGGATCGCCGTCTCCTCCCAGTGTTGTCCATTGGGACGACGAAATCGTGTTTTCTAAGAGAAAAGTTATCAAACAAAAACAGAGGAAACCTAATTTTCCCCATCTCGCTTTTTCTATTTTTTTCTTCAGTTTTTCGATTTCGAACTTTATTGTTTCGTGAAATTTTGCATCTGGGGACTATGGATTTCTCGATCTCAGCGCTTCAAGCGGCCATAAATGAACTATTCCAGCATGACGTCATTTTCCCGTTTTTTTTAAACATTCGTATTTTCTACACTGTTTTGTTTATTCGTAAATTAGTAAGTTCGGGCTGAAAGTTTGCCTTAGGGGGTTTTTAGAGGTGCTGAATCCAATTTTGGGGTAAAAAATAGGAAATTCCGACATGGTGAAATTCCTCATTGTAAGGCAATTTAGTTCTTTGAAACGGCCACGACAACTCTCCACGTAATCAAGGCCCAGCATTATTCTGATTGCCGATTTCTGCAGCTTGAAAATTACATCTCTCCCATCAGAACACCCGCAAAAACTAATACCGTATGAAGCCCTGCTCATGAAGAGTGCAAAGAATACGTAGCGGATCACTGGAAGAGAAACGTAGCCTTGAAGTCATCGAAGTGCGAAGTTGGTGCATGCTAAGCAAGCTGGTTGATGTGCGACTTCCAGGAGAGCCTATTGTCCATATGTAGTCCCAGAAAATTGATTGAGGTCACAGAACGTCCATTGAGGGAAAAGATAAGATCCTGCGTTTATCAACATTGAGATGAAGGGAGTTGGCATGACACCAGGACTTCACCAGCCGGTCCGCCCTTCCAATACTGTTGCAGAGATCAGGGCCAGAACCCAAAACCCAAAACCGTCACATCATCGGCAAATAAGAACACCTTTTCTGGGCAATGATCAAACTGATTAGCAAGTCACCTGTTATAGGAACCTATTACCGGGCTGTCACTGTCACGTTGTCACCTATTACCAGAAAGTAACCGTTTCGCACATCACTATTAACCGGGCCTCCTCTTTCAACTGGGTAGCATCGTCGTTGCTCGCGCACTAGCAACCAAAATCCAAAAAAAAAAAAAAATCCATCCTCCAATTGGGGCCCGTCAAATTTTGGCAGCAAAACTTCTCTCGCTGTTACGTAATGGTCAGAAAAATAATGGAAACTCACTGTTAATCATTATTAAATGATATAATGGAACTTATTTTGTGGACGACCCACGTTGATTGATGTTGAGCTTCAAAATTGTTTTTTCTTCTCATACAAGTATAAGAAGAACCCTTAGACTCTCTTTGGCTTCATTGAACTATAAACTATCTTAGAACTATACCAGAAATATTCTTCATACGCTGCTCAAATTACGTCGCATCATTCACCTTATTGTTAAATAATATGGTTCTATTCTTTGATCTTTTCAGAGTACCGGCTAATAAACTTTTCTCTACGACTGATGTGAGGGTAAACTCCTAGTGATAACGTGTATAAAGAGATTAAATTTACGAAGAGGATCTTTTTGATTCGAAAATGTAAATTATCATTAATTTATTATAAATGACCGCTAGTTTTCAATTGAACGAAGAAAAGTAGAAGGTAAATAATGTTAACCGATTAGTCGTCCTACAGCTATTATGTTCGAAGTTCCATTTCATCAATATATTGAATATTTTTCCGTATGTGACTGGAGTAATGTAAATATATCACGAGATTTAAACTGCTATTTAAACAAAAAGTCAAGTAGATTGGACGTAATGAATGTAACTAGTGTAGAATGTAAACAAATCAATCTAATCGTTTGAAATCCCTACAATAAATTTGTGAATGAATGAATCTATTATTACGATGGTTACTTATGAACAGATAGGGTCATCTGTTATTTTGCCAAAATGTAAGTTAGATCGATTGGTTGCATGGGGAACTTGCATCGCGTCCTTGGAGTTCTCCAAGTCGGAATTCCAAGTAGTAAGTGCGACTAAGACTAAAGTTTGGCACCAAGAAATCTGTAGTTAGACTGGATCTGGACTCACCTCTTCAGCACAACACTAGATGATACTGACGAAAATTGAAACCTATTGGGAACTGGGAGAGTTTACTGTAACTTAGAGCCCTTCTAATTTCAAATTCGTGACGTAACTCCAACGGAGTCAAATGAAAATGAGGAAATTTCGGTAATTTTTTCGTGTAACAATTTTGTAATTTAAACCTGTCAAACCATTAAGTATGCACTTTTCAAAATAAGCTGTCCAAATGAACAGCTTTCAGAGGCATCTTATGCAATAAATTTCAAAGATTAGAAATATGTGATTTACATCATATATTTCTCGGGGGGTTGTAAGAATGAGGGTCGATTATAAACGAGACTTTGCATCTGAACGATTTATTTTCACAAAATATGAAACCAACATGATTATTTTTCTGCTTAACACGTCCCTTGCGTCTCGATGGACAGGTAATCGGAAACTCGGAGCGACCCAAGTCGCAATTTTGGTCGCTGGGCAGTTTGATCTAGGGATGGGTATCGATACTCGATATTTCAAAATATCGATACTTTTATAACGATACCCATCCCTAGTTTGATCACGGAGTTAAAAATCGATTCAGTGTTGTTAAAAAGTTCTCTGATAGCGTACGAAGATCGCGATACCCTTCGTTCCTCTGACCAATAGAAAATTTTATAGATCAAATTGAAGTTGAAATTTCGATTTTTGTGAATATCTTTATTTCGAGGCGATAAAAAATTCCTTATATGCTTTTGTGTCCCAACTCCTTAAGAACAGGCCTAAAAATGATATTTAGGTCGATAAAAAAAAATTGTCTCTCGTCTACGGGCTTTTATAAGTGAAAGGGGTGGGAAGCAGGCAATCCGCAATACAGTAACGCAGGATGCCTTTTAGTCAAGTCTAGACGCGCCTTCCAACCCCCCCACCCCACCCCATCCCCTCTAACGAGGCGGAGATAAGAAAATTTCTCGCCAGGGGTGTTTAATGGACAGTTGATCACAAATTGAAATTTTTGAAAAATCTTATTCTTTTTACGGATTCCGTTTATATGTAATGAGACTAGAACTACTGGAAAACCCACATATGAGCATTGGGGTCTGCAAATTTCCTTTTAGGCCCATAGGAAGTTTACTTTTTGGGTGTCACAGGGAACGTGTTAATCCCCTTCAAGGATTGATTATTTTTCCCAGCAATTTGTTAATTTTTCAATGCCATTTTTGAAAAAAAGAAGGGGGGGGGGGGGTCTCAGCCAAGTGAACACAAACGTTTGGGCCTTCTCGTCATCTCAAATCTCTCGCCCCCAAGTGAATCTTTCAGCAGTCCAAACAAACGGTAGTCACAGGGTGACAAGTGAGGACTGTATGGAGGGAGAGGGGGGTGATCAACAGTTGTCCAATTTATTTGCTCTAGTTTTTCTCTGATTAAAGCAGCATTAGCATTATCGTGGAGAAGCAACACCTGCCTGATGGGGCATCCAAATTTTTCGATCCAATATGGTTGACGAACTTTATCCAGGAGCCCAGAGTAGTACTCGTGTGTTCAAGAAGTCGACAAGTAGCACCCTTTAATCCCAAAAGACTTGCCAAAACCTCTCCTGAATACAGACGGGTTCAGACTTTGACTGGGGCGATCTCCCCTTTTTCTTCCATTCCTTGCTAGTGGTGCTTCCAAATCTCGCCACTGGTAACGATTTTGCCAACCATCAATGGGGTGAAAGTATCTGTATTGTTGCCAGCGCTAGAGCGAGATACACACTAGTATGAGGCAGCCCAGAGGCATGCATGCAGGTTTGGACGTGTTGCTGAGGCGAGGAAAACTGCATCTAGCCATTTTCGAATAAACCGAGGCAGAGATGAATTGGAAGGGAACATCCTGCAAATGGCCGTACGATTTTCGTATTGGTGTGGACAGGGTACCAAGTCAAAAGTGCCTTAGTGCCTGTTACACTTTTCCACCTTCGTTCATAGGGATCAGGTATATGAATGAGTTGGGATTACAACTAAGTAATTCCGCTCATCGAGGGGTACGAGAAATGGACAATATTGCGGAAGAAGGACAAACATTACCACAATTTGATCTTCAAGGAGGACGCTTGGTGGGAGATTGGTGAAGTGCAGGGGACAATAGTAGCAATGACAATAAATGCTGCACAGACTACAACCACGTCATCCATCACTGATCTTGCGTGGTGCACATGGAAATGCATCGCTGCTTCCATTTGTAGCAACATTTGCCTCGCCTCTCTGTACCTTGCACTAGTGTGAACCTGGCTTCACAAAAATGATCTCCATTACATGGAAACATGTCCTAAAACTACATTCCTCCATGAAATTCCTTGCACCGTGGATGTGGGACAAGGAGTATCCATCTTCTATAAAATGTGGTAGGGGGATAGTAGTTCAAAGTTTCAGTAATGAAGAGAATTTCCCAAGTGCTCCAAATATGCTAGTTGATAGATTTCGGGAGTGAAATAAAACTTTTTGAAGCATCAATTGTTATGTTTCATTCAAAAATGTATGTTTTTGACTTGTAACGTTTATACTAAACCTGAAGCGTTATTCACTTGAAACATATGAGACAGGTGTTTCTCCAAATTCTCCCTTTCTTCTAACGTACCTAACTTGAGAATGCTATTCAAAAAATAATAGACTCTTGGGGTGGATAGAGGTCTTGTCTCAAATGAATAATCTGGTTGAATAATGCCATTATAATAATGTGTTGCTTACTGACTCGTGCAAGTTCCCCATTCAGCTCGTATCGGTGATTTTGTTTCATGTGGCAGAGATAGTCGGCTGCATGTTTGAGTTTAGTTTGTTTTTGTGAGGATCCAGCCAAATTTCCAGTGAAGTCCGCCTCGGATTTCGTAGATTTTTAATAGTTTTATATGCCTGTTTTTAGTATGAGCAGATTGGGTTTGTTGGTTGTGCACTTCTGTACTGTTTTTTCTGCCAATTTTGTCGGTGTCCGTTTTGAATACATAAACAGAGCACGGCACGTGACTAACCTTTCAATTTATAACAGTACATTTTTTTTAAATTGTCAAGTGTCATCATTTCTCAAGCAAATGAAACAAAAACAAAGCGTGACGAACACTTTGCATCACATGTGACGTCAATAGAGAGTTTTTGCAGCCAATGGGCAACGTTAGCTTAACACTTTCCCCGTGGGTCCCAAAACAGCAATTTCATCACCAACACGGATCCCAAACAGGGTGGTCTTCCCGACAGCGCGGGTGCCTACCGGTAGGCACTTTTTCGCTGCTCTACTGCCATCTGTTTCTTCTTATTTGAACCAGTTGGTAATTTTTTCAACAGGATTTCTCCATGTGATTTCGTTTAGTAACACCCGTTCTCTACTAGGTTGCGTTCCGGGTACGAAACGGGTTGCAATTTCGCCCGAAATTAGTAGTTCATAAAACGTATAGAAAGCGCTCGAAACGTCAGCCACTCAGGGGGTGGGATTTTGTTTGCCTACCTGTAGGCAATCTGCGCTGGCGAGAGAATAACTTTTGCCTGGCGGCAGGCAATTTGCGTGGAACGTGTTAATGAGCCCGGGAAAGTCTACCTAGAGCGCGCAATAAGTTCGGAGCTGCCCTCAACTAGTTAAGCCAGCTGGAAAAGATGTTGGCATCCCAAGTGACGCGAAGTGCTGGAGGCCAGCCCACTTTGTTTTGGTTTTGTTTCCTTGGTAACGGATGGCAAATGATGATAATTGACACACAAAAAAGTACTGTTATAAATAGAAAGGTTAGTCAGGGATTCCAAACGGACTCAGCCAAAATTGGCAGCTGGATCGTCACCAATTGTCAAAGTTTCGACTTTGTTCACGGGTTCCATGGATACTGCTCTTTGTAAAAAGGTTCCACAGGAACGTAAGTGGCCTGCAAAAACACTCTAATGACGTCGGACCCACCTCTTTTCCGAAATTGTATGCTGATAACTCGGTCATAAAAACGAAAACAACCATGTCAAATATGGTAACGCTTTTTTGCGAAAATGTTGTTTGTGGACAAAATTTTGAATTGACCCCGGCGATAAGACATATTCATGGCAAAAAATCCACCGAATGAAGACACTTCTGAACTCCTTGATCAGCTGAATAATTTGGCTCAATTCCTGCAGAAACAAACTGAGGATTTTTGTTTTACGGACTATTGTGATATATACTGTATTCCTGAACCCCTTGTAAATATTTGCCAGTTAGGATGTTAAGTGTGTATTTTTATATTATATGATGTGAATATTGATTAAGCTTTCGTTTATTACCCCTCATCACCTGAACTGGTAGAGTAATGAACTCTGTTTGGAGTAACATGGTTGTAACGTACGTCACTATCGGGGGGAAAATAAGAAAAGGGAACGCACGGGGAAGTGGAACTGTATACTGGTCTGGGACTTGAGATATTTCTTTACTTCCAGAAGTAAAGTAACTACTTGACTTGAGTAAGGACTACAAATTCCGCCCTAGTTAGGATGTTAAGGAAATACCGCCCTAAGGAAATACCCCAAATATTCCGCCCTACACAAAAATGTTATAAGAAAGGATCGGTGAGGAACTGATCTGATGGTTGGTGCGCTTGAACTTCCCGTCGACGGGGTGTTGGATATCCTCTTCTGGGGAAGTTCATGATGCACTCCACCTCTAGGGATCGCAAAATAGTTATTGCTCGCGTTTTAAACTGTCAGGTTTTTTTGTATTTGATTTATTTTTTCGAAGGACCAGGGCTATGGTTTAGAGACGTTCCTACAGGGCACTTCTCGCCATTCGACTGCTGAAAAAGGGGGAAGGGTAGGTAGGTAGAACAGACCTCAGGAGAGGAAGAGAGAAATGAGGAAGGGAAACGGGAACACATGTCCAAGCATCCAAACACTGGCCATTGCACCTCGGATTTAAAAAGATAGAGAAAAAAACTTTAAAATTTTAATTTAATAATTAGTAATTTTAGGCGCTGAATCACATGGTGGTATATCCATTTTCGGATTTAACTGGAATTTCTTTAAACAGTGGCCAGACATTTTCTGGGTATTTCAGTCAATTAAAAAAAAAAAATTTCAAATGAGTATGGCTCAGGAATAATGGTAATCAAGTCTGTTCGTCGAGAAAATGTTTTTAAAAAATCAGAGAAGCTAAGGAAAGTTGAAGATCTTTGAAAAAAGCATCCATGCACAGAGAAGAGATGAAACCCTTGGAGGACCTCTTGGATACTACAAAATACTACTCACACACGCCCGTGGCGTAGTCCTTGCCTAGTATGTGTGCATTTATGGCGGCCCGCCTTTTTTTTCAAGCTGGGATCTCTTTAATTAATTTTTCTACCACATGTTATAGTATCATTGGGCATAAAGTTAGAGTTTATAGATTTTCAATGGTGCTGAATCCAAATTTGAGGTCAAAAACCTGAATTTCCGACCCACCGAAATACCCCATTAGGTAGTTTTTAGGACGTCCCACAGTAAGACTTGGGCGTCCTTATGCGATTGATCTGGGGTAAAGTTGGACAACACTCAACAGAAGAAAAAAAATAACCACACACTAATCCGTTTTAGACCATTCTGAATCCAAATCCGCGAAAAAATCATAGGTGTATGTCTGTGTGTGTAGGCGTGTGTGTGTGTGTGTGTGTGTGACAAATCTTGTGACGTCTGCCCAGGCCTTAGTATTCAACTGATTTTCTTGGTTCTTTTTTTGTTCGACTCAAAAATCTCCCAAATTGCACACTATTTTACCAGAGTATCAAAATTAGCATGGGAAGAGGGTGGGTGGGGGGATAATAATCACAAAATATCCGATTTTTAAATATTTCGGTTCGTTTATAGCTTTGAAATTTAGGAAAAATTTTCATTATACCTCCGGATTTTCATGAATTATTCTCTGTACCACCATGGAACTAATAGTGGTGCAACCATGGTGCCAGGGCAAGATCATTGAAGAGCATAAAGAAGCTTGAGCCTCCAACGTCGTCAAACCTTCCACCTCCGGATAAAGGTTTAGCAACCAGTAGGGTAAAAGCACCAATGGGGTGTGCGCATGGGTCGGAAAAACTGCGACCTTCTAGCATGAGAAGACGTTTTTCTATGATTTTTCAAAGTTTCGAATGTTCATGACGTCACAGTTAGCCGGTGGGTGTCGCAGACTTGCAAAATGCACGTTTAACCCTTCAGTAGTCACGGCTGATCTGACAGATCGCGCGAAGGTGTTTTTTGTTCCTCCACAGAGAAGGTTGGTGGCCCTGCGCTGTCCTTCCCAGTAGCTTTCTGATGGACAAAGGCGCTCTCTGTGGCGCCTATACAAAATTTGTATGTGATTGCTATTCAAGTCTGAATTTATAGTGAAACCATCGTGATATACCTATCTACCTTTGTTATAAAAGTTGAATACCAAAAAGAAAAACGTTAAATAGCAAAAACGTCTGCCAAGTGGGTGTGGCACATAGCTTCCTCGTATCCATAACCCGATTATATAGATGATCCGATGCATAGTAGTTAATCTCAAAACACCAATCTCTAAGTACCTTTCACTACCCTTATAGGGGACCATCTACACGCTACTCTGGATAATCCTAGAAAATTTCATCAAATTCGGATGAAAAATGTAAGTGAGTCACTACTCAAAAAATCCAAAAATATCTTGGCACGGCTGGGAATCGTACCCGTGACCTCTCACTTTTAAAATGACTAGCTGTACATGTGCTACGGGCGCCAGACAGTAGGTAGTGTAGAATTTGAGGTTGTGACGTACGCACGGCTGTTACACGGATTTTACGTTCGCGCATGCGCATCGGCTACTATTAGTCCGGGGGTGATGATTTTCATAGGGGACCATCTACAATCTAATCCGCTTAATCCCTGAGAATTTCATTGAAATCGGATGGAAAATGTAGAAGTTAGGGCCGTTTCAAGGAATTCACGTTTGCGCATGCGCAGTCGCTTCTATCAGTCCGGGGATGATGATTTTCATAAGGGACCATCTAAATACTAATCTGTAACATCTCTGAAATTTTCATTGAAATCGGATGGAAAATGTAGAAGTTTTGGCCGTTACAAGGAATTCACGTTTGCGCATGCGCAGTCGCTTCTAAAGTCCGGGGATGATGATTTTCATAGGGGACCGTCTACACACCAACCCGCACAATCCCTGAAAATTTCATAGAAATCGGACAATAACTTCGTATAGTTATGCGCGTTACAAGGAATTCATGACAGACGGACAGACACACAGACAGACAGACACACAGACAGACAGACACACAGACACGGAACCAAAATTGTTCAGAAAGGTCTAAAACGCAAAACGCGAGTGAAAATTTTGATTTTGGAGAACTTTTTTTTCATCCTTGAAAAGTGAAAACAAAGCTTCCGCTACCTTGGTAGACTCGGAAGCAAAATGGAAATTATCAAGATGAAAGAAAGGTCCTGGTTCTTCTAGGCTTTACACGTAAAATTAGCCATAAATTAATTTCTTAGATTGTTTTCTGCTACTTGCCTCTAAAATCATGTATGCACTTGGTGTCAGTTGGTAAAACTCAAATTTGAACAAAAATGTAAGTTTTACAAATTTGATTTGTCAGATCGCCGAGACAAGTTAATATAAAACCCCGTAAAAAAGCCGCGACTACTGAAGGGTTAAAGAGTTTTCGGAATCATTGTTTTGGCTTCAAAATTAAATTGACGTTGTTGACACTTCCGAGCCAAATTGAAAGTTATCAGGTGTTAAGTAATGATGTTGACGTTGGAAAAGTTCATTCAATAAAAATACTAAGTACGATAAACAGGGATTCAATAGTCTTAAAATAACAGAAAGAAAGAAAGAACAATAGAAATCCGCCAGCTTCCACCATAGGGGGTCCCGCCCAGGAAGGAGGGGCGCGTGACGTCATAATAATTCGAAACTTTGAAAAATCATAGAAAAAGATCTACCCATCCAAAAAGAGAACGGCTGGTGTCAAAATTCTCAGAATAAGGTCCAATTTAGATTAAAAATTAAAAAAAAAAATCAGACGCACCTATTTAATAAGGTAGGGACGTAAAACCGCCAAATTTTGAAATTAGCGGTAAGAATGAGGTACCTACAGCTTACTTTTCATAAATGCTGGTAGACTGCAGCAACGGCACTGCTCTAATATTGAAAATCAGAAAGGAGGGATTGGAAAATTTCAAGTCTGTAGTCGATTCTATTAGATATTGCACCTTCTAATTAGCATTATATAAATTTATTATAGCTTCTGAAAAAGTAAAATGTTGCAGGAAATGAAGAAAATTTCTTAATGTATTTAAGAAATTTACATTTAATTACATTTAAATTTACATTTACATTTAAAATTACATTTAAATTTACATTTAATGTATTTCCCAAACTGGTCTAGTCGTTAATATTGGGTATTTCACCTCACAGTTAGCATTGCACATTTTTATTACATCTTCTGGAAAAGTTTAAGGTCGCAGAAAGCGAGGAAATATAGTTTTTACAGTTGGTCCCTTATTTCACCTATGAGCACTTGGGAAACGATATATTTTAAAGTCAGTAGTTAATTCTGCTTCGTACTGTACTTTCTAATAATAATTATACCAATTTATTACAGCCTATGATAAAGTGAATTGTTGCAGAAAGAAAATTTTCTTCGTTCTTCCTCTCAAACGTTTAGGAATTGCAGATGGTTTAGACAAGGGCACTAGAGCGAGTTTAATATCCATGTAGACTTGTGTAGCGTGAAGTAGAAGAAGGCTGGTTATCAGCAATTCCGAAAGATGTGCCAATTTTGTTATCATATCAATTGTATTTCATCGTGCTCGGCGAAATATTTGAGATGAGACCGCCGAACATTTGAGAGTAAAATATAAGTTCATGGACATGTGTGTGTTCGCATATTAGTGATCGCGTTTCTTCTGGTTTATTTAATTTTAATTGACTGAACCATGATGAGGTCACGAAATCTTATAAACAGCGTACGTAGATTTTTCCATCCTGTAGTTTGCATAAGACTGGCGAGTACTCAATTGAAGTTATTATCGTGCTTGAAAGAAAATGCTGTGCAGAACTATTTCAAAATAATGGAAGAGAATGTAAACTCTTCACCTTACGCTAATACCAATAATGTTCCTCATAGTTACTTTGCAAGCCTCTTTGCTGCCAGGAATGAGCTCCTGAGGGACTTGGACGCCCTCAAAAACCTCAAAGCGGATGAAAAATCGTCGAAAGATATGTCGGATATGATAGCGGAAGAAGAGACGAGGTACTTGGAAGAGATGAAAAATGTAGAGTTGGAGTTGTTGAGATCTTTCGCGCCTCCCGGTGAAGATGGAAACGAAGTGGTAGTAGAAATAACCGCGGGAGTGGGAGGAAAGGAGGCTGCACTGTTTTCTAAAGAACTGTTCGATATGTACTGCAACTATGCGCAATTTAAACGTTGGAACAATTTCGTCGACCAGTCTGACGTTTCAGAGCTCGGAGGGATCCGTCACGCCAGGATTTACGTGGAAGGTGAAGGGGCTCTCAGGCATTTGATGCAGGAGTCCGGTGTACACAGAGTGCAGAGAGTTCCAACTACGGAGAGGTCTGGAAGGATTCATACGAGCACGGTTGCTGTCGCCGTTCTTCCGCAGACTCCCTTGATCGAGATTGAAGTGGCTGAAAGGGATATTATCGTGGAAACCATGAGAGCCACTGGCGCAGGTGGGCAGCATGTTAACAAAACGGATAGCGCTGTGAGACTTACTCATGTACCCTCAGGTAAGTAGCTGTGTGGATCTATATTGATATTACTTAGTATGTAATTGAATCGATGAGAATAAAAACAGTACAAGTCCATTTTTGACGATTGTTGAAAAATGGCTTTTTGTCGGTTGTAACCAGTAGAACTACGCATTGAGCACAAGAGCAGTATGCTAACCACACTCGAAAGTATAATATCTGATAAATTGATCAATCCTTAAACACACTGAGAGTGATTCATACAAGAACCAAACCTTTGACACCTGATATCTCGATAAGCTGATTGGGGACATGTACTGTTGTCATTCTCATCGATTCAATTGAAGTTGATGCTTGTTAGTTTTGGAGATCTGGACTATTGAGTTAACTTCTCTCGAATACCTTGTCATTGATGGGAACCAACCCAAGGATAAGGAAGATAAATAGATACAAGGAGTACATAATATATGGAAAAGGTAGGAAGATATAATTATCTTTTCTTTTCTTTTATTGGCGCTACGGGGGAACATGGCAACTGCCCTCCTGGCAAACTGGCCTCCTACCTCTTTAGGTCAGTTTAAAACTCCGGTTTGAAACTGCCCTCCTAGGCCATCTCGAGCAACTGCCCTCCCGGTAAACTGCCCTCCTGTTTTAGGAGGTCAGTTTCGAACCCCGGTTTTAAACTGCCCTCCAAACCACCTCGAGAAACTACCCTCCAAACTTCCTGCTTCCAACTTTTGAGGGCCAGATTCGAACCCCGGTTTTAAACTGCCCTCCTAGACCACCTCGAGCAACTGCCCTCCCGGTAAACTGCCCTCCTGCTCGGAACGGATCTCCTCTACCTGTGCGACTTCTCATTTCTGGGACATGGGTCTCGCAAAAGTATAATGAGGTGCCAATGATAATGTATCTTCAGTCACGATCATCAGCATATATTAGGAATAAAATAATTAGAATATCAATTTCATGGAGAAAATCGAGTTTTTACGCGAAAATCGGAGTTTTTTTCCATTAAATCTGCATGAGACTTGAGGGTTGGATGGTGGGCAGATGGCTGGGAGGGGGTGGACTTTTGCCTCCGAGATGATGATTTCGCTGACATCGACAAGGAATCGCAAAGTTGACCATACCATTAGAAAGTTGATCAAATTTGCAAGTTTTCCTGAGATTAGACAGTTTTCAGCAAGTTTTTATTGGAAATGTAGTTAACGAACCAACGTACAAGTTATTTTAGGAACTTTTTAGAAAAATATTTAAAAAATTTTCAATGTTTAAACTGCAATTGCGATCCGTTCTTGATTATGAATGTGCTTTAGGCGTAAATCCGACATTGAGGTCAAAAGTAGAAGAAATCGTTTCAAAGTGAAGAAATGTGGGTTTTTTATGGCCAAAACGTGGTTTGCTGAGCAAAAAAAATTAAAAATCATATCTCGGGAACGGATTGAGATATAAAGGTTTGGTTGGCGGAGTTCTACTAGGCAGTTCTATAGGCTTGTAAGGGCGAGGACGCCAGTTTACCGGGAGGGCACTTGCCACGGAGGCCACTTGCCATGGAGGCCACTTGCCACGGAGTTCCATTTGTAAGGACCGATTCGATGAGAGGGCCCTTCTAATACATGGTGTGAGCAGGAGGGGAGTTTCTCCTGACGCACAGTAAAAACTGGCCTCCTCGGAGGGCAGTTTACCGGGAGGGCACTTGCCACGGGGGGGGGGGGGGGCACCTGCCCTAGGTCCTGCTACGGTCCTTCAAGGACCAAGGCCTTCTCAACAATAGATTTCCATTCCTTCCTGTCCCGCGCGTAGCTCCTCCATCTCCGGGCGCCAAGCCGGGTCAGGTCCTCCTCAACATCGCTCAGCCAGCGCAAGCGTGGCCTTCCTCTGTGCCGTCTTCCACCAGGCACTCCATACATGGCTCTCCATGGGTACTGCTCTGCAGGCATTCTTTCAACATGTACCAGCCATCTGAAACGAGCTCGTCTGACGAATGCTACTAAATCTGGCTCACCATACAGACGTCTCAGCTCTAATTTTCTTGATCTGTCCATCTCATTGATTAACAGAAAACATGATTTCTCCATTTATAGAAAAGATACCTACAGTGATATCACTATTCATAGTACATCAAATCATCCCTTAGTTCATAAACATGCTGCTTTCCATAGTATGATCAATAGAGCTTTGTCAATACCAATGAGTGATCAAAATGTATCTAAAGAAAAAACAATTATCAAGAGTATAGCCGCAAGCAATGGATATGGAGGATGTCTCATTGATTCCATATGGAACAAGGTTCTTAGGAAAAAGTGTAGAGACGGGGTTTCTAATTTGGCTAGAGAAGTTGTATTAGAAGAGAAAAAGTGGATAAGTATACCTTATTATGGA
Source organism: Apolygus lucorum (assembly GCA_009739505.2). NCBI lineage: Eukaryota > Metazoa > Arthropoda > Insecta > Hemiptera > Miridae > Apolygus > Apolygus lucorum. The sequence goes on along the minus strand of CM019167.2, from coordinate 48,180,712 downwards.
AAGATTTCTGACAAAATTGGCAAAATGTTATCATCTAGAGGTTTCAAAGTAGGGTTTAAAAATAAAAATAATCTTAAAGCTTCGTTGGGTTCTGTTAAAGATAAAATTAGCGTTCAAGATAAAAGTGGGGTTTATAAGCTGAAATGTTCTTGTGGGCTTGAGTATTGTGGTCAAACTGGTAGGAAATTTAAGGAAAGAATAAAAGAGCATGAGAAGGATTTCAGGGATAACAAAGGTGATTCTGCTTTTGCGAATCACCTAAGAGAATCCAATCATAACTTCAGTTTTGATCTAACAAACGGACAGTACATGGAATTTACTCATTTTTGCCCGAAGGGAGGTATGTTGGATGAGCTTGAAAAGTAAGAGATTCTTAAGAGTGATAGGTCTGGTAAATGTCTGAGTGAGGTGGTCCCTCAACATGTTTCACCGTTGATGGGTTCCTTCTTACAATAGCTTGGTCTCCCCTTCACAATGTAACCCTCACCAATGTTTGAGCCCCCTTTCACTTTGTCTGCCTTGATTGGCATTTGATGATCCTCCCAGGTCCCTTCACTACTCTGAGCCAATAGGATTCTCCTTTCACTTATCTGATTGGGTATGACTTTCACTTTCACGACCAATAGGATTCAAGCTCCCTTTCACTTGTACCTATATAAGCTATGCTCTTTGTGATGTACCTTCAGTTATTGTTTGTTACTGATGATGACCTAACCGTCGAAATCGATTTAACTTGTAACTCATTATTTTCGTGGAAATAGACAACATTCTACTCAACTCCGTTTTTATTCGTCTCAGCTCATTGTTTTTACGTATTCTCCAAACACCCCCCTCACAAACGGCGCCGAAGATTTTTCGCAAAATCTTCCTCTCTCAACAATTCAACAAGCGTTCACTCGTGACGGTCAGGGTCCATGTCTCACAACCATATGTGACCACTGGTCGTATAATGGTCTTGTAAATGGTTAACTTAGCTCGTTGTGACAGCCCACTAAATTTGAGAGCTCTCTGAACCGCCCAGAAACATCTATTTCCTGCAGCTATGAGCGCTTTTATTTCTGCGGTCACGTCATTATCTTCTGTTATCAGTGTTCCCAAATACTTGAACCCGTGACACACTGGGAATTCGTGGTCTCCAATTGTGAAAGTGGTCTGAGTAAGCGGAGGTTTTCTGGAGGTCTTCATATACTTCGTTTTTTTGTGAGTTGAACTTCAGGCCCCTTGCATTTGCTGCCCTTTCGAACTCCTCAACTGCCCCTGAGAGGGCAGGAGCTGTTCGTGCCATGATGTCAACGTCATCAGTTATAATTATTCTATAATCAAAGAGGCTTCTATCCAAGGAGAAGAGGAGAAATCACCAATAGATATCTCCTATTAGAGCTGCGACTTTGAACCACGAGGGTATGGGAAAAAGATCTTGTATGAATGCGGGTACTTACACATCGACATCTGGAATTATAATCAGCAGACAGTCCAAGATCTTTGAATGTAGTGTTGTGTCATCAAAAATTAACTTCCCTCGACTGATGGTCATGGGCGTCAGGTGATAATATTCGTCAGGCAAACAGCTTGGCCAGTCATAGAGAAATGAACAATAATGAAAAACGCTGCAAATTGTTACACAAAGGTTCATTTTTTTTCTGTATTGATCATGTGCCAGCAGAGAACTCAGCTTTGCCATTGTCATCACCTTCAACCATGTTTTCGCTTCATAATTGAGTTTATTTAGATGAAATAAACACTTCACACTCCATTCGAAGAAATAAAGAATTCCTTTTCATCAAAATCGGTCCATGATAATTAAAGGAAGTTCCGCGGACGGACGGATTTTTTTATATTCGATTTTCAAAATCTACATGTACCTACCTCAAACGTAAACCATCGAATTTTGAGGGTAGTCAAACTTTTTTTCTTGAGAATAATAAACCAAAAAGGGAGACTGAATTTAGACCTAATAAAATGTGAAACCTTCATTTTACAATGTTATGCAATTATTTCCAAGTGTCTGTCAACTAGAAAAACGATTAGGTACAGTGAAATTTTATAAAATCGGGAACGAGACACCAGTCAATGTCAAACAGCTGCTATTTGCGGCGGCGAAAAAACGAACTGCTTTCCTTCCTTGAGATAATGTTGGTGGATGGATATGTTGTCTTGCCATGCGTGGGTTAATTAGTATCCATGGCTCATCTTCCAAGTTTCTCTGCATTCAAGGTCACAAAATAGTTGCTTGACTGTTTGCCATGCCTGATAGTGAGGTAGTGGGGGTATGGTAATACTTGACACCGCGATGACCTCCCCGCCACCCCGCCAATCGTCGTCTCTCACTCTAAACAGTCCTGAAAAATTCATTTTTTTTTTTTAACTGCTTGCCTTGCCTTGCCGGTCTCTGCGCTAGTTCGCGTGTCATCTGCAATCCGTCGTAGTTATTGATCTTTTCAACACTCTGGTGTGTTGTGGGCTAGTATTCAAGACAAAATACGTACTTTCTTATTCCATTCTCCTTTTTAATCTATCTTCCTTGATAATAATGAAATAGTAACTAAATATTATAAAAGTTTTCCAAAATTGGCTAAATATCACTTGCAAAAGAAGAAAAATAGAATAATCTCAACAAAATTTATACATTTATTTTGCATATTTGTAGTAAGGCAAACAGTGTTTGCTATGTTTGCCTGGAGGAGACGCCACTGCTGGTCGTTGATCTCCAGACTTTGCGATTATACTCGGGCTCTCTACCACTGAGCGAAGGAAGTGAATGGACGGAAATGCGAAGAGGTACAACATAAATACAGACCTTAGGGGCAAGATCAGGGGTGATAGCTTCAGGTAGAGATGGGCGGTATTTAACGTAACAGTTAAAAATAACCTATTACGAGGTTTCGTTAATTCCGCTTGGAACCTATTACCAAAACAACCCTGTTATTAAAGGAACTTATAGGAAACCAAAATTTAATATTATTTCAAATTTAGTGAAAATGCTTGCATACGAGTCTGCAACACATTGGGACATTTTCATGTGTGTAAAAGTAAGGTTGTTAGTTCATGTACCCAAGCATCAAAATAAGAAAACAGTTGATTGTTCTCTACGCAACACAGTGAGTTTTATTTATTGGTATCGCGTGAGCAAGTTTTCGTGACGATTTTTCAGTTTATGTGCCAAAGCAAAGATATGAAAATGTCAATAACGTTTCAGGGAAGGCTTCAAAGTGTGTGGACCCAGAACAATAGCTTGGGGTTTTTAATGGAAAAAGAGAAAAAATACACTAATACGTAAATATATCGGGAATAACTTGATAGAAACCCCAATTTAGGTAGGAAACGAAAACTATAGATCAATGAAATGATACTTTGGAATGGTATAACAATATAACATGATAAACAAACCTACATAGGTCGGGAACGAAATAAAAAAATCAAAGAAACGATACCTTGGAATGGTATGTTGGAATGAGCTTGTAAGAAGATCCCTGAGATACCTTACTAATAAATAACAGGTTATTGGAACCTGTTACTCACCCAGAGCGGTAATGGTGGAACCTAGTATGTAAATGTAACCGTTTCGCCCATCTCTAGCTTCAGGAGACTAGCTACCTGACAACTAGATGGGTACTGGGACTGGCCCAACATGGTTGAGCTCTAGGGGTCCCCCACAGGGTAATGGAAGCAACTTAACAGAGAAGGAAGGTAACGTTGAAATCAGTGGCAAGCATGGATAAGTAGGTACAATATCACAATAGTGATGCTGCTTGATGCCAGCCTGAGGTACTATGAAGTAATTAGTTGGTGGGGGTCGAAGCTACGCCTGTTTGCACTTCATTTTAAATGGTAGCTCGTTACCTACTATTCTTCAACACTTTGATTGGATGGATTTGTGAGTTTTTTCAAGCTATCCATTGAGTTAAGAAAAAATATCTCCAATTTTGTTTTCCTGAAAATCAACTCAAAAATGTTGAAGAAATCTTTGTTTGTAGCTTATGAGTATATCGTTGATGGCATGGGGAATAACATTGGTGAATGGGAGTCATCAATTTATTGCTGCCATCTTGTGAGATTTTCCTCATCTATAACCCCAAGCTCAACCAATCAGTAGGTCGATTCTCTAACTCGCTATGGGATAATAGCGACACCGAAGTGTCGTTATGATAACAATAACGATTAATAGCGACGATCGCGATTCTGCAGACGCGAAATAGCGACAACTGTCGCTCAGTCGTCGGTATTTCGGCCGAAAAGTGTCGTTACCATCTCGACGGCTCGAAACCCCCCGGTATGGATTACGACAACCGTCTTTATGAAAAAGGAGCTTAAAACGCTCTTTAATTCCTAACCTATTCGAAGTCATATTTCAGTTTCTGAGTTGCTGTGTGCATTTCCGTATTGTAGGTTATTCGTTTTGTTAATCAAATCATTTTGAGAATAAAATTGATACATTCGTACATAATTTATGGTGAATATTTTAAAAATAATATCCGACCGTCATAATGAGCAGTTTATTCGCCGTTATAATTTGTGTTACTTGATTTTTTCCTACAATTTTATTAAACAAAAATCATAGTATTTATATTATTTCTAGCTGTTAATTCGTATAGAAATTCATGATCATAGTAAAGGGAGTATTTTCAATGGAATTGAGTTTTTGACAAACTATCAACAGCATTTTTTATATCAACATTGAATGATGATAAAAATAATTATACTGTCATTTTCGGAAATTGGTAGGTAAGTACGTAAAATTAAAATAGCTAGCTTATAAAATAGGTAGATCCTAGTTGAATTTTTCACTATTCTATAAAATGTGTGTCAGCATAAAAACTTCCTAAAATGAAGAAAACCCCTAAAATTGATAATTTGTGGCTAAAATAATTGTGCTGATAATGCTCTTTTTTATACCAACAAACTTACCTGCTACCTATCACCTGAGAAAATATTTACCACGAATTTACCATTGTTTATATCCGTAATCGACATCGACGGTAGGAGAAAATATGACGTGGTTGATGATAATTGTAACATAAAATTGACTTCAAGAAATATGAATGTGAAGGTAGACAAATAAATTACGTCATGAATCTTACGTTTTATTGAATACAATGATATTATGTTCATTCAGTCTTATAATGTACATGAAACTTTAAAGACTAAAACAGCGATTCATACATTTTGAAGTGATATTAGGTTTTTATACCAGTGAGAGTAAAATAGATGTCTATTTTGTTCTGAAAAGACATCGGGAACTCCGAAATGTTCGTTAGTAGCGGGTAGGTACTTGTTTCCCGGAATCTGTAACAATAATGTATACCGCACACAATTAGGCAGTTAGCTATGGTCTTCTCACTCAAAGTAGTTGAAAGTACCAATAAGTATGGATGTGTGAGTATGTATAAACGATAAATAACAAGACGATTCATTACCTTGTAGTAAGATTGACAGGCAGTTGATTATTCGAAGCATCGTGGACGGACGAAATTCACACCAATGTGACTGATGAATTCGATTTATGAAAAGGAATTCTTTCCATTTATCATTATTCCATGATACGAAAGTACGAATCACGAGAAAAATTCCGTTTTTACGCGTTATTCCTTTGTATATTCAACACGGCAAAAAAAAATGAATCCGACATTTTGCAAACTGCAGTGATCTTCAACTACCCGTGATAACAATCACCTGATATCAGTCCGTCTTCCCATTGGCTAAAAATCACGCGTTGCTACCTTTCGCTCGCTCTAGATCGAAATATTGTCGGATCACATAGCGACGTCGTTATTTTGAAATGCAACGACCAAACTTCGCTATGCCCGATTAGAGAATTCCAATGTCGTTATCGACCTGTCGTTGCACGGGAGGGATACCGAATCCGACGCCATAACGTCAACCAAATAGCGAGTTACAGAATCGGCCTACAGGATGCTTCTCCAGCTCTCAGCCTTAGCTTCCACAGCTCTGCAGGTCGATTCTGTAACTCGCTATTTGGTTGACGTTATGGCGTCGGATTCGGTATCCCTCCCGTGCAACGACAGGTCGATAACGACATTGGAATTCTCTAATTGGGCATAGCGAAGTTTGGTCGTTGCATTTCAAAATAACGACGTCGCTATGTGATCCGACAATATTTCGGTCTAGAGCGAGCGAAACGTAGCAACGCGTGATTTTTAGCCAATGGGAAGACGTATTGATTATAGTTTCCAATTGTTATCACGGATAGATGAAGTTCACTGCAGTTTGCAAAATGTCGGGTTCATATTTTTTGCCGTGGTGAATATACAAAGGAATGACGCGTAAAAACGGAATTTTTCTCGTGATTCGTGCTTTTGTATCATGGAATAATGATAAATGGAAAGAATTCCTTTTCATAAATCGAATTCATCAGTCACGTTGGTATGAATTTCGTCCGTCCACGATGCTTCGAATAATCAACTGCCTGTGCATCTTACTACAAGGTAATGAATCGTCTTGTTATTTATCGTTTATACGCACTCACACATCCATACTTATTGGTACCTTCAACTACTTAAAGTGAGAAGTCCATAGCTAACTGCCTAATTGTGTGCGGTATACATTATTGTTACAGATTCCGGGAAACAAGTACCTAACCCCTACTAACGAAAACTTCGGAGTTCTCGATGTCTTTTCAGAACAAAATAGATGTATTTCACTCTCAAGGGTAAAGAAAACCTAATATCACTTCAAAATTTATGAATCGCTCTTTTACTCATGTAAAGTTTCATGTACGTTATAAGACTGAATGAACATAATATTATTGTATTCAATAAAACGTAAGATTCATGACGTAATTCATTTATCTACCTCCACATTCATATTTCTTTGAGTCAATTTTATGTTAAAATTTTCATCTACCACGTCATATTCACTCCTACCGTCGATGTCGATTACGGATATAAACAATCGTAAATTCGTGGTAAATATTTTCTCAGGTGATAGCAGGTAAGTTGGTATAAAAAAGAGCATTATCAGCACAATTATTTTAGCAAAAAATTATCAATTTTAGGGGTTTTCTTCATTTTAGGAAGTTTTTATGCAGACACACATTTAATAAAATAGTTAAAAATTCAATTAGAATCTACCTATTTTATAAGCTAACTATTTTAATTTTATGTACTTACCTACCAATTTCCGAAAATGACAGTATAATTATTTTTATCATCATTCAATGTTGATATAAAAAATGCTGTTGGAAGTTTGTCAAAAACTCAATTCCATTGAAAAATAGTCTCTTAACTATGATCAATAGAGTACATGAATTTCTATACGAATTAACAGCTTGAAATAATATAAATACTACGATTTTTGTTTAATACAATTGTAGAAAAAAATCAAGTAAGACACAAATTAAAACGGCGAATAAACTGCTCATTATGAGGGTCGGATATTATTTTTTAAATATTCACCGGAAATTATGTACGAATGTATAAAGTTTATTCTCAAGATGATTTGATTAACAAAACTAATAACCCACAATACGGAAATGCACACAGCAACTCTGAAACTGAAATATGACTTCGAATAGGTTAGGAATTAAAGAGCGTTTTAAGCTACTTTTTCATAAAGACGGTTGTCGTAATCCATACCGGGGGGGTTTCGAGCCGTCGAGATGGTAACGACACTTTTCGGCCGAAATAGCGACGACTGAGCGACAGTTGTCGCTATTTCGCGTCTGCAGAATCGCGATCGTCGCTATTAATCGTTATTGTTATCATAACGACACAACGTTGTCGCTATTATCCCATAACGAGTTAGAGAATCGACCTACTGGGGTCCTCCGGCAATGAACCAGTTGGTGGGTGTGATTGGCGCAGCATCACCACCAGGCCAAGATCCTACAGCATATGTCCAGCCTCCTTCATGGATGCTCGGGTGGTGGTGGTGATCTTCCATAGATGATACTGTAGGCTGGTTGTTGTCTCTTTGTATTACCCGTAGTGTCCCAATACTAAGGACAATCCTGTGAGTCCTGAATACTCAATATGAGCTATCTCTAAAGCACAATGTACTTTTTTAACTTTGGAGAAAACTTTGTCATACCCAAGCCTGCTAAGCCTACTGGTACAATCTTGCTACAATATAATCTACTGGTGATGTCTAGCCTGTGCCTGGGTACTCACGCCTACCACAGTACATAATTCCAAATTTACCACTAAAAATGGTCAATCATAAATTTTACGTAATTTAATTCAATGACAATGTCTTCCTCAATCTTTCTTTATTTCGTCATCTTCAACGTTTACTCGTTCAATCGCCTAACCCTTAATGAAATGTGTACTTATTCACAGGAATGGTTGTTGAATGCCAAGAAGATCGATCCCAGATCAAAAACAGGCAAATAGCTCTCCAAAAACTCAAAATGAGGCTCAACGAAAAAGCGCAGGTTGAACACGACAGTAAAATCCGAGGGAGCAGGAAGTCTCAAATCGGCACTTCTGCAAGGTCTGATAAAGTGAGAACCTACAATTTCCCTCAAGACCGAGTGACGGACCACAGGTTGTCGCAAACTATTCACAACGTAGAAGGTTTTTTACTAGGAGAACAACTTCTTGACAGTATCATAGATAAATTAATCGATATGTCTGAGGAAGAACGGTTAGACGCTTTCATACAGTCTATTAAAGAATTCAAGAGTTGAATATATTATTACCTAATATTACCAGCGAATTCAAATAAATTATTTTTATTGTAGTCTGTACATTTACCTTAACCCATTTCCAGCCACTGATGCATTTTTGCATCGTCCTAATAATGATTTTGTTGAGTATTGAAATAGTGGAAACTCTTTGTAAAATACTTTTTTTCTCGTTCATGCAGTTCCTAAACTTTTCAAGAAAAAAAAAATTCTTCGACATTCGGGAGCTCAATGAGAATTGGGAAATTTTTTGAAAGAGGCCTTTTGGCCGAAAGCTTGATTATGGTGGCTCAAATTCGGTCCAGGACTAGTGAGGGTTCTGGGCCATGAATCAAAACAGATTCCGGTCCATAAATAGATTTTACATTTTACCTAGATTTTTTTTAGATTTTTAACAATGAAATGTTTAAATAATATCAAGTTGGAAAACTGAGACCTCTCAAATCCTATAAAATGTTAAATTCATAGAATTTGGAGCATTTTTGCTCTCGATTGGTGAGCAAATGATGCTTTATTTTGGCCGGCATTCTGTAAAATAGTTCATCCTCCTCCTCCCATTACTCTGTTATTTCTACACTCAGCTTGAAATGGGTTAAACCCATTTTCCATGGAGTTTGTTAATAGGATCTCAGGTTGTGAAAGATCGTATGATCTCCAGCATAGTCGACTAAAGTTTTGAAAGTTATGTGGGTCGTTCCCAAGGTGAGTAGAGGAGAGAAGGTGTGCTCCTGCTGCCAGGTGGGGGAAACGTGACGTCACCAGAGTCCCGACTGCCTCGCTGCCAGCTATCTCTGGTACTTTGCTTGGGCGTACATTGTTTATAAACACGCGGTGTTTATTATACCGTTTGTTCTGTTTACATTTTGGTTTCTGAGGTTCAACGCAACTTTCTTTAATTCAGAAAAGTTATACGTTTTTGAAGTATTTCATAGCTCGAGAGATTGGCAAGAAATGAATGAAAAACGTATGAAACGTGAAATCCGAGTGAAATTATTCTTTTCCATCTAAACCAGTCCATAATTTCCTAGTTTGCCCCGGACAACAAATCATTTATTACAATTTGAGTGAAAATGAACAAAAGTTTCAAATGCTAAAATTCTAACAATTTGTAATAAATAGATAATTTTGGAGTTTTGCCTAGGTATTAAAAAATTTGTCAAAACAAGCAAGAATTATTGAAAAGACTGACACATTAAATTCGAGTGAACATTCGAATTTGAAGGATTAACATCTTTTCGAACCTTACTAAAGTTTCTCAAAAACTGAAAAATTTCAAACAAAACTTTCTTGAAAAAAATAAACACAATTTTCTTCAAATCGAATAATTTGAAAAACATTCTATGAATGATTCACCCCCCCCCCCCCCCCCCCGCCATGGAGCCCACACACGGGCCAAACCGACCAAGGATTTCAGGAGAGGGGGTAGCCGAAAGGGACAACAACAATGGGGTATTTCAGTCGATTTTTAAAATTTTTTTTTTCAAAAGAGTATGGCTCAGGAATAATGTTAATCGGGTCTGTTCGTCGAGAAAATGTTTTTAAAAAATCAGAGAAGCTAAGGAAAGATGAAGATTTGAATGGTGTGACGTAGCTAGCCAACTGTCTTTGAAAAATGTATCCATGCACAGAAATCCTTGGAGGACCTCTTGGATACTACAAAATACTACTAACACAAGCGTGCGGCGTAGTCCTTGCCTAGTGTGTGTGCATTTATAGCGGCCTGCCTTTTTTTCAAACATGTGATCTCTTTAATTAATTTTTCTACCACATGTTATAGTATAATTGGGCTTAAAGTTGTAGTGTATGGGTTTTCAAGGGTGCTGAATCCAAATTTGAGGTCAAAAACCTGAATTTCCGACCCACCGAAATACCCTATTGTAAGGGCAACTTGGAAAATACCTTTCGCCTCGATTGTTTTATCTAAGTAATGCTTACAAATCCACTGGGCTGAAAGCTGAAGCTAGGAGCCCTAGAAGCGTTCTGATCACAGAGTACTGCGATGGCATTACATGATAACCTCGTATCTCACCCACCTGTAATTCAATTTTTAGCGATAAGATGCTAGGTTATCAGTGACGCTCAGCCCTCTTGATCAAAACCGAGGTTATCATATAGGGCCCTAGAGAGCAGAAAATGCGATTCCCGTTAAAAATTGAATTACGTGTGGGTGAGATACAAGGTTCATTCAGAGAATCCAAAAAAACCATTTTGGCCAAAAATTGAGATACGAGGTTATCATAATATGATATTATGAGCTCATATTATGAGCCCCTGAAAAGCCAAGTGGCATAAGTCAAATTTTGGATGAAACGGAGATAAGTGCGGAAACGTAATATGAACATTCAGCTTCGATTATTGGCCTAGTGGCATAAGTCTTGCGCTTCGAGAATAGCCCAAGAGAAGGCATCACAAGTTCAATGGGCAACATAAATTTGGGAGTTTTTCAGTAAGCTGGACGCAACAAATGCTTTATCTCAAAAACAGATTTCCATGACTTATGCCACTTGGCTTTTCAGGGGCTCATATGATGCCTTGAAAAAAATTGCTTGAAAAAAATTGAGACCGGAGATCGTCATGAAAACGGCAAAAGGCGCGGACTGACACTCGGCAGGGTTCGGCCTTGTTCGCCGATAGCCGAAGCCGTGTGAAATTTCTTCCCTTGAACGTCTAGTTGATGCCATCTACTGGAGACAAGTTGCTCGGAAGCAACATCCATGGGATTCTTCTTCTTCACTCTATGAGCTGGTCGTGGAGTCAAGCATGGATGTTCCGCATACATGGAAATTTGGGATGTTTGTAGAAATTTCTCAATTCTTTGTTTAATCATCAATTTCATTACTTATATCGTTGGTTATATAAAATTTACTTCATAATATTTTAAGTTAAACATTTATTGACCGCGGGTTTGAAAATATTGCTGGAAATTGGGACACTTTTGGTATTTTTCTGTTGGTAGAACTGTGAGTAATGTTTCAGTTCAGTTTTCCGTGGATTGTGAATCGAGTGAGGACGATTATAAACAGTTTTTTGTCGTTTAATTATGCCCCGCTGAAAATTACTTCTGATATAAACGTTTAGGGGACAATTTAGCTAGTTTAGTGCAGTGACTTGACGTTCGTTGCTGACTAAACCCACCGCGAAACCGCAGATCGAAGGACTCAATTGTTGATAAACAATCTAGCGAAGATGGCGAAATCCGAGTCGATGTCGATGAACGTTTCTTCTCTGAAACTGAAGGATCCTTACTTCAAAGAGATCCTGGATATGGCCGGCCACGTCGTACTGTACAATTATAACCCGGATATACAAAACTGGGAAAAGACGGAAGTCGAAGGAGCGCTTTTCGTATACTCGCGAACGACCGAGCCGCAATATTATGCCTTCATAATGAACAGGCTCAACACGACGAATCACATTGAACATATTGACGAGAACGTCGAATTACAGAGACACGAACCTTTTATTTTGTTAAAGAATTCAAAGGGTAAGAACTATTATTATCAAAATTAAGTGAGTCACGTATCAAAGTGCCTCCTAAGTGGGTCACATGATCTCGAGTGGTCATTATGCGGTAGAAATTTCAAACTTCCCAATATGATTGTGTTTATGATATTACTAGATTGCACTAGGAAGCTGGTTCTCTTTCTCTGCATTGTAGTAGCGGTATTCGAGACATCGATCAAATCCGAGTACATCTCCGAATGGGTCTCAACGCTATTCACTTCACGCTATTGCTCAGCGTGGTACCTATTCGTAATCCAAACTCTGCGTTGAGTTGAGGTCTGCCCTCTACTCGACAATTACGAAAACTCAAGGTACCAGACAGGACAATTAAGCATTTACTCACCTTGTTGTTTCCATCATAACTGGGAAGGGGGTAGTAACAGCATAAAAACCCCATTTATACAACAGATCAAACACGCTTTAGGGTAAGGGCACCAGTTATAGACACTACAACCAAAACTTTCGGGTGATTTCATGATTACTTGTTCGTGTTAACATTTTTTCTACTTTTTCTTGCTGTGTCATGTTGATCTGGGTCTGTTGAATAAATTATGTTCACAGATTTCCTTAAAAGATTGGAATTTACAATGTTTCCACCGAAATTACGAAAGTGAGTTTCGTTACCACTTATTGACATGCAAAATCCAGTTTACGACACACGAAGGAACCAGTTATTGACACGACATTGAACTTTGAAAATGAGTAACTTTATTTATCCCTAATAATATTATATTATAGGTAATAAATTATAGAAATTGGTCACTGAGATTAAGACTAGTTGTATATAATATTCAACTTCATCTTTTCTCAAGTCAATTGGTATAAAATCTGAAAATAAAACTCGCTTCCGAACTTCGCTTTCGTCTCCATTGAATAATCTTTTTGGATCTTCCAATATCTCAAACAACGACTGCTCTCTCAAGTAGTCTTTTGTTCTTAGATCCATCACTTAAATTCATCTCCTGTAACTGCGGCCCTGCTCAACGTCAAATTTTCTGAAATTCTGTGGAAAATAGAAGGATTTCGACGCTTGAAACTTGTGAGACATTTTTTCCCTGGCCGGCCATCGATGACTGGAGTCTACCCAGTCTTTCGGGAGGTGCTGAACGCTATCTTGAAGATCCTCAGTAATAACTGGGAATCCGGCCTTAGCCATTTTTATGATCCAAAAAACTAACTAACTAGATGTCCTCCTCCTGTTTCGAGAGAATATAATCGGGACCCGAGTTTCTGCTCATGGGTGACTAACCGGACCCTTTAAACGGAAAAAAAATCCCCCTGGAAAAAAATCAAGTTGAGTTCTAAGTTCAATTCAAGAGAAAAAATTAAAAATGAGCGAACGCAATTGCTTGGTACCAAACTTTTCCTGTAGGTACCTAACAACAGATTTAAGAAATATAATTGTAATTTTACTGCGATTTTAGTTCTAGTTTTTTCAGTACCTAGATATGTCAATAATTGGTATTTCCTGCTGTCTATATATGGAGTGGAATCCTCCAGTTATTGACAACAAATTCAACCTATTATTGACACCCCCTGTCGATTACTGGATCCCATCGTAATTATGTTACAATTTCAACACCTTTCGCTTTCAAATAAAAACTGTGTTTAATTCGCTGAAAAACTAAGATTTCAACAAAAATCCAGTTATAGACACTGGATCTTGGATACATCAACTTGCCCAGTTATTCTGGTGTCAATAACTGGGCAAGTTGATGTATCCGAGATCCAGTTATCGACACCCTCCAAAACTCTTTGGTTCAGTTATTTTCAAGTTTTTTACAGTTAAAAAATATTAAAATACAAATAGGATGAGTGACACGAAAAAGATTGGTTCCTACAACCTTAAAATATGATGTAAAAAAAGCGTGGAAGTGACTTACCTCCTTACTGAGTTGCTCAAGAAAACGTCAACAGCTGAACACGAAAAACGAAAATAAACGCAATCTCGTTGATAATCTCCGTAGCGACATGATTTTGATGAGAAATTGCAGCCAAGTAGTCATAGTAATAAATTATGACCAGCCGGAATTTACTGGAGGCACTTAATTCTTATTATTTGTGCCTGAAGGCGCAACTGTCAATAACTGGTCTCGTGTCTATAACTGGTTCCCTTACCCTATTTGTTGTTGGACCCCTCAGGGTATCAAATTCGCAATCCTGACAACCCTGTGCTACGACGTAATGCTCTAAAAACCGTGAAATGTTTGCACTTTTTCAACTATTACTTCTAAACTATTACGATTTCGATTATTTATGCTTAGTAACTTGATGAAGTAAGTTGGTTAAATTTGCTACAGTCTAAAGTATGATGATTTCGACTCCTTTTTAAAGTAGGTTAAATTTGCTACTGTGTGAGACTTACTGGAGCTCTGTGAGTTAAATAATTACGGAAATACAGCAATTCTAAATTGCGTTAATTTTTCCCAAAAAGTGTCGTTTTCAGTCTTTTGTTCAAAAAACTACTCAATTGAGGGGTTCTAAGTCGATCGCCGTTCGTTCCTCGTTCCGGGTTAGTATTTCCCTTTAAAAGTTGTTCCTAAATTTGAAATTTTCAAGGATTTTCGAAATTCATTAGTGCAGCAGCCTGGGGAATTGAAAGACTCAAGGCGGAATTCAGTCATTACTTAAGTCTGAGTGCACCCTCAAATGCATCAATAAGGGTTGGCGGGCACTCATTTGTATTCACAGACAAGATTTGAGGGCGCCCTGAGGGAGCACTCAGTGCTAATTCTAAGGGCGCACTCAACGGTATTCATAAACCAAACTCAGCGTTGAGTTGAGGCCCACCCTCGACTCAATGGGGTAAAATCCTGAGTGCTGGACGGAGGTACCTTAAGTGCCCTTCAACCACAGTTATTATCAGATTTTCCTACTGAAAATAGTGTACAGCAAGTCAACTACCTATCTATTTTGTTTGTCTAATTAAAATAATGCGATTAGACAAGTTTTCCCGTAAAAAAAACCAATGAAGATAATCGCAAACTTGAATTTCCTTGTAACAGTCCTTTCAATATTTTCTCCCCGAACTCGGTAAAATCTTCCGAGATTGTGAGTTTCTTTCTTGAAGTTGTCAAACATTTTCGCCTTCGTTCTCAATATTCATTCTTGTTTTACGATCTAGTAAAATGATAAAGTAGAAAATACTTGTAGAAAATTATATGGGTTGGTAATACAGTACAAGGTGAATAAAAAAACATCCATATAGGTACGAGTTTATTTCGGGCTTTACATTGTTTCACACAGGTAAATAAATGAGTAGGTGTTGAAGGGTTCCAAACGTCATAAATATTCGTATATTTGCTTGTGGATAAACCTTCTTCATTCGGTCAGGAGGTGTTAATTTGTCTGAAATAATCAACTGGGTTGATTTTGTTAAAATATGCCTAAGAACACTCACTAAAAGGATACCAAATATGTCTTTTTGTGTTTATTACTTTGAATAATGGTTCTTTCTTTAGTAACGTACCTACATATAGGTACATACTTTTACTGCTAATTTAAGGAAATCATAATTTCTTACCTTCTTTTGAGCAATATAGTCGAATCCGATGGCAGCAAATTCATTGATGAAATTGCGGAGATAAAAATCAAGTTACAAACTCCGAAAAAATGTCAGCACCCTCATATAATTGAACAGACTTCAATTTGATTTAATTCGCCACTGCTAATAACTCAAAAATAATGGTTACTTGTAGGAAATCGGACAAAATACAAAAATTAGCATCCACATCCACAGTAACGAAAATGCAATAAGAAACTTTTCATTACCACAGAGAACCGGTGACAAGGTCACGATCAGTGCAGAATACGAAAGGGAAATGAGGAATTTCACCGAATTCTGTTTGCATTTTTCCTGCATAGTTAATGGTTTGGGATAGATGAAAATCGGGCTGATTTCGGAAAATAAGTCTCCTGTTATTTTTGAGAGACAATCAAAATTTTTGATTTCAAAACTAACCGGGAAAACGGACGTGAAGCGGGAACGCTCGCTGATTGGGCTGTTCGGATCGCCGTCTCCTCCCAGTGTTGCCCATTGGGACAACAAAATCGTGTTTCCTAAGAGAAAAGTTATCAAACAAAACCAGGGGAAACCTAATTTTCCCCATCATGCTTTTTCTATTTTTTTCTTCAGTTTTTCGATTTCGAACTTTACTGTTTCGTGAAATTTTGCATCTGGGGACTATGGATTTCTCGATCTCAGCGCTTCAAGCGGCCATAAATGAACTATTCCAGGATGACGTCATTTTCCCGGTTTTTTTAAACGTTCATATTTTTTACACTGTTTTGTTCATTCGTAAATTAGGAAGTTCGGGCTGAAAGTTTGCCTTAGGAGGTTTTTCGAGGTGCTGAATCCGATTTTGGGGTCAAAAATAGGAAATTCCGACATGGTGAAATTCCTCATTTCCCCGTGCTTTTTACCCAAAATATCCATGAAGCAGGGAATTATCCTCACCATGGCTGCCAACTTAAGGTGACAATGAGTTGAGTAGCCCCTGAGCGTCCCCTCAGGCTCAGTGTGCACTCAGGCGACCACAACACTTAATTTTAAATTTAGGAACAACTTTTAAAGTTTGAGCGCCTGCAATTTAGGGAAATACTAACCCGGAACGAGGAACGAAAGGCGACCGACT
Organism: Apolygus lucorum; assembly: GCA_009739505.2. NCBI lineage: Eukaryota > Metazoa > Arthropoda > Insecta > Hemiptera > Miridae > Apolygus > Apolygus lucorum. The sequence continues at coordinate 48,163,933 of CM019167.2, read as the reverse complement.
GAGAGAAAAGTGAATACAGAGGAAATCACTTGTTTGGTAAATATTGAAAACGCTAAATAGATAAACCACAACGTCCACTTAAGGGATGGTGATATTTGAGATTTTAGTAAGAAAATAATTATATAAATAATACGAAAATATCTCAAGGATAATGGGGTATTTCGGTGGGTCGGAAATTCTGGTTTTTGACCTCAAATTTGGATTCAGCACCCTTGAAAACCTATATACTCCAACTTTAAGCCCAATGACACTATAACATGTGGTAGAAAAATTAATTAAAGAGATCACATGTTTGAAAAAGGCGGGCCGCTATAAATGCACACACACTAGGCAAGGACTACGCCGCGCGCGTGTGTGAGTAGAATTTTGTAGTATCCAAGACGTCCTCCAAGGGTTTCTGTGCATGGATACTTTTTTCAAAGACAGTTGGCTAGCTACGTCACGATTGGCTAGCTACGTCACACTGTTCAAATCTTCAACTTGTCTTAGCTTCTCTGATTTTTTAAAAACATTTTCTCGACAAACAGACCCGATTACCGTTATTCCTGAGCCTTACTCTTTTGAAATAAAAAATAAAAAAAACGTCTGCCAAGTGGGTGTGGCACATAGCTTCCTCGTATCCATAACCCGATTGTATAGATGATCCGATGCATAGTAGTTAATCTCAAAACATCAAAACAAGTTAATCTGTAACATCCCTGAAAATTTCATTGAAATCGGATGGAAAATGTAGAAGTTATGGCCGTTACAAGGAATTCACGTTTGCGCATGCGCAGTGGCTACTATCAGTCCGAAGGTGGTGATTTTCATAGGAGACCATCTAAATACTAATCTGTAACATCCCTGAAAATTTCATTGAAATCGGATAGAGAATGTAGAAATTATGGACGTTACAAGGAAATTCACGTTTGCGCATGCGCAGTGGCTACTATCAGTCCGAAGGTGGTGATATTCATTGGGGACCATCTACAACCTAATCCGCATAATCCCTGAAAATTTCATCGAAATCGGGTAGAAAAAGTGGACGTTATGGCCGTTACAAGGAAATTCACGTTTGCGCATGCGCAGTGGCTACTATCAGTCCGAAGGTGATGATTTTCTCAGGGGACCGTCTACACACCAACTCGCACAATCCCTGAAAATTTCATTGAAATCGGATGAAAAATGTGGAAGTTATGGCTGTTACAAGGAATTCACGTTTGCGCATGCGCAGTCGCTTCTATCAGTCCGGGGATGATGATTTTCATAGGGGACCGTCTACACACCAACCCGCACAATCCCTGAAAATTTCATTGAAATCGGACAATAACTTCGTATAGTTATGCGCGTTACAAGGAATTCATGACAGACAGACAGACACACAGACAGACAGACACACAGACACACAGACACTGAACCAAAATTGTTCAGAAAGGTCTAAAACGCAAAACGCGAGTGAAAATTTTGATTTTGGAGAACTTTTTTTTTTCGACCTTGAAAAGTGAAAACAAAGCTTCCGCTACCTTGGTAGACTCGGAAGCAAAATTGACTGAAATACCCCATTTCATCAATTATCAAACAAACTTGAACATATAACCAAGGAAACATGACAAAAATACATTGTTTTGAAAAAACATGTTAATCTACTGGTTTGGAGGTTAATCTACCTTTATCCGGAGGTGAAAAATTTGGCGACGTTGGAGGCACAAGCTTCTTTAAACAAAGTCAAATACAATTGAGAACCTTATGATATTCTGTTTTATTTTTATTACCTAAATGTTTTATACGGATAATTTTCTAGGTACAATCCATGGAATATGGTTTTATGATCGTGATGAATGCGTACGAATGGCCAACCTTATGGAAGGGCTCTCGAGTGAAGTCGCCCAGAGCAAGAATGTTCATCTTAAAAGCAATAATTCTGCTACAAAATCAGGCGCCGAGACGAACAAGAGAGTGATGGACTTTTTTGCAAGAGCTGGTGGCAAAGCGCCCATGGGTCGACCACCTCCTCCGATGGCCACAATCAATATGAGCGAGGTAGGTACTTCTTTTGATTTATTGATCCATGATGTTGTCCAGTAATTAACTTGTTATACAAAGCGATGATTGAAAGGTAGGAGGTGTTCTTCAAATTCCAAGTAAATTCAATGAAGTTATCTGGTCTGGAATTGGATTTTGTCTGGTTTCCTTGCAGTACCAAGTAGGTCAAATTTAGCAAACGATGTTATTAGAGGTTTGTTCCAAGTGAGGTGATATCAGGTGCAGTGCAGGTGCGAGTGCAGGTTCGGGTTCTTGTGTGTTCAATGACGAGAGGGGAAGGTGTGGAGCGGGTGCAAATATTTCTCAGTTCGTGTACTCATCGCTTGGAACACGAAAAGTAGTTAAGAATTTCGTCGTCGGGAGCGATTTTCTGGGCCATCTTTTTGGATACCCTAAAGTGCTCTATAAATTGGACATCGCCGAATAATGGTACTGTTTTCAAATAATCTTCATTTTTGTTACAAATCCGGTCTTCGACCGCAGCAGCTATTTCCTCTTGCACATCCTCATCCTCTTCTGTCTGAGGGTTTGTTCCAGAGGAAGGCTCTCCTCATCAAATAATAAAGAATTAATTAAATTATTAATATCCATGAGAGTTCTACACTTTCGAAATAAAAGAAATTGGAGAGAAAAATCAGAACAAACTTGGAACGAACAAACAACAATTGATGGATGGTCCCCTATGAGCCATAACTGACTTCTACATTTCCCATTTAATTTCAATGAAATTTTCAGGGATCATGCGGATTGGAGTGGAGATGGTCCCCTATGAAAATCATCGTATGTCTTTCCTAAAATATAGCATGCGAAGGATAACAATTATTGTGCTCCGGATTTTCTCTGCTACCCCGATATTGACGCTGAGAAGTAACATCCCCTATCGACCATTTTCCAACTTTCCAGGAGAAGCAAAAAACCTCTGCCAAGTGGGTGAGGCATATAGCTTCCTCGTATCCATAACCCGATTGTGTAGACGATCCGATGCACAGTAGTTAGTCTCAAAACACCAATCTCTAAGTACCTTCCGCTACCCTCACAAGGGACCATCTACAAGCCAATCTGAACAATCCTGAGAAGTTTCATCGAAATCGGATGGAAAATGTAGAAGTTACAAGGAATTCAAGTTTGCGCATGCGCAGCAACTACTATTAGTCTGGGAAAGATGATTTTCATAGGGGACTGTTAGGTGTATCTGATTCAGAATCCTAACTGAATTATTTACGATACCTAAATGACTGAGAAAGAATTATTTGGTATGAATAAGTTTACGCAAGCGCATCCGAGAGAAGAATGTAAAATTATATTTTTGGTATCTAACGTTTTTAGTTTCTTAACAACTCGCAACTCATAACATAAACAAATCATAAATTGTAGTTAGTCCCTACAGCCATTCCCCCTTCAATCGCTTCTAGGAAGCGTTTTGGGAACCTCACTGTGCGTCCTGTCTTTGTCTTGTGTTCTTGTACTTTTTGTTCTGTTTTTGAATTTTCTGTCTTTAATTTTTCTTGTATCTTGGGTTTGTCTTGATTCTTGCGTGTTTCTTGAGTCTTGCGTGTTTCTTGAGTCTTGAGTGTTTCTTGCGTCTTGATTTTGTCTTCTGTGCTGTATTCATCTTCTGTCATCGTGTCTATAAGTATGTGTGTTTGATTTTCGCTCCCTGCTATGTGTCTAATGTCTGTTGAAAATTGTGATATGTACTGAAGAGGTCGTAATTGACGAGGTGAAGCTTTTTCGTTGTTTTGTTTGAATGCAAATGTTAATGGTTTATGGTACGTGAATATCGAAAATGTTCTTCCTTTATGAAAGGCCTGAAATATTTTACTGCTGTGTACATGCTCAACAATTCACGATCATAAGTGCTGTACTTCTTTTGCGCTTTACTGAGCTTCTTGGAGTGGAAACCAATAGGTCTCCAACCTTGTTTTTCTTTTTGTTGTAGCACTGAACCCATTGCAAAATCAGATGCATCCACAAACAAACCTATTTCATACTTCGCGCTGGGACATGTCAATGTAGCAGCATTGACTAGGTCCTCCTTGCACAATTCAAATTGTTTTATTGCTTCCTCCGACCATTCAATTGGACTTTTGTCTTTTTTTGTTGCTCCTTTCAGGTAGTCGTTCAAAACTGATTGTCTATCGGCAGCATTTTTCACAAATCTTCGATAAAAGTTCAGAGCTCCTAAAAATCGTCGGAGTTCAAGAACTGTCGAAGGTCTTTGGTAATTTTTGATAATTTCGACTTTTTCTGGATCGGGACTTGTTCCATTTCTAGTAACCAAATGACCCAAAAATATGATTTCACTTTGACCAAATTCCGATTTGCTTACATTAATTTTTATTCCAAATTTGTTCAATCTTTCAAAAACAATTTTCAAATGTTCTCGATGTTGTGTTTCTGTACTGGATGCAATGCAGATATCATCCAAGTAAGCAAAACAGAAGTCTAATCCTGATAGAATTGAATTTACAAATCTCTGAAAAGTTGCTGGAGCATTTTTAAGACCGAATGGCATGAAGTTATACTCAAATAGGCCGAAAGGGGTGATTATTGCAGATTTTTGTTTGTCTTCTTCCACCATGGGGATTTGATGGTACGCAGAAAGAAGATCAATTTTTGAAAAGATTGTTTTTCCTTCTAGAATTTGATTCACATCACCAATATGGGGAAGAGGATACCGGTCCACTATGGTGCGATCATTCAAACGGCGATAGTCATCGCAGCATCTCCAAGTTCCATTTTTCTTTTTCACCATGTGTAATGGACTTGCCCATTCTGATTTTGATGGTCTGATGATGTTGTTGTCTAACATAAATTGAAATTCCTGCTTAGCCTGCTTCAAGCGTTCAGGATCCAACCGACGAGCTTTTCCAAATACAGGTGGTCCACTTGTAGTTGATATGTAATGCTTTACGTCGTGGCGTATGTCAGTTGGGACTAGTGTTGGTTTGGTCAGATTAGGAAAATGTTTGAGAATATCGGCAAATTTGTGGTTAGATTGAATTGTACTGATGTCTTCATTGGTGGTGATTTCAGTGATTGATGTTGAAATGCTCAATTTTGTTTTGTTATCTATCAATCGTTTTTTCTTGAGATCAATTAGAAGATCGAAATGTTGAAGGAAGTCCGCTCCTAAAATGCCTTTAGTGGTTTTTGCAATAATAAAAGGCCATTCAAATTTTCGTTTCAACCCTAGATCCAAGTCCATAATTTTGATGCCAAATGTTGGGATTTCTGTGCCGTTAGCAGCAAAGAGTTTGTATTTTTCTAAGCTGTCACTTTTGATGTTAGTCTTGGCTGGTAGGATGGAAACGTCCGCACCACTATCAACCAAGAACCTTATGCCAGATCGCTGGTCTTTTAAAAAGAGTCTTTGGCTGCTTGAAATTTCGAGGACAGCATTCAGTGCAGCTACTGGTGCTGTCGGTCTCCGTTTCCCTTACAATTCCATTGGCAAGTGGAAACGTTACATTTCTCTGGTTTACAGTTTGCTCCAAACCTGAAGTGGTAGTAGCAAAACTTTCCCTGTGGATGAAAACGAGGTCTACTTCTACTCCTAGTGCGACTACGAGCAGAATTAAGACTAGAGCTGTATGATCTGGATCTAGAATTGGAGCGTTGATTTTTCAGTTCACATATTTCTCGTTGAATTTCTTGGATTTCGTGAGTTAAGGCTTCTAGGTTGTTGATTGGTTGGTCTCTACCATTGTTAGATTGTTTTGTTGAATATTTGTGAGTGGAACTTGTGCCTACTTCATCTACTCTTCTGGCGCTACAAACTCGATCAGCTAGTTCAGCTAGCTTGTCAAGGCTACCTTCAGCAATTACCAGGATGCTTCTTACATCTTCAGGTAGTTTTTCAAGCCAGAGAGTTTGAAAAACTTTGTCGGAAAAATCAGCAGTACCAGCTAAGGCACGCATTTTCCGAAGAAGTTGACTAGGTCTCAAGCTACCTAGTTCCAAACCACTCGTGATTTTTTTAATTTTTGATTCTTCACTTTCCTTGAAAATTCCTATCAGTCTGACCTTCGCCTGCGTATATTTGTCGTGACATGTTGAAGTAACCAAATCGTAAATATTTTCAACGTAATTTTGTTCCAGTTGTGCCAAAATGTAGTCGAATTTCGTGCTTTCCGATGTAATTTTTCTTAATTTGAAATGGCCTCTACTTGGCAAAACCAGATATCCGGTTTTTGCGGCCAGAATGGTGGTAACTTAATATTTACCTGACACGTTTCTGAACTTTCCTCCTGGGCCGGAAACGGATCCGGTGAAACAGAAGTAGCCATCTAGGTGTATCGTACCTATTACAAATTTGGGGTCACCAGATGTTAGGTGTATCTGATTCAGAATCCTAACTGAATTATTTACGATACCTAAATGACTGAGAAAGAATTATTTGGTATGAATAAGTTTACGCAAGCGCATCCGAGAGAAGAATGTAAAATTATATTTTTGGTATCTAACGTTTTTAGTTTCTTAACAACTCGCAACTCATAACATAAACAAATCATAAATTGAAGACCACAGGGGAAGAACGCACCAAGTCGATTTTTTGCGAAAAATAGGTTATGACGGTTTCTTATAGATTTTTTCACGGCGGACTCGATGGTGACAACCAAAATGGTCAAAAACGATCCAATATAGGAGAAAAATGCGAGAAACGAAACACCGTACAGGGGAAGAACGCACCAAGCCGAGCGCAACCGGGGAAGAACGTGCCAACTTTAGGGCTCCCTCCCCCAGGTCTAATTCCCCTACCTGATGGATCTCTGTGATTCACGCATTCATGTGGTTTTCCTGGGTTTCACAGTATTATTTTCGATTGTTAGCGGCGATCATTATTATTTTTTTCATACCAATAAGTTTATATGAGACTAGTGTTTGTTTTCTTGAAAACGGTGAAAAGAAAATGAATTTCCTGGATTTTATTCTATTAAAATATTTTGCAAAACTTCTTGTGAACTTTTGAAAATACCAAATCATTATATATATTGTTAAATGTCACGAAACTGTTATGCCCTGATAAAGAGAGAATTGTTATGGTAGGATACTATGAATAAAACCAGCAATACACGTTCATGGTGCGTTCTTCCTCTGTACAGATGGACCTTTGCAACTTTGGATAGCAATATGGAGTTTTAAAATACTTTTTGCAGTACTTTTGATTGTACCACCGCATTCTACAGTACGCTGAGATACAAATTCCATTTTTTTAAAAATTGTATCGACCAAATTCGAACTAATAATGGGTTTTTGCCGGAAAAAACGATTTCCTGAAAAGTTTACAAAATGGGACATGGTGCGTTCTTCCCCTGTAGTCTTCAATTGTAGTTAGTCCCTACAGGGACCATCTACAATCGAATTCGCATATTCCCTGAAAATGTCATCGAAATCGGATGAGAAATGTAGACGTTACGGCCGTTACAAGGAATTCACGTTTGCGCATGCGCAGCAACTACTATTCGTCTGGGGGTGATGATGTTCATCCATAGGGGACCATCTACAAGCCAATCCGAACTATCCTAGAAAATTTCATCAAATTTGGATGAAAAATAAGTATTATGGCTGCTACAAGGATTTTACGTTTTCGAATGCGCAGAGGCTACTGTCAATTTTGAGGCCTTGACTTTCATAGGGGACCGACTATTACCTAATCCGCATAATTCCTGAAAATTTCATCGAAATGAGACAATAACTTCACAACTTTTGCCCGTTACAAGGATTTCGTGACAGACACACAGACAGACATACACGGAAAAAAAATCGTTCAGGAAGGTCTAACGTAACGTAAAACGTAAAACGCGAGTGAAAATTTTGATTTTGGAGAACTTTTTTTAACCTTGAAAAGTGAAAACAAAGCTTCCGCTACCTTGGTAGACTCGGTAGCAAAACTGGTTGCTATGGGATGTTGCCATTAACGTTGTTGATAGGGGTTGTTATCATCTTCAAGTTTCTTCGACTCCTTCATCTAGTAGTAATAATTTGAAGCCAAAAACTCTATGCAACGGGAGAAGAGGAATAGGAATAACCCAAGATCCCATTTTCGTAAAAATGGTCGACAGGGGGTGTTGCTTCTTAAACGATATACAACATTATGTATTACTTTAATGTACCAAGTCAGCTATACTGATATAAAATTATTTCTTCTCAGGTCAATCCTTTGGTTCAAAGACTTCTTTCCTCCACTTCGAACCCGGTGCAAACAGTCGAGGAAATCGAGAAACGTCAAAAAGTCGGCCCCACGCAGCACGAGGAACGTCCCGTTATGACGTCGCACTTGTCAACTCAGCCTTCGGGACCCATTGCTATACAGCGGCAAGTGTCTGAACCTCCGCCCTCCAAATCACTTGAAAACGGTCTCAGTTACCTCAGGATCTCCAATGATTCGCCGACACCGATCTCCAGTTCCATCCCGACTCAACATTTCTTCAATTCCTCGCTGCGTCAAGCCTCATCACCCAATCCTACAACTGATCTTCCACTTGAAGTGAGTCTATACATATTGATAGCAGTGATTAATACATACCGATATGAGTTGATAGCATACAACTTTCATGAGTATAATTTGGCGCTTCAATTCTTTTTGTTAAACTGTTATCTGAAAGTAGTCGATCAGCTGAGAAAATCCCTTTATTGCTTTTTGTACGGGATATGCTTGGTGAAATTGAGTTAGGCCCACTTACATCAAAACTTCGAAACGAGTTTGAACGAAAAGAAGCGAGAGGTAACCGACGTTAAGCAATCAGTCTCCCACTAGAGCGCTTTACGAGTTTAAACTCCATCTCAGGGAGGCTCGAGTTTAAACTGTCGTTAATCTAAAAATTAATAAACGAGCTAATCTCCGTTAAGAGGGTCTCAGTCGGTGGGCGTTCGTTCTCGTTCCAGGTTAGAATTTCTCTCAAGAAACGGCGGTCAAACATTAAAAATTGTACCTAAATTTGAAATTTTCGAGGATTTTTGAAATTTATTAGTGCATCTGCCTAGGGAATTGAAAACTAAAAGAATGCTGCTGGAATCATCAAAATCGAACCATAATTGCCGGCGAAAAATGGGAAAAACCGATTATTCAGTTAGGTTTTTCCCATTTTCGCCTATTCAAGGTATTCAAAAATCGAATAAAAATGTTGCCGTCCGTCCGCCGTATGCGGCACTTACTCAGTTACCAAGGACCAATTTTGATGACATTTGGTAAATTGGCTCCATTTGGGGTTTAGTTGTGCCCCGAAGCTTTAGGTTGATGTCAGTCACTTCTAAGGGTTGAAAAATAGGGGTTTACATTTTGAAAACGGCCTAGCTCGAAAAATTTCGATATAAAGGTTTTTTTCAATTTAAAATAGTATTGAATATTTAGAATCGAATAAGACCACCCAGAGCTCAGTAGGACTAACCGTTCGCTCCCCATGAATACTTGAACGTTGAACTAATGATAAATCAGAAACACGAGTGTGAATCGCAAAAGAGGCTTAATCGCCCTAAAAATTTTAGCCGACGAAAATGCGACCGTTAATTGTTTTTTCGAGTTGTACTCAGTTTTGCGTTCTTAGCAACCAGTATTCATATTTCCTAATGAAGGCACCCACAACTCTTTATTTCTTCGAATTGAGTGTGAAGTGTTTATTTCTTCCTAATAAACTTTTTTGTGAAGTAGGTAATGTCATAAAACTTATGCACCTGAACATAGGTTTTATTCAGCGAAATTCCGCAGTCATACAAAGGAATGAATATTTCATGAACAAGTTTAGAACGGTATGGTGACTAACAAATAATTGTTAGGGAACAGAGATAAATAAGAACTGTTGTTTTATCACATTTTCCCCCTCTTCATTTTGTAACGTAGTCGGCAAGATAGCTTGGAATTTTCTTCTCCCTGCTGCTTCTTCGAACCAATTGATTTCCTGAATTTTGAGACTCTTCAACTGGAGGAACGATTTCGATTGGTTCATCACTACATGGTGACATAGGATTGGACTCGATGATTTCCGGCGTTTTCTCTTCTACCACCGTATCAGTGTGGCTGTCTTTACCTGCTGGAGCTAAATGCTATGTTGATACAGTAGTCTCCCGTCCATCTGCTAACCGAATGTAAGCGTAATGTGGGTTGGCCTCTAGTAACTCCACTTCATCTACGAATGGTTCATTTTGCTGGTACGGACATGTCTTTTGAGTAAGACCTTTCCCGGTTCCAGAAGCCAGGAAGGTAGAGCTTCACCACTTGGTGACTTCCTTGGGTGCGTGAACATGCCTTCATGCGGAGTTTGGTTCGTGGCAGTACAGAGAAGCGATCGAATCGAATGCAAGGCTTGTTGCAATACTTCTTCCCAATCCTCTGTCTTCAACTTGTACGTATATAAAGCTAGCTGAATCGTTTTCCACAAGATACCATTATACCTCTCGACTTGTCCATTGCCTTGCGGATGGTAAGGAGTTGTTCTGCTTGATGCAATTCCACTAGAATTTAGGAAAGTTTTGAACTCGCTTGACATAAAGGATGCTCCTCTATCAGAATGGACGTATGATGGCATACCAAACACCGAGAATATTTGCTTCATACTTTGGATAAGAGTGTTAGCGCTCAAATCTTTACAGGGGATTGCGAAAGGAAAACGGGTCATCTATGATTGTCAAAATGTACGGGCGTCCTTTTCTTGATGGTAAAGGATCCTTGAAATCAATGTTCAATCTTTCGAATGGCCTTGTAGCTTTGATAAGATGGGCAGACGGATCTTGAAAATATCGAGGTTTTAGTTGAGCACATGTGTTACATTCTGACGTAGTTTTCTTGATATCATCCAGTGAAAATGGCAAGTTTTTGGTGCGGACCCAATGGTACATCCTGGTAATACCCGGGTGGCATAAAGATTCGTGAAGTTTTCGGAGATCTGAACATGACATAGACCCACAAACCCTGGACAATGCATCGGCAACTGTATTATCTCTTCCAGGGCGGTAGATAATGTCATAAGAGTATGCTGACAATTCTAGTTTCCATCTACAGATCTTCTTCTCATTTTTCAGGAATTTCTTCATAACCCGTGCTAGTTAGCCCTAGCTTGAATTTTCGCTGAATAAATTGTCATAAAACTTATGCACCTGAACATAGGTTTTATTCAGCGAAATTCCGCAGTCATACAAAGGAATGAATATTTCATGAACAAGTTTAGAACGGCATGGTGACTAACAAATAATTGTTAGGGAACAGAGATAAATAAGAACTGTAGTTTTATCACAGGTATATTGCTATATTGCTATATTTGCTAACGAGTGATCTATAGGTATAGAAAAATAATAAACCTCTGTGTAATTATTTGCAGCATTTTTGACAGAGGCTGCACTTGTCAATAGTTTTCTTCTTTGGCAATATTTTTTCCTTGGGTATTCCTGGTGTTAACCCTTGATTTCCCACTTGTTCAAAAAAATTGTTTTTTTTCGGATTTTTTAATTACATTTAGATGTATTTTGACAAATCTATCGAACAAAGCTCAAGAATGATCTCTCCAAGGGCCACACTAGCGCTATCAGTGTCAGCAGAATCTGTCTATAAACCTAATTTTGTCGGAGTATATGAAGAAAAGTTGGGAAAATCCTTGCTGGGATATTGAGGTCAGTAATTTCTCATAAAGCGCAGAACCAAGGAATAAGATGGAGAAGGTTCACTTCATACGGGGATCTGTGCTGCTTTAGACTGCATATGAGACATAAGGGTCCTTCGAAAGCCCTATTACAGTCTGACAACTCGAGAATTATATTGTATTTGGTTTATTATTTTCAATAATAAATCTTTAGAATCGACCAAGAAAACATTTTTTAACCCCCCCCCCCCCAAAAAATTTGTTGGTTTACGTTTCAAGGTACGTAGAATCGGGAAATCGAATAAAAATTTGGCCGTCTGTCTGCCGTACACGGCAATGAGGAATTTCACCATGTCGGAATTTCCTATTTTTTATCCCAATATCGGATTCAACACCTCGAAAAATCCCTTTCGGCAAACTTTCAGCCCGTACTTCCTAATTTAGGAATAAATAAAACAGTGTAGAAAATGTGAACGTTTAAAAAAACCGGGAGGATGACGTCAACCTGGAATAGTTCATTTATGGCCGCTTGAAGCGCTGAGATCGTGAAATCTATAGTCCTCAGATGCAACATTTCGCAAAACCAGTAAAGATCGAAATCGAAAAATTGAAGAAAAAATAGAAAAAGCAAGATGGGGAAAATTCAGGTTTCCCCTGGTTTTTGTTGATAACTTTCCTCTTAGATAACACGATTTCGTCGTACCAATGGACAGCACTGGGAGGAGACAGCGATCTGAACAGCCAATCAGCGAGCGTTACCGCTTCACGTTGAAGAGGTCCGTTTTCGCTGTTATTTTTTGAAATCATAAATTTTGATTGTCTCCCAAAAATAACAGGAGACTTATTTTCCGAAATCAACCCGTTTTTCATCTATCCCACACCATTAACTATTCAGGAAAAATGCAAACAAAATTCGGTGAAATTCCTCATTCACATTGTCATGAACCTGAAATTCAAATTTACATTTTGGACTGGGGAAAGTGATTCATGAGCTGCTATAGCGGACTTTGCCTCACAGGGTTAAGATGAAAATGAATTTAGAATGTTTTAAATGAATTTTTAGGAATCACCGTAATAGCTGTGTTGTTGTGTCGCAGGTGAGTGTCCTCGAGCGAGCTGTGATAGACCCGCCTCCGATTTCGAAACCCGCCCTCCTCCCACCAGTCATGTTCACCTCCAACCTCCGCCAGGAGGAGCCACCGATGAACCTCTTCCAGGCGTCGACCCCCCACGACGCCACTCTGGGCCTTCAGCCGCCCAACTCCTACCAGCCGCCTGGAGCGGGAGGGGAGCCCGCGCTGTCACCGCTCACCAAACCTCAGCTCCTCCAAGCCGTCAATTACCTCCTCAAGAACGACGCCGACTTCCTCAACAAGCTCCACGAGGCTTACGTCAAGTCCTTCGTCGACATGGTCTCGTAAAGTATGACGAGAGACTTAAGTACGGTCTCTCAAAGGTCAATCAACAGTAATATTATCCTATTTATACACATTAAATTCTGTCAAAATCACACCTTAGAAACACTGCAGATTATCAGTAAGAACTTTCTTGAATGTTTCCAATCGATTGATTGTTTCACTTAACATAAAACTGTGGACTAATTTTTTTTGAAAATTTATATTGACTTATTTCGCTATCCGAAATATTTTGAACACAGTATGAATCGGCTCTCTATAAATTATCGTCATTTTTCTTAATAATAGATGATTATATTGGTCACAAAATAAACAGAAAAATGTCGACTAAAACGTCAAAACGAAAATTACTCGACTGTTGCCGAACTTTGGGAAAAATGATTTAATTTTCAGGTTCTATAACAGTTAAATGCACGGGTGCATTGAACAACATTGATGCAGAGAACTAGCATTCAACTTGACAGGTTCAATGGAAACCCACCAGAATTCAATGGTCAAACCCGTAGAGGCTCAAGGAAGATTGTGAAATCCACACTTACCTGCAAATCAAAATTTTGATTGGCCATCAATAGGTATTGAATAAGTGGCGGAGTCTATTAGAGAGTTTACTGCAAACTGATGTTTTGTGAGATAGTCTTCGCTCGTTTACGTGGGCTGACGAGATCCCACGTTTCAGGCTAGTTAGCACGATCCTTCGTACGAAGCCTTTAGTCCATCAACGAGCTAGCAGACATCAGTTGGCAGAAAACTAGTATTTCACACCATAAATTATTGAAAACTAATAATGAACATCAAGAAGACTTCAATGCTGGAAGCTCGCAAAAATACTTATTTTAAATAACCATTTATGGTGAAACTTGACACGTTTAGTCTGTCCCAACAGAAATCATCTTTACCGTCCTTCCATTTCTGCGGGCTTCATTCGCGTTTGAAGTGGGTTAATCAAGCTTCTTCAGGGTTAGCAAGACTCTGGTATTTGGTAGAGAACGAGGATAACAGGTGGGACCTTGGTCAGGTGGTACTACAGCAGGTAGGTTCAAAACGCATTGATTTTTGGCGCAAAGTCCAAAATTTTTATGACGTAGTAAACATGTTAATTGAAATAATATTAGGTTCAATTAAGGGCAGTTGGGAATAAGAGCATCACGTAATGAAACTTCATGGGCTAAGCGACAACTAAAGTCTAAAAAAACTAAATTAAAATTTGATAATTGGGGATCCCTACAATGTTATAGCAAAATTGCGTCGAAACCTGCTTTTAGAATACAAATACAATAAACATTTTAAGGTTTAATGTAATCGCTTTGGGATGAAATGAAGTAACATTCTTTACTGAACATCCGACTTGAATGATCAGAATAGTAAAAGTAGTATGCTCGCTAAGTATTTTGGCAAATCGCACGCCTCGTGTGGCTGCCTCGAACTGGTGTAGCGGTTTGACAAATGTTTATCGCCTAGAGGTGTTTTGGTCAGGAGTGAACATATTGAAAAGTCCTTATCTTCAAAACGATTTCTTCTGAACTGAACGGGTTGTCAAAATGAAGACGGTCATTCGTTCATCAACCCACCAATCGAGTTTTCTGGAAACGGCAGAAGGCTAACAAAACAAATTAATTGCCCGCAACATGGATGTATAATGTATTTGTACACATCCATGTTTGTACATGGATCATGAATGTATGAAAATGACATGGAAGTATCAACAGAAAGAAGTAGATTCCATCATCCAAGTGAAGAATTACATTCGAATGAACTGTGGACTAAAAAAGACAAAAAACATTCAAAGACTGATTCATACGACTCGAATCGATCTTTCATTCGTTTTGTCTTTTAGCTCATTCGATTAATTCAAATCGCCTCCTCACCTGCTCATTGTCACCTATTCCGACTCGTTCGGTTTTTCGACTCAGCATTGACCTGGATCTCAATATGGATCCTTATGGATGTTGTTTGTTTGGATCCAATGTTCCGACACGCTCGTTTTTGTGACTTCTGACTGGTTGGTGGTTCATTCCACAGAAGCTGGATCCACATGGGATGGAATCGGAAATGACGGAAAGATGAGAAAACCAGTGGAGGGGGTAGCTGGAGTCGGCGGAAGGTTCACATGGATGATGGATGGGAAGGATGGAATAATAACCTTCCTCCTGGAAGCTTCTGAAATGATAACCTCTCTCTGATCTGTAACCTCTGTTGACTGTGTTTTGAATTATTCGTTCAATTCCGCGTTGACATTAACTTTGTGTTAAAAAAAGAAGAAAAAAACGAGCAAAAAAAGCGCAACAAACAAAAGAAGTGCGAGCATGGAACCTTGGGGTGCCCGATTGTCGATTGAAACAATCGATTGTTTTTTCCAGCAATCGATATTTTCTATGGAATTTTTCAACAAAGGAGTAATAATATTATTGCTCTTGGAATTTTCAATTCCAAACGACTTCCCCAACAATCCTTATCCTTACTGACCAATTCAGCAAGATTCAGCTCTATGGAAAATGTAATTAGGTCGGTATTCACTGTTTTTGACCTCTGAATCAGATTCAGCACCCATGAACCTTTTTGACATTTTACATCTTTACTGTGACGCATAAACGAAAAAAGCGTCTGAGGAAAGAGCACTCAGAAGGCCACGTTTTCAGTGGCGAATTAGTGATTTCTTTCCCCCTCTCCTCGTCACATTTCCCTTCAAGCACTGGAACTAGTTGCAATGTTGTCCCTCTTCTATCCTTGTTCATCAAACTTCCTATTTTATGTTTGAAGGGAGCCCATCATTCTGGTCGAAAATGAGTTAGCATCGCTACCTGTAGGATTTTGAGGTGTACTTACTGAATATGCAGTCCTTTCCGGTGAAAAACACCTTTATCGCAGTCTAAAAGCAGGTTTCCCTATACCTGGAAAAAACCACTTCATTGAATGCGCATGTGGGGAAGAACTCCACGATTGTGGTTTAACCCTTTGACTACCAACCCCGAGTTATCTCGCGAGGAGGATCTGCTCCGCCTGGACCAGCCCCCAGTTATCTCTCATCGTGTTTTTCCGACTATTTCCTCACGTTTAAGCCTTCCCTGCACTCTGGCGATGATGTGGTGTGCTTCGAAAGTCACAGGGGGGTTAAAAGAGGCCACTGCATCATAATCCAGGAAGTAATGAATGTTACTTCTCCATCTTAGGACCCCTTGTTGTACTGATTTTCGCCCCTTGATTTTTCCGGATTTCGTCCGTGCCATTGTGACTTTTTTCCTGTCTGTTTTCTTTATTATTGGAATTATGACGGAGAACATAGAAGAAATACCATAAGTACGGAAAAACTTAAAAGAAATAGCAAAAGTGCTTTTATAACTAACGTTACCCAATGAATCGTTCGTTTTTCGTGAATTTAATTTTTCAAGGCTCTGAAACCCTTCTAAAAGATATTTATATAGCTTTTTCTAATATTGAATCAGAAGATTCACAATCTTAGGATTATCTCCTCAAAATTTGAGCGAGATCGGAGATCTTTGAGGGAGTTGGAGCATTTCTAGTGGAGTGTGAGGAATATTAAACCTCGAATTGATGCGGTCCAGGGCACGCACGACCCACAGGAAAGGCGGTTCGTCAGCGCCGTGAGAGCTCGTTGGCTAAAGGGTTAAATGTCCACCCCTCAGGTCGAGATATGTTTCCTACGTTTCCTTCCGAATAAATTGTAATTTTTTCATATTCGAAATATAAATCTAGATTTTTGACATTTGTACGGTATTTGTCATAATCCTTACTTCCAATTCGATGGTTTTTGAGGATGAAATGCCAATTTCCATGCTGGAGCAGCTTGTTTTTCTGGACATATTTTTATTCTACGCCTTTCTGAATGCTGAATTTGTTTTAAAACCAATTTGTTTTAAAACCAGCCAAGTTTTATTTAGTAGTGGTAAAGTATTGCAAAAGTGTAATCTTGATTGTTTTGGCCGTGGTTCATTACTTTCTCATTTGTAAACTTTCAATTGCGTTTTTCTCCGACTTCCAAAGTCATTTCCCCTGTACTCTTCATTTGCATCTAACTTAAAATCCATTAAAATTATGCAGAAGTGTTGTAGGTACCTTCTACAAAGTCATTCTAACCTCTAGATTTATTCACCGTACATTTGATGCTACTTACT
Organism: Apolygus lucorum; assembly: GCA_009739505.2. Taxonomy (NCBI): domain Eukaryota; kingdom Metazoa; phylum Arthropoda; class Insecta; order Hemiptera; family Miridae; genus Apolygus; species Apolygus lucorum. The sequence continues at coordinate 48,146,794 of CM019167.2, read as the reverse complement.
CACTCCTAGAGAACCATTGTGATTTGAGTCAATGAAGTATGCTTTGCATCAGTTAAAATACGAGCTTATTTGATGTACCTACGTACTTAATCATAAGTACTCGAGTCAATATTTTCAATCATTAGCGTCAACAATCCTTCGTGGCATCCTGTATGTATATAAGTTCTGTAAATAATTATTGTTATTGTTGTTTTTTTAATTCTTATTTCCAAGCCACGAAGTTTCAAAGGGTTTCGCGACAAGTGATTTCACGCTATGTTCGATATTACTTACGTTTTAGGTTATTCAGTCGTGGAAGAAGTAGGAGGAAGGCGCACTGCAACGGCCTCTTTCATTTCGCCTGTCGGTGGTAGGTCTTCAAAACTACAAAGGTCGTTCAAAAAAATGAGTTCCTTTTTTATCGAGTTTTTCCTGAGCTTGGAACGTCATCACAGACATGTCGCACTCTAAAAACCAAAAAAAATTAAGAGCGTTTTCGATATAATGACCTAAAGATTCGAATTCAGTTGGGTCTGTGCTGGAGGCCAGTGCTTTGGCAGGTACGAACGTGTTAACAAAGAGCTCATTCCTCTGGTAGTAAAGATAAAACAAAGGTCGTCCAGAAAATAATTTTTTTTTAATCAAGTTTTTATTGAAAAGAAAAAATAAAATTTTCAGAAATTATATTTGAACATATGTATTATTTTTCCACTATAAAGTATATCGCGCAATGAGCTTTGAAATTCTCTCCTCATAGAAGCTTGCAGGTCCAGTTGATGGCAGCTTCTTTCACTTCTTCGTCTCTTGTGATGCGTTCTTTCACATCCCTCCTTCATTTTGGTAAACGGACGATAGTCTGAAGGGCCTAGTAAAGCGGCTGGGTCAGAATATGCCTACCAAACTCATCTAAAAGTTGTGTTAGGAACGAGCACTGGGCTGAAAGCTGAATGTGGGAGCCCGAGAAGTGTTCTGATTGGTGGAGCTCTAGGACGTAGTTATAGCGGAATGCAACAGATCGCGTTCATGATTGCTTGTTCCCAACCTCATCACAACAAGTCACCTTGTTTATCACATATTTTTCTCCTTGGTGCGTTACCGGTCGCATCTAATTAATTAATTTGATAACATTTAGTTATATTCGCGATATGTACGAAAAAATCGAGCAATTTTCAATTATACACTGGGTTTCAAACGTTTCTATGGGTACAATTATTATCTACGTACCGTATTGGAGAATCCGTCGTAACCAGCAAGTCGAGTACAGGAGGCGAGCGCTTTCGATGTAAAGACATCATCTTCAGGCCGTCGAGAGAGTACGGCCTGAAGATGATGTCTTTACATCAAAAGCGCTCACCTCCTGTACTCGACTTGCTGGTTACGACGGATTCTCCAATACGGTACGTAGATAATAATTGTATTCTTATAACTAGCGGAACTAACCCCATTCATTTAATAGTTTCTATGGGTGGCAGTTGTCGATCAAACATTTGAACTACTTACGATAGGGACAACAACAATTGCAAGGGCAACTTTGAAAATACCTTTCGCCTCGATTGGTTTTTCCAAGAAGTTTTTGCAAATCTAAATGATAATGAAACGAAAAGTTATCAATTTCTGGTCATTCGAAAGGATTTGAAAAGAAGCAGTATGAAGAGAGTGTGGCCTCCCCCCACCACTTCCGTAGTAGTTCCTCATTCCTAGCTGAAAGTAGATGGCGCAACTGAGGCAGCCTCAAAAATGCTTGCACGCCATTTTAACATTAGCTTTCTCCTCTGTTAACTTGTCTCCAGTACTCTGTGGGAACGAGCGATGTGAGGCTGAGTGTTGTCGCTGAGAAGTCGAACACCGGAGGTCAACATTACTCTTCTCTTGTTCTGTATGGACTCACGAAGCGGCTGGCGTTAATTGTTTCTCCTTGAGGCAAAAGGCCAATCAGGCTGATTCCATTTTGCTCTCAGAAAACAGAAGCCATGATTTTCCTGGTTGACTTCTCGGTACTTTGCATTTTCTGGCTCTTGGAGAGGTGGTTAGTTTCCACTGCATGAGGTGCCATTTGTTCCGTGGAGTGTAGTTTGCCACCCAGGTTTTGTCTCCAGTAATAACAGACTTCATGAAAGCATCCCCCTGAATTCTGTAGCGCTCCGAAATTTCTCGAGCTGACTGAATTTGTTCGAGCATCAGCTCTCCAGGTAACCAACTTTGCGAGAATTCTGTTTTTTACAGATCGTGTGATCTCAGGGAAACTTAGCTGGAGTTCATCAGAATTTTCGATTTTTGTCACAATTTCGACAACTGAGGGTCTGCCTCTCCTACTTTCATCCTCAAGATCTCGAGTGAATTTCTTCCAGCCTTATTTCACGCACTCATCTACTCATAATTGAGGTCATCACTCATCATCTTCACTCATTACATCTTCTCGACACCCAGAAATTGGCGAATTTGAACCGAATTGAAACTGAATAACTCTGCCAACTGCACTCTCCTGACCCTGTTGGTGCTACTGAGACTCTACCTCTCATTCTATTAAAAAAGCTCCCCTCTTTCGTCCTGTGTTGCTGGATCGGGCAAATACCAACCTACACACCAAAATGGAACTTATTTTCTGGACGGCCCTCATAGAAGGTACCACCACCAACCACAAGAGCTGTTGGGATATATGAGTCCCTTCTTTCCTGCCTTGTGTACGTTAATAAAATTGAAATTGAATATAAGCAAACTCACCTTAAGTGAGGATGGTTGTCAAGTTTCAAGGTGAAATGTCGATAATTCAACATCAAACTTACTATTTCTTTGCATCTTCCACTATAAATCGCGCACCATTTCCTGCACACAATCTGATTGCTCAGCCTTCCTCATACTTCTTCCATGATTCAACATGCTCGCCTACCAACCGTAGAAGTCGTGAATGTTATTGTAAAGTCTGTTAATCCCAACCTCATGTTGGTGAAACTCTTAGTCATTTGCCCTATCAACTTGATAGCTTTAACTGAGATGTAGGAAAGATTGTGATAACGAATGGAAAACGTGTGTATTAGAGTGATATTTTTGTACCATTACTCGGAATAGTGTAACGGAGTGAGGGAGGATACGCTCAATCCTTCCCCGTGTTTCGATTGTCTCCGATAAACTCGATACGGCATGACTGGTTGGAATGATCGATTGCGTAAGCGCCTTCCCACTGATCATGCTGAATAGTTAGCAGTCCTGTATATTTTGTAATTATTAGGTATTAATCTGTATGCATGATGCGAGTGCGTGAAACTGATAATGTAGTCTGCCTCTAAGAGAACCGTAAAAAATCTTTAATACGTCGAGCGCCACATGTGACGTCATGCAGGAGGTGTTTCCTGTACCATCCTGGGTTGAGGTCGAGCTTCTTCTTTGTAAATCCACGTTTGTCCCAAGGAAATGTTCCTCTTCTTTTTTGGTCTCGTGGTCACATGAATACAAGCACATTTTGGCAACAAAGTAAATTCGAAGATGAAGTGGAAGTTAATTTTTCCATATCATGAAACAATGTGGTAAATATATTATGGATTTAACGAATTGTCATGGATTTATAAAAATCCTCTGTAGTTCCTCAATACCATGTAAAATGTCTGGGATCACAGTAAGCAATGAGAAGTGACTCCATGTCCCAATGTGGGTCATGTGGCCCTCCAGTGACACACTCCACAAACTAGAGATAGCAAACTAGTTTTCCCTCAACAGGCGACGTGACCATAATTGTGACAGGCGCCAATTTTCATCAAAATCAACTCAAATGGCGCCACAAATGTTATTTCATTACTCAACTGAAGGAATGTCCCTGGGAGGGTTGTGGTTTTTAATGTGGCGTTCAACGTAATAAGTTGGGTTTTTGTACAGAGCTGGTTCTATGGTTCTGATCCAAAGATTAGAAACATCAGAACTTCATACAAGGTCAATCATGATTGCAATGCTGTATCCTGTTCCGCTACTAAAATGATTATCAGTTTTCAAAAAACGGGGGAAATTACTTGAGGGTGGGATAGCATAAGGGTAGGACATAATAAATCAATATCAAAATCTCTTTACAATTGAACAAATAATTATTATCTCTGTGTTATTCATCTCTAATGTCTGGACATCGCCAATTTTGCAACAAAACTGACCTGATTAGGTAGATACTATGTGTAGTGACCTCCTCCTAGACTCTCACATTTTTCTAATGAAGCTAAGGAGTATTGGTCCCTCGAGCTGAAGACTAGAGGCGCTGATCCTCCACAAGTTTTCTGCCCACCTCAGGAATATACTCGTATAAGGGGAGCTCAAGGGACCACCACGACTTATTCTAGTCTACAAACTCGTCTCGTTAACTTCTACACCTTACCTCCTATCCTGGGTGATCTAGCTAACCACCACACCTACATCTATTAACGGTTCTGCGTGCCTGTTAGATCACCCTCTCCCTCACCTATGTTGTGTTAATGGTTCTGGATTGGGTGATCTAGCTAACCTCACACCTACATCTATTGACGGTTCTGCGTGCCTGTTATATCACCCTCTCCCTCACCTATGTTGTGTTAATGGTTCTGGATTGGGTGATCTAGCTAACCACCACACCTACATCTATTAATGGTTGCACGTGCCTGTTACATCACCCTCTCCCTCACCTATGTTGTGTTAATGGTTCTGGATTGGGTGATCTAGCTAACCACCACATCTACATCTATTAACAGTTCTGCGTGCCTGTTATATCACCCTCTCCCTCACCTATGTTGTGTTAATGGTTCTGGATTGGGTGATCTAGCTAACCACCACACCTACATCTATTAATGGTTCTGGGTGCCTGTTAGATCACCCTCTCCCTCACCTATGTTCTGTTAATGATTCTGGGCCGACCGACGAGCTCCTATCAAATTTCACCTCCATTTACATTTCCCTAAATGAGAAAATTCTAAAAATCAATTACATTCTTAAAATAGTCAGAAAAAGAACACGCGACACTTCGATGCGTCACAATTCGATTTCACAAAAAGAAAAACACAAAAAAAAAAAACTGTTATTTTCAGTTGACGATTCAAAGATCATATTGAGCACATTAGTAGTTTTAAACTTGTATTTTCACTGCAAACAGTTATTTGTACCTTTCTGGGCAATTTCACCGTTTCCTGTCAGTAATTTTTGGGAACGCTTTTATCCTTTCAATAGTAGAAATATTTGGTCTGCTCGGAGAGGCAGTCCTGAACAGTTCGGAGGGGTTTGAAGGAGCCCGGAGGAGTCCATTCGTCTCTATCCCCTCCCCTTTTCAGTTCCGGTTTGGTTCCAGACTGCCTCTCCGAAAGAGACCCATCATGTACTTGTCATTAACGATTTTCGGATACCAATATTGTACTAGGTACCTATGTAATCCCAGGTATATAATCTCGCGGAGATGGGAGAGTTACATCTTGGCTGTTTCATAATGTAATTGACATTTTCTAAAGAACCTGGCCTAATTATACATGACGTGTATTCTCGAATAATGTTCCATCAAAGACACATTATCGCTTACTGTACCTTTCTAGGTTTTATGTTTGTTATTACGATAAAATGACGATTGCTTAAATGGTTTCCAAAATACCTGTACCTATTTTTCTTTATTTTTGAATTCCTGGTTTAAAAAAAGTTGAATGACCTACTTGCGAGATCAAAACTTGAGTATTGTATAGTATTGGAAAGGTTGATTCTGCCTCGTATCAGGATTACTGCGCTGCAAAATTGATCTACCCTTGTGAGAGCAGCATGTTCAAAAACAACGTTTGTCGCAATACAATTTTGTTGTAACGTTTTACTTAGCAAATCAAATATGTGATCGAATCAGAAAACAACCAATATAATACTATACTCTGATTTGTGTTTTTATTGTGTATTTATTTCCTAATGTTGAGATCAACTGTTTTTTTTAGGAAGGATGAAGTGCGTGTTGTGGATGAGGTGCTATAATTAATAAGAGAGGTGAAGAAGAAGGGCAAAGAAGTGAAAAAGAATAAGTTGAAGAGATGGATAAAGAAAAGTAAAGAAGGATAAGTTGGTTACTCTAATAAAGTGTGGTGAAGAAGAAGGTTACTCTAATCATTGAAAAGAGAAGTGAAGAAAAAGAGAAAATTGTATAGAGAGACGTAAAGAAGAATAAGATGGTTACTCTAATAAAGCGAGGTGAAGAAGAAGGTTACTCTAATCATTGAACAGGGAAGGTTTACCTTCACCTCGGGGGTTTATTGGAGGGGGAATCAGCTTGAGTAGGTTGCTGGGTGGAGAATGTTTGGACGAAAGTCCTTGTACCTACCTCCTCCCTGGGTGAGCCATTGAGAATGGTGTGTCGCCAATGAGGCACAACCTGATCATGTAGGACAAAGTCCCTTTTGGGGTTCCCAGCATCTGGATCCTTACCTAGAAGATCGAGGATAGGACCAAACCCGAGGTTAATGACGTCATTGCTGGTGACTTCAGCCTGGATGACGTCACTCAGGGTCCCCTCAATGATCAGATCTCTTTTGGGGCTTGTAGTTGGTTGAGAGATAGAAGGACCACCAGTTACTTGGACCTCAAGTTTTCTGGTATCCGGACGGTCAGAAATCGGTGAAAAATTTAGGATCAAGGGGCTATTTTCATGGGTTTCCAGTCTTTTCCTATTGATAGGACTCCTAGCTTCCAACCAACTCCTCGAAATGAGAGAAGGTCCTCTAGATTCCTCTTTTCCCCTATGAGGAGAAAGGATCGGGGAACGCGAATACCAAAGATCATACGATGATTGATGGCAGGAAGAGCTTGAGCTGCTCCGATGTCGCCAAGCCCTACAGGGGCTACGACGACGATGGGACCTCCGCGACGAGCGTGAAAGAGGTCTGCGATGTCGGCTTTGCAATCTCGATCGAGATCCAATAGTCCCCAATTTACTTTCGAGTCTTCTAAATCCCGACGCAATTGCTTCCACGATGTTGTGATTATCTTCATTCATTCTGAAAGATGACGAGAGTCGAAACGAGAATGTAGAGAATTAATTACTTACGTGACAGCATCAGAAAACCGAGGCCTCAAGGCATCGGTTACCAAAGCCTCGTCATAACCTAGGTAAGCGGCTCAATTTTCCGGGAGCCACTCGTCGAATTTCGGGAGAAAGTCAAAAAAACTAGAATACCTAGTCTTACCTTGTGGGGTGCAGGGTTGCCCTAATGGGGAATTTGCCTCACATTTTTTTTCTTCTTCGAATGAAGGTTTATTTTTATGGATTAAAACCATAGTGAGCTGCTCGAAAACGCATCCAAAAAATTTAGAGAATTTAAGGAAGATGGAAATTTTAAATGTGGTGGCAATGTGTAAGAGGCAGCCATGTTTGAAACGTTACGGATATTCTACCAATCTGACTTCAAAGGAGGTTCTGTGGCGCTTATCACAGAAGCGGAACATACACGAACTTTTAGCTTACAAGGATTAACACAAGAGTATGTGAACTAGGAAGGAGGGCAGAACGCAGAACTCAAGACACAAAAGTGACCAAAAGAAACAATATTACTCACTTTTTTACAATACGATTCTACCTACTAGTTTATCAAGCATTATTAGTCTTCATCTTCTCTTATTTAGTTTCAAGATTTGAATCACATTATTCGAGTAGCCATTTCACTGGATCGTTTTGTGTGGCGGTGCTAGAACTCTGTCTGTTGTCGGAGTTGTTTTCGCGTCGTTTTTTTCGTATGACGTCAACAATATTCCTCGATTTTCGCGGTGTTTTGTAACAGAGGCTTCACTTGTTTAGGCATTTTCTCCTACGGTAATTTTTCCCCCTTGGTTATTCCTAGTGTTAAACGTTATTCTAGGGCCCTATTATAGGATTTGACTTGAAATTCCAGAATCTAAAATTGAGGCAAATTCCCCATTCGAGATAATCCGCTTTCACTTTCACTTTTTTAAGGGAAAAGATAAGGATTTCAAAGGTCGAAATTTGGTGTGGAGATGCGGCCATTGACACAAGAAGAACAATGACGATCAGGGTGGTGCGGGGGTCCTAGGTTGGTAGGGGAGGGGGAAGTGTGTGTCTTCCTCTTCTCTTTAAAGGTGTGGCCAGAAACCCTGAGAGAGCGTACTACATTGAGGACCGAGCGCTGAATTATAATTGTATAAAGAGACGTAAAGAAGAATAAGATGGTTACTCTAATAAAGCGAGGTGAAGAAGAAGGTTACTCTAATCATTGAAAAGCGAAGTGAAGAAAAAGAGAAAATTGGATGAAGAGACGTGAAGAAGAATAAGATGGTTACTCTAAAAAAGAGAAGTGAAGATGAAGAAGGTTGCTCTCATGAAGAGAGCGTGGTTTGTCATTACAGATCCCCCGGTCTGTCAGTTTCCCTCGATTTTCGCTGTCTTTTGACAGAGGCTTCATTAGTTTAGGCGTGTTCTTGGTGTTAAACGTTATTCTTAGGCGCTATCATAGAATTTGACTTGAAATTCCAAAATCAAAAATTGATGCGAATTCCCCATTATGCCGTGAAATAACTCAAGTTAAGGCTTGTTGGCTCGGGAGGTTATCTGGATTGGTGAGCCCTCATCTGCGGGATCACAGGTTCTGATAGGGGCCATCACAGTTGGGCCATTGGTCAAAGAAATTCAAATCTCCAAAAAATCAACCTCCTTCAAACAACCTTCTCTTCCTTTTAATAACCTTCATCAAATCAAAAATTCAACCTGAGAAGGTTTCTTGAGTGGGTGCACAAGAAGCTAATATAATAAGGTTGAAATTGCCTGCGCTCAAACTTAAAGAAAGTAAACCTAAATTTGACATTTTCAAGGATTTTCGAAATTCATTAGTGCAGCAGCCCAGGGAGTTGAAAAACTAAAATATTGCCGCTGGAATCATCAAAATCGAACAATAATTGCAGGCGAAAAATGTGAAAAACAACTGAATAAACGGGTTTTCCCATTTTGGTTAATTATTTTCAATAATAAACCTTTGGAATCGACCAAGAACAATTTTTTTAACCCCCCCCCCCCCTCAAAATTAGTTGGTTTTCGTTTCAAGGTACGGAGAATCCTAAAATCGAAAAAAATTTTCCGTCTGTACGCCGTACTTCCCTTTGTACCCATGAACCAATTTTGATGAAATTTTGTATATGGGCTACATTTGGGGTCTAGCCGAAGCTTTTGGTTGATGTCAGTCACTTCTAAGGGGTGAAAATTAAGGGTTGAAATTTTCAAAAGTGCCCTAGCTCGAAAACTCTCGAGATAAAGGTATTGTTTTTCCATCAATTTAAGATTCTATAGAATTTTTTGAGACCACGCGGAGCCCTGTTAGACAAACCGTTCGCACCCTACGATAATTCAAGGGTTGGACGTACGATAAATCAGAAACACGAGCGTGAATCGCAAAGGGATCCAATCTCCGTTCAGATTTTAGCTGACCGAAGTGCGATCGCTGTTCGTTTTGCTTCCTAATCTACCAAGTTAGCAAAAGCTTTGTTTTCACTTTTCAAGGTTGAGAAAAAAGTTGTCCAAAATCGAAATTTCCACTCGCGTTTTACGTTTTAGACCTTCCTGAACGATTTTGGTTGTCTGCCTGTCAAGAAATCCTTGCCACAGCCAGAACTTCTACATTTCTCATCCGATTTCGATGAAACTTCTCAGGATTGTGCAGATAAGCGTGTAGATGGTCCCCTATGAGGGTAGTGGAAGGCATGTGGAGATTGATGTTTTGAGATTAACTACTAGGTATGCATCGGATCATCTATACAGTCTGGTTATGCATACGAGGAAGCTATGTGCCACACCCACTTGGCAGACTATTTTTGCTTCAGAATCTACCAAGGTAGCGGAAGCTTTTTTTCCACTTTTTAAGGTTGAAAAAAAAGTTCTCCAAAATCGAAATTTCCTCGTTTAGACTTCGGTTGTAGACGATTTTGGTTCCATGTCTGTCATGAAATCCTTGTAACGGGCATGACTATACGAAGTTATTGTCCGATTTCGATGAAATTTCCAGGGATTGTGCGGGTTGGAGTGTAGATGGTTCCCTATGAAAATCATCACCCCCGGACTGACAGTAGCCGCTGCGCATGCGCTAACGTGAATTCCTTGCCACATCCTTAACTTCCACATTTTCTATCCGATTTTGACGAAATTTTTCAGGATAGTTCAGATTGGCGTGTAGATGGTCCCCTTTGAGGGTAGTGGAAGGTACTGTGAGATTTATGTTCTGAGGTAACTACTATGGATCATCAATACAATCGGATTATGGATACGAGGAAGCTATGTGCCACACCCACTTGGTAGACGTTTTGATGATAAGTACAACAGTGGGACGCACCTCACCAGCACCGCTTGAAATGATTAGGTTACTGGCAATTCTGTCTTCCCGTTCAGGATTCCCACGACAGCAGAATAGGTGAGAGGTTGTTTGCGGTAGCTTCGAGGAAGAGTAGTATGTGAGACTAGATGAAGAGAAGAAACTTGGGGAGAATGAGAGTAGGAAGGAGAGAAAAAAACGATAAAAGTCGATAAATCTATTAGGGATACGCGTCATAACTCTTCACCCCGACCACCACTCCAGAGCTCCTCGTACGCTCAAACTCCCACCAACAAGCTTCCTCATCGCAACACGCTGTGGCACCCACACTCGCACACATGTGCACATCCACACATACAAAGGCTTGCCAATCATATAACCTTACCGGTGCACCCGACTGAAAGGGCTCTGATAGCGCTTCCCTCTCCTCATCCCTTCCTTTTCCCTCTCCACACCTAAAAACGGAGATAAAAATGACGGGGGAATTGCTAGCAAATTCCTTTTTCACGCCATCTTGAGCCCGCAGCTTCCCTCAGCGCTCCCGATCGGATATTGGTTTCCGATCTCCCGAGCCTTCGCACACCTTACGGGGCGGCAGATAATATTTTTATGGCCTTCAGCGCTTCATAGGGGAGGAGAGGACAGACCCCGATAAAAAATTATGTATATGAAAATGTCTTCCCCCTCTACGCGGCCGTTTTCTTCTCGAAACCGCCGTCATCCCAAAGACGGGTTCCCGTCGTATCGCCATATCCCATCTCAACAGTTTTTCAGGAAACAAGAAAAAACCTACTAAAAAGAAATAGGGTACCGTAAAACGAGGTACCCTTGCTCCTTGGGCGGTAACTTTGCTCCAAAAAAATAATTTGTTGTGTCGTGACATCCTCAAAGTTGGTATCATAAGCAGTTGGATATCGATACCTTAAAGCACAAAGGCGTGATGTCTAAAAATGTCACATTTGAGACAAGTGGGTTAGTGACATCATAGGACCATACACTTGCATAAGGACACCTACATGATTGCACTCTAAAAACTTTGAAAATGGCTTAACCCTTCAGCCGGACCATCTTTTTTTCAACGCTTAACCGAACCATCGGTCTCTCAGACCTCTATGTTACGATATCGTTTTTGCTCCTTTGTTCGCATGTTAGCTTCATTATTCTACGATGTTCTAGCTACCTCTAATCAATATTCAGGCCTAATTAATATTTATGGGTGCTCTGTTACGATATTATAACTACATTTTTTTCATAATTTGGTGTATTTTTATCCACAAAAAATAGTAGATTACTTTACTTGTTTGACAACTCAGACTTAGATTTTTATTCAGTCACAATTTACTAAGACTATGTAGTGGTACGTACCACAAATCATAAGTGGGCACTCTGTAAAAACAAGAGCGTGTAGCAATTCCCAAATCACTGTAAATTTAGAACCATGAAACACATTTGTAAAAATTACTAGGTAGGTAACTTGATATTCAGTCGACATTCATGAAATTCTTTACAATCCAGAAATTCTAAATTCTAATAGCCAACAATGTATAAAAACGTCTGCCAAGTTGGGTGGGCAGTATAGCTTCCTCACTCATTGTAACATGGACGTATAGAATCAGTTGGCGAAAACTCGGCGGGGGCTTCGACAGACAGACAGACCGACAGACAGACAGACAGACACGGAACCAAAATTGTTCGGGAAGCTCTAAAACGCAAAAAGCAAGTGGAAATTTTGATTTTGGAGGACATTTTTTTTCTTCACTTCTTTCACGAATACAAAGCTTCCCTACCTTCGGTAGTGAGGAAGCAAAAAAAATCACTGGTATCCGGACCATCGGTCCCACAGACCTACTACCTTTTGAAAGATCACAACTTATTTCCAAACTTTCTGCTTTTTCTTGTTACCAAACTGCTCTGCCTGAAGTTCAGGTCTCAACTGAAGATGTCACGGGCTGCCGGCCACCTCTAACCACTACGACCACCTCTATCTGAGAAATGCCGAACTGTGTCGGTCTCACAGACCGATGGTCCGGCTGAAGGGTTAAACATATTGTTTAGTAATGCATGCATTCCAGGGGAAGTCCCATTGGATAAGCATTAGATCAGTTTAACCAGTTGGTAAGCGACTGTTAAACTGTTTACTGTTTCACTCGATGTAATTTATTTATTACTTTAGGCAATAAATAGTGACCCCCCCCCCCCCTCACCATTATCCACCATGACATTTCTAGCGGCATGGGAGACTCGAATCTGAAGAGCATTTTAAAATCCATGATCTACGATACCCAACATGCGAATTCGAGTTCACCCCCCCCCTCCTCCTCCTCCAATGGTGCCAGTCTGGCAAAAGCAGTACTGGCAGTACTCTGGTAAAATCATGTACAACTAGGAAGTTATTTGAGTCAAACTAAAAAAGCTGCAAATTATTACACAATGGTTTATTATTTTTCTATATAGATCACTCATCTACAAAATCACCAACCATCCAATATAAAGAGAAGAAAAAAAATCAAAAAAAAAAAAAAAAAAAAAAAAAAAAATAGGTAGATACCTAATAAAAATCAAAAAAAAAAAAAAAAATAAAAAAATAAAAATCACTAACCATTGATCGCATTTCGGTCAGCTAACACTTGAAAGGCGATTAGGCCACTTTTGCGATTCACACTCGTGTTTCTGATTTATCGTACGTCCAAATTTGAACGGAGATTAGGCCTCTTTTGCGATTCACACTCGTGTTTTGATTTATATAAACAGGGTGTTTCACGAAAAGGTTACACCCCCCTTCATTTCCGCAAAATACAACGTAAAAAATTCCGACCAACGCAATTCTTCATGATTTTTTGTGAGGATCTCAAGAAAAATACTTTTGCGCAAAAAAGTTGCGCGCAATCGTGCGCAATTGACCCCCCCTTTTTTATTACAGATTCGGATTCTACGTCAAATTTCATGAAAAATTCATACCCACTTCGATTTGTTTTATTGCGCGCAACCTGGTTTTTTGAACGCTCTAAGTTGCGCAACTCCACAATTGCGCAAAAATTAGGTTTTGGAAAACCCTTAGTGTGGCACATGTTTTTTCATAATTTTTTAACGCTGAATCACAGGGTGTCATCCGTTTTGAGAAAAACCAAGATTTAAGAGGAAAAATTAACATTTATTTCACGAAAACATCAGTTTTGAGCTCGAAATCATGTTTATTTTCTCACCTCTTTTTGAACCATGGGCTTGGGGCCGTCTACGGTGGAGTTAAAAATTAAAATTGACAGCATGATCATGCTTGAACTGAATAAAATTACCTAAAAACTCATAACGATTTAAAAAGCAATTTTTTCACTAAAAACAACCGAATTTTTGGCCGCTATTTCGAAAAATTCCAGTAAAATTGAAAAACGGATGTCACCATGTGATTTAGCGTTAAAAAATGACGAAAAAACATGTACCACACTAAGGGTTCTCCAAAATCTAATTTTTGTGCAATTGTGGAGTTGCGCAACTTAGAGCGTTCAAAAAGCCAGGTTGCGCGCAATAAAACAAATCGATGTGGGTATGAATTTCTCATGAAATTTGACGTAGAATCCAAATCTGTAATAAAAGACGCTGCAAATTATTACACAATGGTTTATTATTTTTACATAGATCACTCGTCTGCAAAGCCACCAACCATCAAACATGAAGAAAAACATTGATCGCATTTCGGTCGGCTAACACTTGAAAGGCGATTAGGCCACTTTTGCGATTCACACTCGTGTTTCTGATTTATCGTACGTCCAAACTTGAAATTCTCGTAGTGAGCGAACGGTTTGACCTAAAGAGCTCCGCGTGGTCTCAAAAAATTCTAAAAATTCTACAGAATCTTAAATTGAAGGAAAAACAACACCTTTATATCAAAATTTTTGAGTTAGGGCGTTTCAAAATTTCAAAATTCATTTTGGAACCCTTAGAAGTGACCTACATCAACCAAAATCTTCGGGGCACAACTAGGCCCCAAATGGAGCCTACATACCAAATTTCATCAAAATTGGTCAATGCTAAGGGGCAAAAGTGCCGCGTACGGCGGACGGCCGGCCGAATTTTTATTCGATTTTTGGATTCTACATACCTTGAAACGTAAACCATCAAATTTTGAGGGGGTGTTAAAAATTTTTTTTTCTTGGTCGATTCCCAAGGTTCATTATTGAAAATAATAAACCAAAAGGGGGGGTTCCATTTGAAAAAATGAAGTTAGAGTCAATTGCGCACGATTGCGCGCAACTTTTTTGCGCAAAAGTATTTTTCCTGAGATCCTCACAAAAAATCATGAAGAATCGCGTTGGTAGGAATTTTTTACGCTGTATTTTGCGAAAATGAAGGGGGTGTAACCTTTTCGTGAAACACCCTGTATACATATATATTTCAATATAAACCCTTAAATTTTCGTAGGGAGCGAACGGTTCGTCCTACAGAGCTCCGCGTGGTCTCAAAAAATTCTATAGAATCTTAAATTGAAGGAAAAACAATACCTTTAAATCAAAATTTTTTGAGTTAGGGCGTTTTCAAAATTTCAAAATTGATTTTGGAACCCTTAGAAGTAACCTACATCAACCAAAAGCTTTGGGGCACAACTAGACCCCAAATGGAGCCTACATACCAAATTTCATCAAAATCGGTCAATGCTAAGTGGCAAAAGTGCCGCGTACGGCGGACGGCGTACGGCGGACGGACGGCCAAATTTTTATTCGATTTTTGGATTCTACGTACCTTGAAACGTAAACCATCAAATTTTGAGGGGGTGTTAAAAATTTTTTTTTTCTTGGTCGATTCCAAAGGTTCATTATTGAAAATAATAAACCAAAAGAAACACACAAATCGTTTGGAAATTGAGGCCTGGGCAGATTCTACAAGATTACCCCCTCAAACGCACGTTTTTAGGACGTCCCACAGTAAGACTTGGGCGTCCTTATGCGATCGATCTGGGGTGAAATTGGACAACACTCAACAGAAAAAAAAATAACCACACAGTAATTCGTTTTAGACCATTCTGAATCCAAATCCGCGAAAAAAACCATAGGTGTATGTCTATGTGTGTGTATGTGTGTGTGTGTGTGTGACAAAATCTTGTGTCGTCTGCACAGGCCTTAGTACTCAACCGATTTTCCTGGTTTTTTTTTGTTCGACGCGGAAAACTATCTAGTTGTGCACTACGTCACCGGAATTTCGAATTTTGCCTTTTAAGGGGGGGAAAGGGGGGTTAATGCTTAAAAACCGTGGGTTTGCAGGCAAAATCCTGTAAAATCTGCCCAGGCCTCAATTTCCAACCGATTTGAGTGTTTCTTTTTTGTTTGACTAAAATAACTTTCGAGTTGTACATGATTTTACCAGAGTACCAAAATTCGCAAGAGGAGGGGATAAGTGGGGGGATAATATTCACAAAATATCCGAATTTTCAATATTTCGGTTCCTTAACTGCTTACTAATTGTATCCAAGCTTTGAAATTGAGGAAAAATTCTCATTATACCTCCGGATTTTCATGAATTATTCTCTGTACCACCATGGAACTAATAGTGGTGCCACCATGGTGCCAGGACACCATAAACCGCATATTCCGTGTTTTTTTGTTGTGTGTTTCACCTTGAATATGGATGTGAACCTCGATGGACCGCCTACTAAAACTAATAGATGAAAGTTCAATGTTACGACGTATTTCCACTATGGTGCCAGACCGGCACCATTGGAGGAGGGGGGGGGGGGTGAACTCAAATTCGCATGTTGGGTATCGTAGATCATGGATTTTAAAATGCTCTTCAGATTCGAGGCTCCCATGCCTCTAGAAATGTTATGATGGATAATGGTGAGGGGGGGGGGGTCACTATTTCTTGCCTAAAGTAATAAATAAATTAAATCGAGTGAAACAGTTTTATCGCTTACCAACTGGTTAAACTGATCTAATGCTTATCCAATGGGACGTCCCCTGGAATGCATGCATTACTAAACAATATGTTTAGTAGGGCAAACAGAGTTTGTTTTGGAAACGCCACTGAAGCTTTATCAAAATCAGAATGACTAGTATCTCCCTTGCGTTCTTCCCGGCGAATTTTTCAATTATGTTGAAAACAACTGGCGGAACCATTAAAATTATTCAACGTATCAAAGTATCCAATTTATCAAAATTTGACACTATCCTGTTATACTTCGTATTATTAATGACTCTTAAGGGCTCTAACGTTTTACAACCGACGAGTTGACTAGTCTTAGCTGGCAATTTTGTCCCACGCGACTCGTGAATAGACTTCTGCGTCTCGATCGGAACAGCTACTTTTCCCACGTAGTTGTTGAATGAAACTGTTTTTTTGTATCTCGTATCCATAATTTTTTTCCTCGCTTCTTTCATCCCCCGTGACTGGCCGCTACCCTCGATGGTACTACTACTAATTTCTCAAAACGACGCATCGCCACTCCCCGCCTTTCGTCTTGCGGTCACAAGAAAACTTTCATTCTACTCCGACGCACCTCAGAAGGGGATGATTTTATTTATGTCCTGGAACTCTTCATCCCTTTGTGGGGCGTCGGCCCCACCCAGGTCAACTTCTATCCGTGTCCGAAGCTTAATCCCATTTTGTGGACGTTTAATGATCTACTGTTGATTCATAATAGGAATAGGACGACAGATTTTCAGGACGACAGATTTTTAAGAAGTCTGGCGTTTTTTCTGCCCTTTTCGACCCTTAGGAACTTGAGAGAGGCGAAGATGATGCATTGCCATACAAATTTCTTCCCATTCTACGCTCAGTAAGGACACCAAGGAGTCTACCTGATATTTGTGCTGAACTTATCATTATTTCTTCTCTGAACGGAGGCTTTGATGGAAGTAGTTGGAATAATAGTTCTCAACCTGGTGTTGATTCTACAACTAATTACCAACTAAACGTTCACTGTGGAATCTTTAAAATCCTTGTTTCGGGAGTATTATTAACCCTGGAGTGCTACCCCAGATTTTTTGACGATCACTGCCGATCATTAAATGATGGTGTTGAAAAATAATTGTGTTGCCGATTGAAAAATAATGGTGTTCATCATCGACAAATTTTGTCGATGATGAACACCATTATTTTTCAAGGTAAAAGTAAAACTCAACATCCGCTCTTGTAGATCTGAGCTTACGAACTAGTTCAGGAGGAATAAAACATCAAAATTTCATGATTTAGGAGATAAATAAGAAAAGAAAATAATTTAACGTTTCAGGCTTTCCTGGACAATTTTGGTTCCGTATCTGTCGGTGTGTCTATCATGAAATCCTTGTAACGGGCGAAAATTCACAAAGTTATTGTCCGATTTCGATGAAATTTTCGGAAATTGTGCGGGTTGGCGTGTAGATGGTCCCCTATGAAAATAATCTCTCCCGGATCGGTAGTATCCACTGAGCATGCAGTACGGAAAATCCATATATTATCCATAATTTCAACATTTTTCATCCGAATTCCATGACATTTTTAGTAACTGTGCTGGTTGACATGTAGACGGTTTCCAGGAGGGTAGTGGAAGGTTGATGTTTTGAATTTATCTACTATGCATCGGGTCATCTATACAATCGGGATATGGATACGAGAGCTATGTGCCACACCCTCTTGGCAGTAGTTTCTATTCTGTAGCTACTCACTAGACGCTTTGACAACTATTTTCTTTGATTACTACGCTACTCGTTCGTCTCATCGACAAAGTGAATTTTAAACTACTGAAAAAAGAGAGTAATTTTCTGCTTGCATTTATTTTTGTCAAATGCTTTTAAGTAGTTGATTCGGCATCACATTATAAACGCTTGCATACGAGTCTGCAACACATTGGGGCATTTTATGTCTTTACTTTTTCCCGCCCTCTTCACCCGTCTACCTACCTATAATAACTAAAACTCTCTATGCTTTCTCAATAATTGTTTGTTGACGAGTAACAAACTCTTACCGCGAGTGTTTTTTATAGTTCTTTTAACTCAGGGGTATAATTATCTCAGTTGCTTCCTTAATTACAGCGGTTTTGGTAGTGTATAATGTTTGTATAAATTTAGGGCTTTCCAACGAATGGTGAACGATTTTTCTAGGAACATGAATGACGAAGATAGAGTTCCGTAGCAACGACTTGGTTGTAAGTGGATATCATTAAAAATTTTCGTGAGCAAACTTCCGTGACGTTTTTTCGTTAATGAGCCAAAGTAAAGACATAAAATGTAAAAAAAAATCACCACTTACTTATTCTTCCCAACTTACTTACTGATTATCCCAATGTCACGTAGACAACTAAGTAGCAGAAGCAAATCTGAGTCATTACGACTCTAGGCCGTTCTATTATAGCTCTGTACAGAAAACAATACTACATGTTCGTCGCTCAAACGAAGGTATTCCAGGGTTAATCAAGACAGTTGTGCCTCACTGTCGAAGATATGGAAGGCAAATACTGAGAGGTCGAACATCATAGTTGATGGGCAATGTCGGAGAATGGTGTCACACAATGTTCGGTGGATCAGCGGGTGATGGTAGTCTTGGAGCCTTGGAACTGCTCAGTAAATACCAACTAAAGTAAAATCAACTCAATTCGCCAATTTTCCTATAAATTTGACAGTTTTACAATAGAAAACGCTGCAGATTATTCCACAAAGGTTCATTATTTTTCTGTACAGATTACTCGTCTGCAAAGAACTCGGCTTTGCCATTGTCACCACCGACCAACTTGAAGAAGAACATCGATCGCATTTCGATCAGCTAAAATTTCAACGGAAAGCCTCTTTTGCGATTCACACTCGTGTTTCTGATTGATCGTGAGTTTAACCCTTAAGTTCTCGTAGGGAGCGAACGGTTTTTCCTACAGGGCTCCGCGTGGTCTTCAAAAATTCTAAAATGCAATACTATCTTAATTTGATGGAAAAACAACACCTTTATAGAACAATTTTTTGAGTTAGGGCGTTTTCAAAATTTCAACCCTTAGAAGTGATGTACATCAACCAAAAGCTTCGGGGCACAACTAAACCCCAAATGGAGCCCACATGCCAAATTTCATCAAAATCGGTCCATGCTAACTGAGGAAAGAGCTAAAAGAGGAGGAGAGCGATTTTTGGATCAAACCAACAAATTTTGAGGGGGGGGGGGGTTAAACTTTTTTTTTCTTGTTTGATTCCAAAGGTTAATTATTTAAAGTAATAAACCAAAATTCAATTTGTTTCCAGTGAAAATTGAATGAATGTCTTCACTTAGCATTGACCGATTTTGATGAAATTTGGTATATGGTCCCCATTTGGGGTTGTTGTGCCCCGAAGCTTTTTGTTGGTGTAGGTCACTTCTAAGGGTTGAAAAATAAGGTTTGAAATTTTGAAAACGCTCTAACTCAAAAAATGTTGATACAAAGGTATTGTTTTTCCATAAATTTTAGATAGAATTGAATTTTTAGAATTTTTAGAGACCACGCGGAGCTTTGCAGAACAAACCATCCGCTCCCTAAGAGAACTTGAGGGTTGGACTTACGATAAATCGGAAACACGAGTGTGATTCGCTAAAGAGGCCTAATCTTCGTTCAAATATCAGCTGACTGAAAAGCGATCGATGTTTTTCTTCAAGTTGGTTGGTGTTAACGCGGCTTTCTATATATTTTCTATATATAGAAAAATAATAAACCTTTGTGTAATAATTTGCAGCGTTTTTAATCATTAATATTTTACCACATATATCATAATAAACTCAGTTGTTTGATATAACCAGCTTGTCGAGTTTCGATGTCTTCACATCTAAAGTACTCGACTTGCTGATAAAATATAATTTTATTCTTTTTTTTTTTTTTTTTTTTTTTATACATTTTTATTGAACTTTTTGTGTTTTACAATACTATATTGTTTTGCGGTTCCTATGATAACTATTTTTTTTGTACTCAAGTACAGTGGAACATGTGTGAGGGTGGCTGCCCAGCGACAGTCCCTCTTAACTTACAATAGCAAATTTATATAAAAATATAGTTATAATAAATAATTTCAGATTTAAATAAGTTAACACATAATAGACACGAATTGTTATGACTAGATGATTTCCGTTAGATCCGTAGTCCTTTTTCTTTTGAGACGTCGGGGGAGCCATGTGCTATCCCAGGATGAGAGAAGTTCATCGAACGCTGAAGACTGGTGGGATGTGATATTATCATGCATACGAGTCATAGTTCTTTTGATCACATCTTCCACTTCAGGCACCTCTAAGTCACGGTGGATCGCATTGTTCCTTACAAACCAAGGGGCATCAGTGATCATGCGAAGCACGCGGTTTTGCTGGGTTTGAACCCGTTTAATTTGTGATTTGCTGGCCAGGCCCCATACCGAGCAACCATACTGCCATATAGGGCGAATAATTGTCAGGTATATTAGACGTTTATTGTCCAATGACAATGGTGATGTCCGAGAGAGCAATGGCTTTAGAAGGTGGGTTCTCGTGCGGAGTCTCTTAACAAGCTCACCGATATGGAAGTCGTAGGTGAGGCGTTGCTGCAGGTGTATGCCCAAATATCGGACCACTTCAGCCTCAGGTACCTGGTTGTCATTCATGGTGATTGGGTTCGTTCGGCAGTTCGTCTTGAGCGTGAATGTGGTAGTACAGGACTTGCTGGTGTTCATGGTTATTCGCCATCGTTTAGCCCATTCTGAAATGTCGTTAAGGTGGTGCTGTAAGTTTTCAGATGCAGTTATGTCTGACGAGTCGCGGGAGAGCACTGCGTGGTCATCAGCAAACATAGCCGAAGTTGTATTTTGAGCTGATGGAATGTCAGATACGTAAATTAGGTACAATATCGGACCCCACACGCTGCCTTGAGGTACCGATGCAAGGATATTTCGGCTAGGAGACTGCGCATCACTACATTTCACATGAAATGATCGGTTGGCTACGAAGGACTGAACGACTCGATAATGGGTATCGGTGAGCAGAGGCTTGAGTTTGTACAGTAAACCGGGGTGCCAAACCCTGTCGAAGGCTTGATGCGTATCGAGGAAAATCCCCTGGCAAACTTGCTGATTTTCATAAGTTTCAAGGATATCCTCGACCACTCTGTGGAGTTGCTGCTGGCAAGAATGAAAGTGCCGGAATCCGAACTGAAAGTTTGGTATGACAGGGGTGAGTGACGGGAGCAGTTTTGGGAGCATAAGCCTCTCGAATATCTTCGAAAAGATGGAGAGCAAGCTTATAGGACGATAACTGGCCGGGTCGTTTGCTGATTTTTTGGGTTTTTGAATCATTATGATCTCAGCATGCTTCCAACGAGCAGGAAAGTATGTAATGCGTAGGATCGCATTATTTTATTCTTACAACTAAAGAAATTAACCCCTATTTAATATGAGTCTTTGGAGTTTGTTCTTGCTTACCTGGCTTTTGTGTTACGTTTACTGCAGTGGTATCGACAACCCTCGAAGAGTGCTGCTTTCTCGTGAGATCTGCCTAAAATAAGCCTCTGAGGTCGACAAATTAGAACGTTTTCCCGGAGCTCAGCCTTTCATAGCTCTGATCGATAGTGAGGAAACAACAATGTTGAAACCGAGAAATTGTTTGAGAACGTTTCAAACTGGATTTCTGCGAAGAAAGGTTTATAGGTTATTATATAATATATAATAATAATATGATAATATATAATTATTTTAATTCTCTTCGAAAATTCGAGGCCTCAAGTTTGAAGAGTTTTTTATTCAGTGAGGAATTAGAAGAAAAATACTTCTCGTAAGTTTTAGTAAATATCATTCCCGCGATGTTTCATTCTTTTTGTGACCGTCCTGCGCCTCGCTGTCCCTTCCTAGGGGAATATGGAAAAGTCTCAGGCGGAGCACAATGAAAATGACGAAGAAGGAGAAAAGGTATCGGCCCCATTCAAGAAGGATATCGCAGCCACCTCATTCATCTTTTTGATGACAGAACTGAGATCGAGGCCTAGGAGGGGGGAGGGAGGTCCCCTAAAACATAAATCAATCGGGAGGATACAATGAAGTCAGCCGAGAGCTGACGAGAAATTAGTCGCAGGTACCTTCGCTCACAAGGACCCACCTACGATTCCAACAGGCTACAAAAATGTGCCGAGCGTTGCTTGCTAACAATTTTTCTTCCTGAATATCGAAGACAAAGAAACTTCGTAATCGTGCAGCAGGACATTTTGGCCCTTCAAGATACCGTGCCTCTCCAATTGAAGCCAAACTTGTTTTAAATACAAGTAACATTGTTAGATTTTAATATAATTTTCAGGAATCATGCTAGTTTGTCTACATACAGCCCCCTAGGAGTTTCAAAGTGGATAAACTTACGGTAGCCTGTACGCAAGCAAAAACGTGAAATTCGATTGGGTGGGCAGGATAACTTCCTTACAGTATTTTACGTAACAAAAACAGACACAAAAACGCGGCAAATTATCACACAAAGGCCTATTATTATTCTGTCTAGATCACTCACCAGCAAAGCACACCAACCAATCATATTTTCGCTTCACAATCAAGTTTAATTTGTTGAAATAAACGATTTACACACAATTCGAAGAAATAAAGAGTTGTGGGTGCCTTCATTTAGGAATTTTGTTTACTGGTTGTTAGGGACGCAAAACTGAGTACAACTCGAGAAAACCAACAGCGGTCGCATTCTGGTCAGCTACAATTTGAACGGAGATTAGGCCTCTTTTGTGATTCACACTCGTGTTTCTGATTTATCGTAAGTCCAACCTGTAAGTTCTCGTAGCGAGCAAACGGCTTATCCTACTGATCAGGGTGATCTCATTGCATTTTGAAGATGGAACACTATTCTAAATTGATTGAAAACCTTTATTATGAAAGTTTTTGAGTTAGGGCGTTTTAAAAATTTCTACACTTAATTTTCACCCCTTAGAAGTGACTGACATCAACCAGAAGCTTCGCGGCACAACTAGACCCCAAATGGAGCCCATATACCAAATTTGAACCAAATAAGTCCAGGTTTGCTAAAAAAAAGCGCTGCGTACGGCGGACGAACGGAAAATTTTTTATTCGATTTTAGGATTCTACGTACCTTGAAACGTAAAACATCAAATTTTGAGGGGGGGTTAAAAAAATTATTGAAAATAATGAACCAAAATCCGAAAATCGAAAACAAATGTTTCTGTCCGTACCCCTTCGCGGCACTTTCCTTAGTTACCATGGACCGATTTTGATGAAATTTGGTATATGAGCTCCGTTTGGAGTCTAGTTGTGCAGCGAAGCTTTTGGTCGATGTCAGTCACTTCCAAGGATTGAACTATAAGGGCTGAAAAAAAGGGTTGAAAAGAAGAAGGGTTGAAATTAAGGATTGAAATTGTCAAGAGTGCCTTACTCGAAAACTCTCGAATAAAAGTATAGTTTTTTCACCTATTTTAAATAGTATAGAATTTTAAAAAAATTTTGAGACCTCCTGGAGCTCTGCAGGACATGCCGTTCGCTCCCTACAAGAACTCACGGGTTTTGCTTCGATAAAACAGAATCACGAGTGTGAATCACCGAAGAGGTCTAATCTCCCTTCAAATTTTATCTGACTAAAATGCGATCGCTGTTCATTTCTTCGATTTGTATTCAGTTTTGCCTTCTGCGTAACCAATAATCAAATTTCCATATGAAGCTCCCTATTTTTTTAATCGCGTGTGAAGCGTTTAGTTCTTTCTAATGAACTTGGTTGTGAAGGTGAGATGGCAGTATGGTGTGTTAGGTAGTACCTACCAATGGTTGGTAGGTAAAAAAAAGCTGCAAATCATTGCCCTAAGGTTTATTATTTTCTTTATAGATCGCCCTTCTGTATAGATCCCTCCTTACCAACCGTAGGTATCTACTACCTTCTAGGGCATTTTTGAAAATTTCAACCCTTCATTTCCATTTAGTTGGTGGTTGGGGTAGAAATTTTCAAAAATTCCCTGGTAGGTAGTAGGTACCTACGGTTGGTAAGGAGGGATCTATACAGAAGGGTGATCTATACAGAAAATAATAAACCTAAAATATTTTCCCTCTGGGGCCCCCAATAGTTTACACAAGTGGGATCATTCGCTTAGTCGCGTGGTATCGCTTCCAGTGGAGGAGCACCCTTAATTCCTCAAAAAAGGAATTGGTTAATTAGAAATTGCCAAGAGGGAAAGGGGAAGCCTATAGTGGAACAATTCTATAAGAGAAGTTGTTGGTCCCAAACTGTTGAGCACCCTGGAACAATACAGGAGCCCTGAGATAAAGTTGGAGAATTGAGCTCAACCCCCGACGAAGGGGATGCTGAAGGATAAAGGGAAGGGCGGGTAGCAATTTCCTCCCTGAGCCATTGTGAGCTAATCTGTAGCTTGGTAATAAGTGAGAGGTTTAGACGGCGAAGAGGGAGGGTCGAGTTTGGTGGGAGGACTACGGTGGGTATAATGGAGCAATCATATAGAGTGTAACATAATAGCTCCCAGGGAGTGGGGGGAGCCGGTGTTATCAGAAAATGGCTCATTTCAGGCGTTAGAAGGGTGAAGGAACCGGGAGAGGGGGAAACTCTCTAAGAGCGGGGCGGACAGCACAGGAAATTGGAATAAGAAAAGTCGGGCGTAAATGAAAGATAGTCTGTCGTGAAGGGCCACCACTTCAGTTAGAGGTAATTTCCCTGTGAAAGCTTCGAGTGGGAGGTGAGGGGTGGGGGTTGTTTTATACTGCCTTTCCTGAAAACATAAATATCCCCACTTTTCAAAGCCGTTGCTTCCCCGACTCCCTCATTTTCGAACTGTCGTTATAACGAGCCCCTAATTACTTGGAGACTACCTTTTGTCGGGTAATTTACTTTTCGATGGACTCAAATTGCGTGCCAAGATCTAATTTTCATTCCTCTCCGGTGATAAGGGCACTGAATCAAGTACTGATGCCTTCATCAGCGAGGAACTTGAATCTTCTACCTACATTATTTAAGGGGAACTCATTCAAAGAGAATGTAGGTATCGCACTACCTCCACCAATTGAAATTGAACTGCAAATTTCAGTACAGAAGGAACCATAGGTTCTGCAATGCCCCTAGTTCCTTTTTCTTTAAATGGAAAAAATATATATAAGTTTAAAATCTTCGCTTTCCCATTATAATAACTTAAAGAAATGAATCGGCGACAGAGCTTCATCATCTTCAGGGGTGGGACTTATTTAGCGTGTGAGCAATTTTAAAGATTTAAATCAAATTTGAGTCCAGCAACAACATACAACATAACAGGTCGTTCAGGAGTGTTGTTTTTAAATGAAAATCAAATTATGGCAATTCAAATTTAATTTGATAGAATGTGTTTGAATACTACTACTACTACTAATACAGTTTGAATAATTGTTTTTTCAATTAATATTTTACATCAGAGCGACTCTCCACAAACAAATTATTTAGAAAAGAGAAAAGGGACATTATTCAAATATAAATGACAATATAATATGGTACTTACTTTGTGCATGGATCTTTAACATCCATGCATTGAAATTTTCTCAAATTCGATTTCCAGCTCCAGTACGGGATGAGATGGTGACGAATGAGTGTTCGTTGACAGGTGTTTGCGAAATTCAAAATTTTCCCTAATCACAATTAAAGATACAGGAGGCAACCATGTGCCAAAATACACTTTAATCTGTTAATCAGGTCTTTTTATTTTTTGTTCACTCCCCGACTGCTGGAGAAGTGTGGTCTCGCGCCTCCACCTCCCTACTCACTCTCTCTCCTCCCTCCAGTACCCTATCTGCGAATAATTCTGTGATTCCTCGGAAGAGGACATCACAGTACCTACTAACTACTTACTACACACACTGCCTTCACACCTTCACAATCAAGTTTACTAGGAAGAACTATTAGGGAAAACTGTTTATTAAGTTATGTTTTTCCCTATTGGTTTATTATTTTCAATAATGAACCTTTGGATTCGACCAAGAAAAAAAAATTTCCAACACCCCCTCAAAATTTGATGGTTTACGTTTCAAGGTACGTAGAATCCAAAAATCGAATAAAACGCTGCAAATTATTACACAATGGTTTATTATTTTTCTATATAGATCACTCGTCTACAAAATCACCAACCATCCAATATGAAATAAAAAAAAAAAAATCAAAAAAAAAAAAAAAAAAATTTCAAAAAAAATTAAAAAAAAGTCAAAATCACCAACTATCGATCGAATTTCGGTCAGCTCTAATTTGAACGGAGATTAGGCCTCTTTTGCGATTCACACCCGTGTTTTGATTTATATATATATATATTTCAATATAAACCCTTAAATTTTTGTAGGGGGCGAACGGTTTGTCCTACAGAACTCCGGGTGGTCTCAAAAAATTCTAAAAATTCTACAGAATCCAAAATTGAAGGAAAAACAATACCTTTATATCGAAATTTTTTGAGTTAGGGAGTTTTCAAAATTTCAAAATTGATTTTGGAACCCTTAGGAGTGACCTACATCAACCAAAAGCTTTGGGGCACAACTAGACCCCAAATGGAGCCTACATACCAAATTTCATCAAAATCGGTCAATGCTAAGTGGCAAAAGTGCCGCGTACGGCGTACGGCGGACGGACGGCCAAATTTTTATCCGATTTTTGGATTCTACGTACCTTGAAACGTAAACCATCAAATTTTGAGGGGGTGTTAAAATTTTTTTTTCTTGGTCGATTCCAAAGGTTCATTATTGAAAATAATAAACCAAAATTTGGCCGTCCGTCCGCCGTCCGCCGTACGTGGCACTTTTTCCACTTAGCATTGACCGATTTTGATGAAATTTGGTATGTAGGCTCCAATTGGGGTCTAGTAGTGCCCCGAAGATTTTGGTTGATGTAGGTCACTTCTAAGGGTTCCAAAATCAATTTTGAAATTTTGAAAACGCCCTAACTCAAAAAATTTTGATATAAAGGTATTGTTTTTCCTTCAATTTAAGATTCTATAGAATTTTTAAAATTTTTTGAGACCACCCGGAGCTCTGTAGGACAAACAGTTCGCTCACTACGAGAATTTAAAGTTTGGACGTACGATAAAATAGAAACACGAGTGTGAATCGCAAACGAGGCCTAATCTCCGTTCAAATTAAAGCTGACCGAAATGCGATCGATGTTTTTCTTCATTTTGGATGGTTGGTGGCTTTGCAGACGAGTGATCTATATAGAAAAATTAAAAATAATAAACCATTGTGTAATAGTTTGCAGCGTTTTTTTCTCTGGCAATTATTGTTCACAAATGTCTACCACCTACAAATCTCTTCTATTTCATGATACTAGCGGCAATCTTTAATTTTTTCAGTTCCCTAGGCCCATGTACTAATGGTTTTCAACAATCCTTGAAAATTTAAGATTTAGCTACAACTTTTAAAGTTTCAGCACTTGAAATTTAGTGAAATACTGACCCGGAACGAGGAACGAACGGCGACCGACTGAGACGCCCTTAAGGATATTAGAATAGCTATCTGCTTTATTCAGGTTGGACAACACTCTGAATTGAAATTCATTTTGTATTTAATTCAAGTTCATAATGTATTTGGAGTGATCTCATCTAGGTATACATTATGTAACCTCATAATTTGCATTACTTGCGCTTTTGCGTATTTGCGCCTTTGCGTCTGTAAGCTGGTCGATTTGTACTCGAGGTTTTATCCCCGAATCTGTCTCCCCTAATATGGTTTAGGGGGAGTTCGGGTCTTACAGTTCGCAGATAGAAAGAATGCGGTTGGCCAGACTTTCGTAATTTGGGCATTGAGCAGCTCGAGTCATAATGAGTTTGAGAGCCCCTCCACTCCGCCAATTGTTAGAAAAGAATTCCATCTCGATTGTGAGTTCACTTGCCTTTCAGGTTTACTCTTCATTCGCCTTTAAAATTTTAACGAAGCACCATCCTATGGAAATAATTTTTTGTAGGAAAATGGGAAATTTGGCGCCCTTTCTAACGGTGCCTCTTGATAGCCCACAATCCGAAGAGTGGAAAGCTGCTATCAGGAAAGAGTTTGTCTCATTGCTACACAGTAATATCTGGACCTTGGAGAAGAACTCGAACAGTCAAAATGTTGTTGGCTGTAGACTGATTTTGTGCAACAAATTCAAAGCAAAAACACGAAGATTGCAGAATACAAGCTCGACTGGAGAAAGCTGAGTTTGAGGGGGCACGTTAAAATTTATACTCCAAATTTATTGTTTCCAAACTCAACTTCGTATCCCGTCACAACTTCATGTGTTGAATAAAAGTTCATTCTTGTGTTTTACCTGAAAGTGAAAACTTGTAATTCCTAATCTTAAATTTCCATTCAAATATTTTATAATTTCACATAGGAAACTTTGAGATTATTCTAACATGTTTTACACCATACTGTTTAACTTATTTTTGTACTACTTTAGAGTGTTTTGTAGGAAACCTTTGATCTCCACTTTAATCTATTGTGACCACAGCATGGATTTATTGGGTTTTGAAATTGCTTATTCTTTACAACTCTAGGTAGGGGTATTCATAAAAGAAGTAATACGAGAACTGTAATCGGCAACGTTGCGGGTTCGTCATTATCTGGCTTTCTCTTCTCGGTAGGAGGCCCAATAAAGAAGTAGCATCTTGTTAGAACCATCACGTCCAATTCGAATACAACTCGCGTCTTTCCAAGCAAGCGACATGACGATTACCAATTAGAAAAGAAATCAGACTACCGACCTCCCTTTTTGAAGGCAGATCTTCCATGCTGCGGAGCAAAACTCGAGCAAGATGGTGAAAAACATCGAGAAATCCTCCTCTGAGATGAAGGGCCGAAGAATTCCGTTGCTTCTTGAACTGTTTGTCACCCCCTACTTGGACTTCTACCGAGAATCAATTCAATTAACTGAAAACCAATTATAAACGGATATAATTGGCGGCTGGACTTGGTCCAATCCAACGGCAGAGCAGAGCAATTAGTCCGACACCACCGGCCTTCTTCCAATTAGGAGTTCCCGAGCTCAAAGGGGGAAAAGAAAAACCTTTCGAACCCTTTCATGTCAATTAATTATATTTAATTGACCATTGTCCACCGGACTTGCATCTATAAATCCCGGGTTAGGTACAAGGAAACTTGGGAGCGGATTTTTTTATACCTTTTCTTTACACTGAAGACGATGAGGTTTGCGAGCGGTGAATGGAAATTTAATTAAACATAATTATGGAGACCAAGGTTGGGTTAATAAGGTGGAATCTCATTGAAACTTGATTATGTAAAGGGACAGTATTATGACAACCTGCCTCAGGTATCCTCCTCCGACGGGAAATTGGACAGAATTAGAACAAAATCCGTCTGTCAAGCAGGAATAATTGAAAAAAAAGAAACACGGAAGCTAAATAGTTGGAAAACTGTGAATAATTTTACTTTATTCGTCTCAAAATGTCTAAGTACAGAAAACTATTATTACTTAATCTTCTAAATTTAGTGCAATATTTAAAGACTGTTCTCCAGAAAAGTACTTAAAAAGGACTTCCAGTCTGATTTTTAGGACGTCTCACTGATCAATTCTGAATCAACATCAAAGGCGTATATCTGTGTGTGTATGAGTGTGTGTGACAAAATCTCGAATACTCTGCCCAGGCCTTAGTTTTCGACTGATTTGCGTCGTTCAATTTTAGTTCGACGAGGAAGTCTATCTAGTTGTGCACCAAGGAATATCGAAATTCGTGTTTAAGGGGAAGGAATTACATAATTACAGTTAAGGGGGTTATTTAATGAAAAACCGCAGCAAATTATTACATAAAGGTTTATTATTTTTCTATATAGATCACTCTTCTGAAAAGAACACGGCTTTGACATTGTCACCACCAACCAACATGAAGAAAAACATCAATCGCATTTTGATTTTGGAGATCTTTTTTTTTCGTCCTTGAAAAGTGAAAACAAAGCTTCCGCTACCTTGGTAGACTCGGAAGCAAGAAACGTCAGGAAAAAAAATTTTGGTCACGAAATCGGCCACAAAAAAGCGTTTTAGCTAGTTTTGACATTTTATGTCTTTACTATGGCACATAAATAAAAAATCGTCACGCGGGGAGCGTTACGCGAAGGGGAAATATGAAGGGGAAAGGGCATAAAATGTCTCTCCTTGTTGCGTACTTGTACGAAAGCTGTAGCCACCGATCGGGAGTTTCAGTAGAGCACTCACCTCATCGTTTTTGCTTATGCTCTGTATCTCTGTCAGTGTTCGAGGGGACACTGCTAGGTGGCTATGTATCATGTTGACATGAATGGCAATGTCTTCATCGAGGCTGTTGTCTGTTTGGGGCAGAGGGGCCCGGGAAAGCGCATCTGCAATGAACATGTATTTCCCTGGCTTGTAAACCAGATGATAATCTTTTGACATTTTATTGACATTTCATGTCTTTACTTTGGCACATAAATGAAAATGCTGCAAATTTATTACATAAAGGTTTATTATTTTTCTATATAGATCACTCTTCTGAAAAGAACACGGCTTTGACATTGTCACCACCAACCAACATGAAGAAAAACATCAATCGCATTATGGTCAGCTAACATTTGAACGGAGATTAGGCTTCTTTTGCGATTCACACTCGTGTTTCTGATTTATCGTAAGTCCAACCCTTAAATTCTCGTAGGGAACGAACGGTATGTCCTACAGGGCTCCGCGTGGTCTCAAAAAATTCTAAAAATTCCATACTAATTTGATGGAAAAACAATACCTTTATAAATAATTTTTATTTGAGTTGAGGCGTTTTCAACATTTCAAACCTTATTTTTCAACCCTTAGAAGTGACCTACGTCAACCAAAATCTTCGGGAGCACAACTAGACCCCAAATGGAGCCCACATAACAAATTTTTATTCGATTTTTGGATTCTACGTACCTTGAAACGTAAACCAACAAATTTTGAGGGGGTTAAAAAAAATTGTTTCTTGGTCGATTCCAAAGGTTCATTATTGACAATAATAAACCAAAATGAGGTGTAGCCAGTTTCGGATCTCATCCTGTTCTTTGTACTTGGATGCTAGGCGAACAGATTGAATTTACCTCCACCACGATTGAGAGTCTCTCCAGGTTTTTTCGCTGCTGATCGAATCATTTCCTCAAATCAGCAACGACTTTGCTGGGGTTGAAAGAGAGACCGAACTCCCCACATTTAGTTCGAAGAAACGTTAATTCTCGACGTTAACTGCTCTCTTTCTTGTCAGGAAGCAAGCAAAATGTTACGGGAACGAAATGACCATTCAAAAATATGTTTATGGTAAAGAGCTGCTTAAAAATATTTGCAGATTGTATTATTACAGGTCATCATGTATTTATTTCTACATATCTACCTGCGTCGAGTGCAGAGGTCGTCACAGTTGGCATCAACACCTCGCCTAATAGGGTGTGCGCCTGGGTAGGAAAAACTGTTTATTGTTATATTTAATCTAAGGTAGACCTCATCCTGAGAATTTTGGTACCAACCGCGACCTTCTAGCGAGTGTAAATCTTTTCCTATAAATTTTTAAAGTTTCGACCATTTATGACGTCACAGTGGGCTGGGGGGTCCCGCCCAGGCGAGAGGGGCGCGTGACGTCATAAACGGTCGAAACTTTGAAAAATCATAGAAACAGATCTACACACGCTAGAAGGTCGCGGTTGGTGCCAAAATTCTCAGAATGTAGTCTACCTTCGATTAAAAATCTAAAAAAAAAAAAATCAAGGCGCACCCCCCATTGAGGATTACCGTCGCAGCTGGCTAACACCCACTCTACGAGAGTACTTTTTTTTGCTATCTTACTGTACCAGATTTGGCCTTCATAATTAAAACTGAACTGGCAGATACAGGGAAAAGTCGGTGAAAACCCAATCTTCACGAGAGGTGAGTGCAATAGCTTTCATTCCGGTTGCTACTGTTAGAGTAGTACCTAATCGTTTTATGGCGATCATCCTTAAAGGAAGGGGTAGCCATAAAATTAAGAAAAAATTCGCCATCTGGCCAGTGGTTATAAAACCTTATAACAGCTTGACGATGCGATGCTGCCTCACAAACAAGGGGCGACCTGGAGGAGCGAGGGAGCAAAAAAGAAAGCAGGACTTGCCGAATACAGAAGCGACCAATTAGGAAGGAAGCAGCGAGCACACCTCCCACCTTCGACTTCTTATGCCGTCTTCTCCCATGAGGTCTCCGGAGGATCGTCTGCAGCGCTGTTGAAGGAACATTTTCGACGTAGCATTTTCAGGATCGATTTTCAAATGCTTTATTAGAACAACAAAATGGAATTTAAAGAAATAACGAAAACAAACGGTAGCACTAGGTAAAGCAGGAGTTCGGTTTTTGGTTCATTATTTTCAATATTGATTTGTCAATATTGATATTATTTTCAATAATGAACCCTTTGGAATCGACAAAGAAAAAAATTATAACCCCCCTTAAATTTTGTTGGTTTAGGTTTCAAGGTACGTAGAATCCAAAAATCCAATAAAAATGTACGCCGTACGCCGTACATAGCACTTTCCTTAGTTACCAAGGACCGATTATGATGAAATTTGGTATATCGTCGGTATTTTTGCGAAAAGAAGGTTTTGAGCTCTCTAGGTAAATTAGGGTCGCTTGATCCATTTAGTGAAACCGTTTTCCAATCTGAAGAATAGTTTTTTATCCAGAAGGCGTAGAAAAACGTGTAGTCGGTTACCTCTTTTTTCGCCGAAAAACCATGTAAGTCCTGAGTATGCCTTCATAGAAGTGAGAAGCTCACGCTGGTGGCAATTTTACAACAAAGATAGTCAGTTTTTTTCATGTAAAAGTTTACAAAATGCATAAATGGAGTTCGGAAAAAGTGATCATAAATAGAAACCTTTTTATAAGTATCAATTTCAGCAATCAATTCCACTCCTTGTGTTCTGCAGATACGTGATTTTCCATACTGTGGCCAACCTTAGGATCACGACCTACGTGTTTTTCCGCATTGTTTCTAAATTATTTTTACAAATTTTAACCCCCACCCCCCTCAAAATTTGATGTTTTACGTTACAAGGTAAGTACAATCCGAAAATCGAATAAAGATTTTTCGGTCCGTCCGCCGTACGCGGCACTTTTCTTAGCAACCCTGGACCGATTTGGTTCAAATTTGGTATGGGCTCCATTTGGGGTCTAGTTGTGCCGCGAAGCTTTTGGTTGATGTCAGTCACTTCTAAGGGGTGAAAATTAAGGGTTGACATTTTCAAGAGTGCCCTAGCTCCAAAACTCTCGAAATAAAACCTATCGTTTTTTCACCAATTTTAAATAGTATTGGATTTTTATAAATTTTTGAGACCACCCGGAGCTCTGCAGGGCGAACCGTTCGCTCCCTACGAGTACTTAAGGGTTTTCCTTCGATAAAACCGAATCATGAGTGTGAATCACCAAAGAGGTCTAATCTCCGTTGAATTTTTAGCTAACCAAAACGCGATCGCTGTACGTTTCTTCGAGTTGTATTCAGTTTTGCTTTCCTAGCAACCAGTAATCAAATGTCCATAATATGGACAACTGGGGAAAAACGGGTTAACTCGGGCTTTTCCAATTTTTCAGAGGAGCATTTTTTTCTCTTCATTATTTAACTCAACAATTTCGAATCTAAGGAATAAATTTGTCTTCTTCTCACTCTTGGAGCTGCAAAGAATTTGACTGTGAAACCAAAGTTCCTGATCATAAAGCTATAAACGCTGCAAATTATTACACAACGGTTTATTATTTTTTATTTTTCTGTATAGATCACTCGTCTGCAAAGCCACCAACCATCCAACATGATGAAAAACATCGATCGCATTTCGGTGAGCTTTAATTTGAACGGAGATTAGGCTTCTTTTGCGATTCACACTCGTGTTTCTGATTTATCGCATGTCCAAACTTTAAATTCTCGTAGTGAGCGAACGGTTTGTCCTACAGAGCTCCGCGTGGTCTCAAAAAATTCTAAAAATTCTATAGAATCTTAAATTGAAGAAAAAACAATACCTTTATATCGAAATTTTTTGAGTTAGGGCGTTTTGAAAATTTTCAAAATTGATTTTGGAACCCTTAGAAGTGACCTACCTCAACCAAAATCTTCGGGGCACAACTAGACCCCAGAAGAAGCCTACATACCAAATTTAATCAAAATCGGTCAATGCTAAGTAGTAAAAGTGCCGCGTACGGCGGACGGCGGACGGACGGCCAAATTTTTATTCGATTTTTGGATTCTACGTACCTTGAAACGTAAACCATCAAATTTTGAGGGGACGTTAAAAAATTTTTTTTCTTGGTCAATTCCAAAGGTTCATTATTGAAAATAATAAACCAAAAATTGGGAGCTTCATATTATGAAGCTCCCAATTGAGAGAAGAAGACAAATTTATTCCTTAGATTCAAAATTGTTGAGTTTTCTGAGAAAAAAACGCTGCAAATTATTACACAACGGTTTATTATTTTTATATAGATCACTCGTCTACAAAATCACCAACCATCCAATATGGAGAAAAAAAAAAAAAAAAAAAAAAAAATCGAAAAAAAAATCAAAAAAATCAAAAAAAAAAATCAAAATCACCAACCATTGATTGCATTTTGGTCAGCTCTAATTTGAACGGAGATTAGGCCTCTTTTGCGATTCACACTCGTGTTTGGATTTATATATATATATATTTCAATATAAACCCTTAAATTTTCGTAGGGAGCAAACGGTTTGTCCTACAGAGCTCCGCGTGGTCTCAAAAAACTCTAAAAATTCTATAGAATCTTAATTTGAAGGAAAAACAATACCTTTATATCGAAATTTTTTGAGTTAGGGCGTTTTCAAAATTTCAAAATTGATTTTGGAACCCTTAGGAGTGACCTACATCAACCAAAAGCTTCGGGGCACAACTAGACCCCAAATGGAGCCTACATACCAAATTTCATCAAAATCGGTCAATGCTAAGTGGCAAAAGTGCCGCGTACGGCGTACGGCGGACGGACGGCCAAATTTTTATTCGATTTTTGGAATCTACGTACCTTGAAACGTAAACCATCAAATTTTGAGGGGGTGTTAAAATTTTTTTTTTTCTTGGTCGATTCCAAAGGTTCATTATTGAAAATAATAAACCAAAAATTGGGAGCTTCATATTATGAAGCTCCCAATTGAGAGAAGAAGACAAATTTATTCCTTAGATTCGAAATTGTTGAGTTAAAAAATGAAGAGAAAAAAATGCTCCTCTGAAAAATTGGAAAAGCCCGAGTTAACCCGTTTTTCCCCAGTAGTCTTCAAATGGGATTTCCAGTCTGGAGGATAACTCGAATTTTCAACCACCTCAGGCAAATTCTCTCCCGGCAGAGGCCTACACCTCTCATCTGACCTTAAGGGGTTCCCAATTACCCCAAACACGAGGGTAACGTATACTTGAGCGGAACACCTAACATGCTCCTGTGACGGTAAGGGGAGGTCCCAAGGGCGGACTGCCGCCTCAGCCTCAGTCTCGCGATCAAGATGGGAGAAGTGGCCTATTAACAGGTCTTCTGCCCTCTCGCTCCCGCCCTCGGCCTCTTCCCCTCGGCGGTGGCTACCGGGTAGGATTTATTCTGCCAATTAGGGACGCCGCCCCGACATCCTCACTACGTCCTCGCGGACTGACCCGTCCTTCCCGGACCCTTACATTCATATACCTCTTCTTGAATTGAGCCGTCTTCTCGGGAGTTTTATCTAGATATACCTTTTTCCAATGATAGGAACGGGCTCATGCTAATTATAACCGCTCGCTGGACACTAATGAGAATTTAGAAGAGTCCTCAGCCGGTTTGAAACGATATCTTCCGAGGCTCGTTACAACGGAGTGAGGATCCTCTTGTCTTGCGGTTGCAGAAGCAGTCCAACTGACTACGATTTTATAACTGAACATAATTTACTGTGTCAATTGATCGGGATTGTGGTCAAATGGAAATATACACCTTCTTCGCCTAGCTTTCGGTAAATTGATTACCTTCTTCAGGTCTCGAAGGATGTTTATTTAGCGATAGTACCACCAAACGTCGATAAGTAATGAGAAGGTGGAGACGCCACCATAATTATAGAAGATAAATTTACGGAAAAGTGAAAAAAAAAAAATTAATTAAAAACACCAGCTTTATAAAACAGAACAATAGAACAACAAACATATTGTTTAGTAATGCATGCATTCCAGGGGACGTCCCATTGGATAAGCATTAGATCAGTTTAACCAGTTGTTAAGTGATAAAACTGTTTCACTCGATGTAATTTATTTATTACTTTAGGCAAGAAATACTGACCCCCCCCCCCAACCATTATCCACCTTAACATTTCTAGCGGCATGCGAGCCTCGAATCTGAAGAGCATTTTAAAATCCATGATCTACGATACCCAACATGCGAATTCGAGTTCCCCCCCCCCCCCCCAACACCTCCCCAACGCCAAAAATGGTGCCAGTCTGGCATCAAAGCGGAAATACGTCGTAACATTGAACTTTCATCTGTTAGTTTTGGTAGGCAGTCCGTCGAAGTTCACATCCGTATTCAAGGTGAAACACAAAAAAAAAACCACGAAATATGCGGTTTATGGCATCATGGCACCATGTCCTGGCACCATGGTGGCACCACTATTAGTTCCATGGTGGTACAGAGAATAATTCATGAAAATCCGGAGGTATAATGAGAATTTTTCCTCAATTTCAAAGCTTGGGTACAATTGGTAAGCAGTAAAGGAACCGAAATATTGAAAAATCGGATATTTTGTGAATATTATCCCCCCACTCACTCCCTCCCCTTGCGAATTTTGGTACTCGGGTGAAATTATGTACAACTCGGAAGTTATATGAGTCAAACAAAAAAAGAAACACGCAAATCGGTTGGAAATTGAGGCCTGGGCAGAGTTTACAAGATTATGCACGCAAACGCACGTTTTTTAAGCATTAACCCCCTCTTAAAAAGCAAAATCGAAAATTCCTACTGTACTGCACAACTAGATAGTATTTTGCGTCAAACGAAAAAAGAACCACGAAAATCGTTTGAGAACTAAGGCCTGGGTAAAGTACACAAGATTATGCCCAAAAACGCACGTTTTTCGAGCATTAACCCCCCCTTTCCTCCCCTTAAAAGGCAAAATTCGAAATTCCGGCGACGTAGTGCACAACTAGATAGTTTTCCGCGACGAACAAAAAAAGAACCAGGAAAATCGGTTGAGAACTAAGGCCTGGGCAGAGTACACAAGATTTTGTCACACACACACACACACACACACACACACACACACACACACACAGACATACACCTATGGTTTTTTTCGCGGATTTGTATTCAGAATGGTCTAAAACGGATTACTGTGTGGTTATTTTTTTTTTCTGTTGAGTGTTGTCCTCCTTTACCCCAGATCGATCGCATAAGGACTCCCAAGTCTTACTGTGGGACGTCCTAAAAACGCAATGACTCCAGCTCACAGAGAATAATAACTTTGATAACAATGATAACAGGTAACAACAGAACACAGGTTGCGTTTTTGTTGTTCTATTGTTCTTTTTTATAAAGCTGGTGTTTTTAATTAATTTTTTTCACTTTTACGTAAATTTATCTTCTATAATTATGGTGGCGTCACCACCTTCTCATTACTTATCGACGTTTGGTGGTACTATCGCTAAATAAACATCCTTCGAGCCTTGAAGAAGGTAATCAATTTACCGAAAGCTAGGCGAAGAAGGTGTATATTTCCATTTGACCACAATCCCGATCAATTGACACAGTCCGTTTTGTTGGGTCGATCTACATAGTTGCTGAACATAATTTACTCATTGCAGATTATGGTCACCTCCTAAGAAATTTAAACAAGCTATTACAAAACGGCAGTTAACCATTCTACGAAACCATCGTAAATCCTTGGAAGAGTAGGATTCATCTCATAACCATATTGATGAATGGCTGGCGTGGGGAGAAAACCAGGTAAGTACAAAACGCTGCAGATTATTACACAAAGGTTAATTATTTGTCTATGTAGATCACTCGTCTGCAATGGCTTTGCCATTGTTACCACCGAGCAACACGAAGAAAAACATCGATCTCATTTCGGTCAGCTAAAATTTGAACGGAGATTAGGCCTCTTTTGCGATTCACGCTCGTGTTTCTGATTTATCGTACGTCCAACCCTTAATTCGCGTAGGGAGCGAACGGTTTGTCCTACAGGGCTCCGCGTGGTCTCTAAAAATTCTAAAAATTCAATACTATCTTAAATTGATAGAAAAACAATACCGATGTGCCACACCCACTTGGCAGACGTTTTGGTTTATTATTTCCAATAATGAACCTTTGGAATCGACCAAGAAAAAAAATTTTAACACCCCCTCAAAATTTGATGGTTTACGTTTCAAGGTACGTAGAATCCAAAAATCGAGTAAAAATTTGGCCGTCCGTACGCCGTACGCTGCATTCCTCACTTAGCATAGACCGATTTTGATGAAATTTGGTATGTAGGCTCCATTTAGGGTCTAGTTGTGCCCCGAAGATTTTGGTTGATGTAGGTCACTTCTAAGGGTTCCAAAATGAATTTTGAAATTTTGAAAACGCCCTAACTAAAAAAATTTTGATATAAAGATATTGTTTTTCCTTCAATTTAAGATTCTATAGAATTTTTAGAATTTTTGGAGACCACCCGGAGCTCTGTAGGACAAACCGTTCGCTCACTACGAGAATTTAAAGTTCGGACGTACGATAAATCAGAAACACGAGTGTGAATCGCAAGAGAAGCCTAATCTCCGTTCAAATTAAAGCTGACCGAAATCCGATCGATGTTTTTCTGCAAGTTGGTTGGTTGGTGGCTTTGTAGACGTGTGATCTATATAGAAAAATAAAAAATAATAAACCATTGTGTAATAATTTGCAGCGTTTTTTCGTTTATGTGCCAAAGTAAAGACATAACATGTCAAAAACTAACTGTAACGCTTTTTAGGACGTCCCACAGTAAGACTTGGGCGTCCTTATGCGATCGATCTGGGGTGAAGTTGGACAACACTCAACAGAAAAAAAAAATAACCACACAGTAATCCGTTTTAGACCATTCTGAATCCAAATCCGCGAAAAAAAACCATAGGTGTATGTCTGTGTGTGTGTGTATTTGTGTGTGTATAGGTGTATGTGTGTGTGTATGTGTGTGTGTAACAAAATATTGTGTACTCTGCACAGGCCTTAGTTCTTTACCGATTTTCCTGGTTCTTTTTTTGTTCGTCGCGGAAAACTATCTAGTTGTGCACTACGTCGCCGGAATTTCGAATTTTGCTTTTTAAGGGGAGGAAAGGGGGGTTAATGCTCGAAAAACGTGCGTTTTTGGGCATAATCTTGTGTACTCTGCCCAGGCCTTAGTTCTCAAACGATTTTTCTGGTTCTTTTTTCGTTTGACGCGGAATACTATCTAGTTGTGCACTACGGCGCCGGTATTTTGGATTTTGCTTTTTAAGAGGGGGAAAGGGGGGGTTAATGCTTAAAAAACGTGCGTTTGCATGCATAATCTTGTAAACTCTGCCCAGGCCTCAATTTCCAACTGATTTGCGTGTTTCTTTTTTTGTTTGACTCAAATAACTTCCGAGTTGACCATGATTTTACCAGAGTACCAAAATTCGCAAGGGGAGGGGGTGAGTGGGGGGATAATATCCACAAAATATCCGATTTTTCAATATTTCGGTTCCTTTACTGCTTACTAATTGTACCCAAGCTTTGAAATTGAGGAAAAATTCTCATTATACCTCCGGATTTTCATGAATTATTCTCTGTACCACCATGGAACTAATAGTGGTGCCAACATGGTGCCAGGACATGGTGCCATGATGCCATAAACCGCTTATTTCCTGTTTTTTTTTGTGTTTCACCTTGAATACGGATGTGAACTTCGACGGACTGCCTACCAAAAATAACAGATGAAAGTTCAATGTTACGACGTATTTCCGCTTTGATGCCAGACTGGCACCATTTTTGGCGTTGGGGAGGTGTTGGGGGGGGGGGGGGGGGAACTCGAATTCGCATGTTGGGTATCGTAGATCATGGATTTTAAAATGCTCTTCAGATTCGAGGCTCCCATGCCGCTAGAAATGTTAAGGTGGATAATGGTGGGTATTTCTTGCCTAAAGTAATAAAATAAATTACATCGAGTGAAACAGTTTTATCACTTAACAACTGGTTAAATTGATCCAATGCTTATTCAATGGGACGTCCCCTGGAATGCATGCATTACTAAACAATATGTTTTGTGACTTTTTTAGTTTATTTTCAATAATGAACCTTTGGAATCGACCAAGAAAAAACAAATTTCAACCCCCCTCAAAATTTGTTGGTTTACGTTTCTTTATTCAGGGTACGTAGAATCCGAAAATCGAATTAAAATTTGGCCGCCCGTTCGCCATACCGACCGATTTTGATGAAATTAGGTATGCTGGCTCCATTTGGGGTCTAGTTGTGCCCCGAAGATATTGGTTGATGTAGGTCACTTCTAAGGGTTGAAAAATAAGGATTGAAATTGTCATGAGTGTTTTACCTCAAAACATTTTGATATAAAGGTATTATTTTTCCATCAATTTAAGATAGTAATGATTTTTTAGAGACCACGCGGAGCCCTATAGGACAAACCATTCGCTCCCTACGAGAACTTAAGGGTTGGACTTTCGATAAA
Source organism: Apolygus lucorum (assembly GCA_009739505.2). NCBI lineage: Eukaryota > Metazoa > Arthropoda > Insecta > Hemiptera > Miridae > Apolygus > Apolygus lucorum. The sequence continues at coordinate 48,106,012 of CM019167.2, read as the reverse complement.
TCAGAAACACGAGCGTGAATAGCGAAAGAGGCCTAATCTCCAAAGTTAAGGGGGTTCTCAGTCGGTCGACGTTCAATCCTCGTTCCGGGTCCGTATTTGGTCAAATCGAAGGGGCAAAAACTTGAAAAGTTGTACTTCAATTGGAAATTTTAGAGGATTTTAGAAATTTATTAGTGCCCTAGGGAATTGAAAAACTGAAATATTGCCGCCGGAATCATCAAAATCGAACAATAATTTTCAGAGAAAAACGCTGCAAATTATTACACAATGGTTTATTATTTTTTATTTTTCTATATAGATCGCTCGTCTGCAAAGCCACCAACCATCCAACATGAAAAAAAAACATCGATCGCATTTCGGTCAGCTAAAATTTGAACGGAGATTAGGCCTCTTTTGCGATTCACACGGCGGACGGCGTACGGCGGACGGACGGCCAAATTTTTATTCGATTTTTGGATTCTACGTACCTTGAAACGTAAACCATCAAATTTTGAGGGGGTGTTAAAAAAAAAATTTTTTCTTGGTCGATTCCAAAGGTTCATTATTGAAAATAATAAACCAAAATGGGAAAAACCGTTAAGTCAGTTAAGTATGTTTTTCCCATAAAGTGTAGCTAAACTTGGAATTTTCAAGGATCTTAGAAATTCATTAGTGCACGGTCCTTGGGAATTGATGAACTGAAAGATTGCAGCTGGAATCATCAAAATCGAACAATTATTGCCAGAGAAATAAGGGAAAAACTTGGGAAAAACCGTTCATTCGGCAGTTTTTCCCATTTCTCTTTGGTAATTATTGTTCGATTTTGATGATTCCGGCGGCAATATTTCAGATTTTCAATTCCCTAGGGCACTAGGTACTGAATTTCTAAAATCCTCTAAAATTTCAAATTTAGGTACAACAGTTGTAGCTAAATAGATTGTACCTAAAAAGTTACTTTTTAAGTTCTTGCGCCTTCAATTTGGCTGAGACCCCCTTAAGTTCAAAGTTTAGCTGACCGAAATGCGATCCATGTTTTTCTTCGTGTTGGTTTGTGGTGATAAGCCGTGTTCTTTGCAGACGAGTGATCTATATAGAAAAATAATAAACCATTGTGTAATAATTTGCAACATTTTTATTTATGTGCCAAAGACATGAAATGTCAATAAAATGTCAAAAAACTAACTGAAACGCTTTTTTGAGGCTGATTTCGTGACCAATTTTTTTTTTAACGTGATTTATTATTGCAACTGAATATTAAATACAATCCATCTAGCAATATTACTTATCATTATTACACTCCTTGAGAGCCCGTTTACAGGAAAACGCAGTCCCTTCTCATAACAGTATCTTCAACACTGAGCTATAACTGCACTTTAACAGCACTAACTAAGTCCAGTGGTTTTGGTTTATTATTTTCAATAATGAACCTTTGGAATCGACCAAGAAAAAAATTTTTTTAACACCCCCTCAAAATTTGATGGTTTACGTTTCAAGGTACGTAGAATCCAAAAATCGAATAAAAATTTGGCCGTCCGTCCGCCGTACGCCGTCCGCCGTACGCCGTCCGCCGTACGCCGTCCGCCGTACGCGGCACTTTTGCCACTTAGCATTGACCGATTTTGATGAAATTTGGTATGTAGGCTCCATTTGGGGTCTAGTTGTGCCCCGAAGATTTTGGTTGATGTAGGTCAGTTCTAAGGGTTCCAAAATGAATTTTGAAATTTTGAAAACGCCCTAACTCAAAAAATTTTGATATAAAGCTATTGTTTTTCCTTCAATTTAGGATTCTATAGAATTTTTAGAATTTTTTGAGACCACCCGGAGCTCTGTAGGACAAACCGTTCGCTCGCTACGAAAATTTAAGGGTTTTACGTACGATGAATCAGAAACACGAGTGTGAATCGCAAAAGAGGCCTAATCTCCGTTCAAATTATAGCTGACCGAAATCCGATCGATGTTTTTCTTCAAGTTGGATGGTAGGTGGCTTTGCAGACGAGTGATCATATAAAAATAATAAACCATTGTGTAATAATTTGCAGCGTTTTTTCGCTTGAGTCGCCGGAGTTCATCTTCGTTGTACAAAACGTAGAGCATTTCCAGGTTCTCATGATTGTGGAGGCGTTGTTCGTGCCTCCTTGAGTACCTTGCGATAATTTCGTGGACTGTTTCCATCCCCAAGTCTCGATGAATATCATCGTTCCTCATGTACCAAGGTGCACGCACTATACTTCTCAGTATTTTATTTTGGGAGGTTTGGATTTTGTTGATGTTTGATTTTTTGGCACAGCCCCATAACTGAATTCCATAGGTCCAGATAGGGCGAAGGATCTGCTTATAAATAAGCAGTTTATTGTGGAGAGAGAGACGAGAATTGCTTCCCATCAACCAATATATCTTTCTGAATTTGATTTTAATTTCCTCTTTTTTCTTTTCTATATGTTTTTTCCAGTTTAATTTGGAGTCGAGGGTCATACCCAAATATTTAACTGCATCGGTATGGGGTATTTTATTTGAATTGATCTCAACATCTATGACTAGGAATTTTTCGGTTAGTGAAGTTGATGTGAACTGATTTTGATTCGTTCAACTTTATTCTCCACATATTGGTCCACTTAGAGACCTCAGTGATTGACTTCTGTAGATTACTAGTTGCAGCTTCGATATCATCATCGACGGTGATGATAGCCGTATCATCTGCAAAGGTGGCAACAGTTGTACCTTCTCGTTGGGGTAAGTCCCTTGTGTACAGTAGATAAAGGACTGGCCCTTGCGGGACCCCAGCTTTTATTGGCTTCAAGCCAGAGTATTGGTCATCTTGCTTCACCCTGAAATGTCTGTTTTCAAGGTAGGATTTTAGCAGTAAGTAGTACTGTTTTGGGAGATCTCTGTGCAGTTTGTACTCCAATCCCTCGTGCCAAACCTTGTCAAAGGCCTGTGCCACATCCAAGAAGATACTAGCACATATTTTCTTACCTTCGAGGGCCTTTTCTATTATGTTAGTGATTCGATGGACCAAAATTGAGACCAAAATTGTGACCAAAATTGTGACGGTTTTTCGTGACTTTTTTTTCTCGTTTATGTGCCAAAGTGAAGACGTGAAAATGTCATATGGACGATGACGCACATGCCGTGTTGAATGTGTCAAACTGTTTCTATCAAGTTGGATGGGGAAAATGGAGACTTTGAGGATGTTACTTGGTGTTCAGATGGAGAAACGGGTAAGATAAATTGAGAACTATGTTCACTGGACACCAAAGAGAAATCGATTTCGAGTCCAAGCGCCACAATAAATGGCAATCGCTCAACTGCATTTTTCTCCTCGAATGACAATGAAGGAACATTTCACTTCCTCGAAGCTATAAAAAGTCCCTCGCGAGCTTTCACACCTTTATACGGAGCGCAGTAAAGATTGAAATCTCTTCATCGCAACCGAGTTTTATAACAAAATGTGTGGTCTGTTTCATACGAGAAGCGTGAAATGAGGCTAGCACGCGAAGACCGGACCGCTCGTTCCAGATACGGCAACAAAACATTAATCAAGGAGGCAAAGAGCCACTTGAAGAATAGATGTAATAGAACGAGGAGAGGACGTGCTAAGAGGCAATTATTGGGGGACCACCGTTCATTTGTAGCCATTCCTGGCTTGGAGGAAGGCATCTCAACCGCCACAATTAACCCTCTCTCTCCGGGCAAAAGACTGGAGGTTTCACTGTCCGATTGGCCAATCGTCGGACCCATTGTCAACTGGCGGACTCGGCCCCATTACCCGTCCCTAATATGTAGAGAGATCGTCCAACAACGTCGTCTCCACGTAGCGGCAGTTAAGTTTTATCGTTCCTGCTCTCGCAGAGTCCGATGGTGACCACCTTCCCCATGAAAGCCCGCCGATCTCGAAAGTTGTCATACAGTTTTATTGCTCTGCCTTTTTTCGCTTTTTTTTCTCGGTACCCCCTCCAGTCTTCAACCTTTTTTCCGGTACCGCGTGAACCGTTAGGAGTTTTAAACGGTGGTTGAATGTGATTTCTCCCGAGCAATGCTGCTCGTGATTCTGGCGGGTATCTATAAGTATTTATGAGATACGATTAACCTCAATTCTCGCTGGGCTTTCTTGCGCTTTACTCAACACCATCGGGGTGAGAAAGGCCTGCCCACACTGGAGCCCAAAGTAGGCCGTTCTTCCACCTGGTGAATTATGTCTGCTTATCGTTGTGTCTTGACCATCTGATAGCAATCAGCAGTAGTAGTTCTACCAACTACCACATGCCTACCCTCTCTATCTAGGTTTATGGTCTTTCTACATAACTACCACAGATATCCTTGTAAGGATATTATAATAATACACTTTTAGAACGCTGCGAATTATTACAAAACGGTTTATAAGCTTCCTGTGGAAACTTCATCCACGAACTATCGCTGGGCCCTATTTCTATTCTATCTCTATCTATAATTTTCCAACTTTTAGAAAATATAAAAAAGCACTTTTCCAGTTTCTAGCACGAAGACTGAATTTTATTTAAGTTCGCAACAGGTGTAAAATATCACTTGTTGCTAAACGATGAAAATTATGTATTTGCTGTAAAATTCAAATAAAAAATGAAGTGTAAACGCGATTACGCGACACTCCGAGGGAACCTTAAGCTGACTGATCATCAGGGTTCTTCGGTTCTTCTTGGACTTGTAGGGGTTCAAATGTTCCAGAGTCCCCTTCTGTTGAGGCAATTCGCCTTGGTTGATTTGATCCAATGATCAAAATCGATCATTGATCTAATCGTATTCTTCCTCTCCGTACCTCTTTCCCTGCTCTCCGTTTCTGTTGTACTCCTCTCTCAGGACGCTCACCAAGTTCCTCATCTTCCAAAGCTCATGTAAATAATTTTGACCATTCCGCCAAATCTCAATCAGTTGCCATTTTGTTAACAATTTAATTGGTTTCTCACTTTGTTTTAAACATTTTATTTGCATATGGTTTTTCCATAGGTAATGATTTAAAATATTTTTCTTTGATTTTCGATCGTTTCCTTGTCTTCTGTATAAATCTCCAACAATATGTCGTTATTCTCGAAAGTTTCTGAAGGGATGAGTATTTATTTCGATTGATTGAAAAGGGTGGGTTTATTGAGTCAAGTGCTTGCAATCTCTTGGTTGAAATTACTAGTGAATCCATTGTCTCGTCAAAATTTTGAACGTCTTCAGAGTTGAATTTTGATTTTGGCCACAATTTTCGGTGTTTACATAGCCACTCTGGCCCTTCCCATAAAAATTTGTTACGAAACCTCTCTTCCTCTGGTGGCACGGTCTGGTGGCACGGATTATGGTTTGATGGAATAATATTCAGTACATTATACTTAAACGAAATTCCTTCCAATTTTGACCAAAGTAAGCTCTCTGTAACGTAAGTTCTGTGTATGCCTGTATCTAGGATACCTCTTACTTCACTAGACGCAGCTGTGGATGGATTGACAAACTCGGCCGAAACATTTAGCAGGGACACATCCTCTGCAGCTGTCAATAGTCCTGTCTCAAGTCCTTGATGTTCTCCTGAGGCATCAGATTCTTGATATCCTCTTGACATGCCAGCCTGCTGACGTTCTTTTGACTCTGGTTGTTTCATCCATGTTGTAAAATCTTCTTTTGATGATAGAAGCTTAGGGCATAGGCTCCTATGATGAGCTTTTACTTGTTTGCAGTGGAAGCATGGTTTCTGAGGCTGTTGAAAATTACCTGAGGCTGCATGCTCTTCGATGAAGTGTTTCAGCTCCACCACCTTCATCTGTGCATAGTACTGCACCTTAACAGCATCTCCATCATCAGGTTCAGGCTGATTTGCTCTTGCACTCCGCGATGTATGAGAAGACCCTACCAAGGTTTTCAGGAATTCTAGAGATGCTTCGATCTTTCCTAGTAGTAGTTTTGCTTCTGAGACCGTGAAGCAACCAAGACTAATTTTCTCATTTACAATAGCTATCAGTGTACTCACTTTTTGACGGTAAAAATCCCGTGAACAGAACCCCGTGAATCGCAAAAGAGGTCCCTGTTTTCGCACCTGAATCGCACCCACAACTCCCTGTTTTTTCGAACTTAATGTGAAGCGTTTATTTCTTTCAAATAAACTTGATTGTGAAGTAGGTATGTGGTAGGTTGTAGTTTTGGTTGGTACCTTTGTGTGATGGCTGCAATTTTGTCGTGGCGCGGAGTGCGGTGCCGGAAAAGTGCCACGGAGTTGCGCGAGTTGGGCATCTCAGTGGATGTACTCCGTGGTATCACCACCCGCGTCCTGCTAGGCTCATATCTATATAGGCACTTCCCTTCATCCCTCTCTCCCACCCCCACCTTCTTCATCTTCCCTCATCCCTAGGGCCGGCGTTGGGTGAGTCCTGGGCGTCCTCCCCATTATATTTGATTTATTCATTTATTATTTATGGCGTGCCTCCTCCTTCACAAAGACAATTTGTCTTTGAGGAGCGTTCGAGGGGGGGGGGGGAAAGTGAAAATGGAAAAGCCGTGTTCTTTGCAGACGAGTGATCGAAATAGAAAAACCTTTGTGTAATAATGTGCAGCGTTTTTCTACTCGATTCAACGAAAATTGGGTACCGATTCCATAATCAAAATTTTCACTCGCAGTTTGCGTTTTAGAGCTTTTTGAACAATTTTGCCTTCGTGTTTATCGAGGAAGATAAACACGAAGATGCAGATTTTCGGTCAAAATTATGCATGAATTGTTGTAACTGACTTAGTCTTTCTCCGTGGATCGTGTTGTCCTATCCTAATATTGTTGAATATTGTTCTGAGTTTTACAATCATAGAAAGAAAAAATTTCGTTGAAATTTACAACTCAATTAACTTTGTTTTTCTCCACACATGTAGGTGCCTGAAATCTTCCGAAACCATGTGAATTTGGACAGTGAAATACTGAAGTAGTCAAACGTCAAATTTAGGAAATTATTTATTTAGAAACCAAATAATTCTCGCAGACTGTCTTCTGTGAGTTCCGCAGCAGTTAGATTGCTGTTTTGTTTGAGTCGGCTTTTATTCGAATGGTAGGCTTCAAAACGTATGTTAGCTCTCGAATATTCATTTGATGGATCTGGTTGGAAACACCGAAAAAAAAGAATCTCGAGCAAAAAGCGTTACACTCGCGAGCATCGCAGTTCCAGTGTCACTCAGCCATCAATAAAATTCATTGAACGCCATTGTGTTCCATTTACCTACCGCAGGCTCCCAACAAAGGCACTCGGTCATGTGCTGATACCTCCGTCGAAAAAAACGAAGCCCGATAAAAACGTGGCATCAAAACAAGGACTTTGCATGCGTGATGTGTCACATAGTCACATTCGACCATTACCATGTGGGTACGCTTCTTTGTTTGGAGAATGACGAGCGGGAGCCTATCTCCCATTGTTCAAAAATGGGTATAATTCATATTGACTCCAGAGCTCATCGAATCGACTGCCCCAAAGGTGAAATCTGATTGGTCAAGCTTCGACCTCTATTGTCTTACTTCGCTCGATTGAAGGCTATCATTTTAATTACCTATTGACGGTTTTATCAGACCTCGGAAGATAAGGGAGGCGCTGTCCTACGCTCATTGTCAACTTCGGCTCGCTTTTTTTTCGCCCGTTCGGCTGCGTCCCGTTTTCCAACAGTTTCGACCCAGATAAGTCCATTAGTCAGTGTTTTTCAATTAAAAGTTGCAGTGCTGAGGGGTTTTGACAGGTTCGGATATGCGCTGAGGGACCCCGGCCATTCAGAGGCCGCCGCCCCGCTTTATCGGTCCGCATCGCAATTTCCTAATTTTCACAAAACAGTTTGAGCGTTGACCCAAACGAAACTGATTTGTTGGGTGCATTTTGAAGTTGGGAGTAGTATCGCGCGGACGACCTGCAAAACTGATACCGCAGTTGGTTGTTCGGTGCGTTTACGAAAAATGTTTTTTTGATAGAGCGAAGGGAGCTGTTGGCTGGTGATAGGTCGCGAAGTTCAACTCTCCCCTTTCTGGAGAAAACAAATCAAGATTCAAAAATACAATAACTCAATAGTTAAATACTCAACAAAAAATAAAAATAAAATTAAAAAAGTCCATTCATGCAGCATGAATTAATGAGCGAATTTTCAAAAAAATCTTTCAGTTGAAGGTGTGGTTAACGAGCTCGTCCTTCTGCTTGTTGTTACGAACATTTTGTCGAAAACTAAAAAATTTTTGCATTTTTTTTGTGTTCATTTATATGATTTTTGGAAAAACTTCAGGGAATGTTTCGGAATGTTCCAAAACAGATTTCAGTGAAAAAAAAATTTTCAAAAAAGTCCATTGTAAAAACTATAAAGAAGCAATAGCTTCATTTTCCTTGAAAATTCGCTAAAATAAAAAATAACGCTGCAAATTATCACTTTCACAAAGGTTTAATATTTTTCTTTATAGAACACTCGCCTGCAAAGAACACGGCTTTGTCATTGTCACTCTCCGTTTGAATTTTAGCTAACCAAAATGCGATCGCTGTTCGTTACTTTGACTTGTACTCGGTTGTGCATCCTTAGCAACCAGTAATCAAATATGAGTCTTCAATCCTTGTCGGGTTTCAGCACTACCTCCCGCCACTTCAACGAACTACTATTCCTGATTATCATAACTGCCATTCTAAATATTGTTGTCTCGTCATCGTTTTCATTTCTCATATTCGTTTTCGTTTCTCCTATTGATTTCTCTCTGAACAGTTATGGACGTGAAAATGATGCCAAGTGTCGAACGTGCTCAAAGTCATTCAATTTCAAAGCTGATCTCCAAAATAGTCACTGGTTTTTGTTACAGTAATATGAGAAACGAAAACGATTACGAGACAACAAGCTTTAGAATAGTAGTTCGTTGAAATGGCGGGAGGTAGCGCTGAAACCCGACAAGGATTGCTGGGGCTAGACTCTCATTAATCAAATTTCCCAATGAAAGCACATACAACTCCCTATTTCTTCGAATTGATTGTGAAGCGTTCATTTCTTCAAAATAAACTTGATTGTGAAGCGAAAATATGGTTGGTTGGTAGGGATTCTTGGTAGGCGAGTGATCTATACAGGAAAAAAAGAACCATTGTGTAATAATTTGCAGCGTTTCTTATTCGATTTTCGGATTCTACATACTGTGAAACGTAAACCATCACATTTTGAGGGAGGGGGGGGTTAAACATTTTTCTTACTCGATTCCACATGTTAATTACCAACTGAAAATAATAAACCAAAAATAATCAGAAAATCTAATTAGAATTTGCTGTCCGTACTTTCCTAAGTTAACACGGACCGATTTTGATGAAATTTGGTTTATGGACTTCCTTTGGGGTCTAGTTGTGTCCCAAAGCTTTTGGTTGATGTCAGTCACTTCAAAGGGTAGAAAAATTAATTTTCAAAACTCCCTAGCTCAAAAACTTTTAATATACAGGTAATGCTTTTTCACCAATATAATTTTTAGAATCGAATGAGACCACCCAGAGCTCTGTAGAGCCAACTGCTCGCTCCCCATGCGTACTTAAATGTTGGTACTACGATAAATCAGAAACACGAGTGTGAATCGCAAAATAGGCCTAATCCCCGTTCAAATTTTACCTGACCAATTCGAGTTGTACTCAGTTTTGCGTCCTTAGCAACCAGTAATCAAATTTCCTAATGAAGGCACCCACTACTCTTATTTTCTTCAAATTAAATTTGATTGGTAAGCGAAAATATGGTTGGTAGGTGGTGGCAATGGCAAAGCTGTGCTCTATTTACAAAAATAACAAACCTTTGTGTAACAATTTGCAGCGTTTCTGCTCTACTGTAAAATTTTAAAAATGAAACAGACGGTTTATCGACTGCAGTTTTAATGAGTATTTGACGATTGGTCGGGTTTTTATGTCCTAATGAGTGTATTTCATTCTTCATGAAGGATAATAATAATGTACAAACGATTAAGAAAGGAATTTATTCACTCCAGTATTTCGTACATACCATTCATATCATCGTCATGATCTTCTTACCTCGCGGGAAAGATTTATTATACTAAAGCCGAGAAATGTGCGTTTTTTAGAGCGCATTTTTGCCATTCTTCTTCACACCTATTCGTCGGGCCTAACCAACTTTGGTCTGCCTATGGAGACCCAAGATGGCGGAAGACGAGTACGTGCTAAATACGGACGGTACCCCCCCCCCCCCCTTGGTATCTTCAGAGCTCTTTTTGCGCTTCGAGACCCCTCGTGATTGCAGGTTGACTAACAACCTTCTTGCGGGCCTTCAGGGAGCTCTCCCATTAAAATATTGCTCAACACATGGCGAAGATAATTGGAAGTGATAAATCACAATTGAAAAAGATCCGGAGGAGGGAGTTGATGATGCCGAAAGAATGACGTCGTCCGCTAAGTGGTCACGAGGTGGTAGGCGAGTCCTGCGGAAGAACACAAGAGGTTATTGGGCCTTCTAAAGGGTAAGAAAAGAAGAAATTCCACATTCGAAAATACAAAAAAAAATCTCTCCAAACGAGCATTTTCCAGTTGCTAGAATCCCAAGGATTCGACTCCAATTAGAGCTTCGTGAACGTTCCCTATTAGTATTTTTTCTCCAGTCCGACCTGGATGTTTGATATTCCCCTGATTATGGTCCCTGCTGCTTCGGATTGAGTGACACACCTCAATTTGTTCTGTTTCTTTGCGAGCAAGCACTCATAATTTTTCTCTGCACTCGATGGTTACCAATTGTGTTACCGACTGCACATGAATTTTTCATTACGGACACAGCGTGAAATAATACAGGGTGATGGGAATGCGCGAACTTCAGGCTGAGAATCTCTATACTTGATTTATGGTAAGGCACCGTAGAGCGAATGAGTCCGATAAATAATACCCATATAACGTGTTTTCAATTTTATTACATCCCAACTCTAGCTCCCAAATCGCATATATAAATAATAAAACACAAATTTAGAAACACTTGTAAATAAAAAAGCTTGGTAGCCAATTCATAATTCAGTAGCCAAATCGAAATATGTAACTAAATAGTCTGCAGATAGTAGCCATGCAGTCTTTAAAATTCCTCGATAACTAAAGATTCATTAGATCTTCAGTTAGATTGCCAAAATTGCTTAAAATATTCATTGATATTGAATTCTCAGTAGTTCTATAAAATTCAGTAGCCATCCAAAATTTGAAATTCCTTGCCACACAAGCCTTAAAAATGCAATAGATTGTCAAATTTCAGAAGAACTTCAAAATTCAGTAGGTCTACAAACGTCGAGAGATCTTTGATGAGTACAACGAGATGGATGACGTTCTTAAACGCTGCAAATTATTATACAAAGGTTTATTTTGGTTTATTATTTTCAATAATAAGCCTTTGGAATCGAGCAAGAAAAAAAAATTTTAACCCCCCCTCAAAATTTGATGTTTTACGTTACAAGGTACGTAGAATACGAAAATCGAATAAAAAAATTTCCGTCCGTCCGCCGTACACCGTACGCCGTACACCGTACGCCGTACGCCGTACGCGGCACTTTTCTTAGCAACACTGGACCGATTTGGTTCAAATTTGGTATATGGGCTCCATTTGGGGTCTAGTTGTGCCGCGAAGCTTTTGGTTGATGTAAGTCACTTCTAAGGGGTGAAAATTAAGGGTTGAAATTTTCAAGAGTGCCCTAGCTCGAAAACTCTCGAAATAAAGGTGTCGTTTTCTCACCAATTTTAAATAGTATTGAATTTTTAAAAATTTTTGAGACCACCCGGAGCTCTGTAGGACAAACCGTTCAGTCCCTACGAGTACTTGAAGGTTTTCCTTCGATAAAACAGAATCATGAGTGTGAATCGCAAAAGAGGTCTAATCTCCATTCAAATTTTATCAGACTAAAATGCGATCGCTGTTCATTTCTTCGATTTGTATACAGTTTTGCCTTCTGCGTAACCAGTAATCAAATTTCCGTATGAAGCTTTCTATTTCTCCAATCGAGTGTGAAGCGTTTAGTTCTTTCTAATAAACTTGATTGTGACGGTGTGAAGCCAGTATGGTGTGGTAGGTAGTACCTAGCTGGTAGGTAAAAAAAAGTTGGTAGGTAAAAAAAATGTTGGTGGGTAAAAAACGCTGCAAATCATTGCTCAAAGGCTTCTTCACTCTTCAGATCACTGATCAGCTGAGTGAGCTCCGAAGCCATTTTCAATCCTATTGAATGGAAGTGCTCTTCCAGGCGTCTCCAGCATTCGAGGAGATCTTCTTCACTCCTCAGATCACTGATCAGCTGAGTGAGCTCCGAAGCCATTTTCAATCCTATTGAATGGAAGTGCTCTTCCAGGCGTCTCCGGCATTCGAGGAGATTTTCTTCACTCCTCAGATCACTGATCAGCTGAGTGAGCTCCGAAGCCATTTTCAATCCTATTGAATGGAAGTGCTCTTCCAGGCGTCTCCAGCATTCGAGGAGATCTTCTTCACTCCTCAGATCACTGATCAGCTGAGTGAGCTCCAAAGCCATTTTCAATCCTATTGAATGGAAGTGCTCTTCCAGGCGTCTCCAGCATTCGAGGAGATCTTCTCCACTCCGCAGATCACTGATCAGCTGAGTGAGCTCCGAAGCCATTTTCAAACCTATTGAACGCAGGAAGCTGAAATTTGAGAGGGAAGGTCAAGGGAGAATACAGATGGTGGTAGGTGCTATTGATGGAGAACCAGTGATCTATACAGAAGGGTGATCTATGCAGAAAATAATAAACCTTTGAGCAATGATTTGCAGCGTTTTTTCTACATAGATCACTCGTCTGCAAAGAACGCAAGAAGGCTTTGCCGTTGTTACCACCGACCAACATGAAGAAAAACATCGATCACATTTCGGTCAGCTAAAATTTGAACGGAGATTAGGCCTCTTTTGCTATTCACACTCGTGCTTCTGATTTATCGTCCGTCCAACCCTAGTTTTTCAACCCTTAGAAGTGACCTACATCAACCAAAATCTTTGGGGCACAACTATACCCCAAATGGAGCTAATATTCCAAATTTCATCAAAATCGGTCAATGCTAACTGAGGAATGCCGCGTACGGCCGGCCAAATTTTCATTCGATTTTTGGATTCTACGTACCTTGAAACGTAAACCAACAAATTTCGAGAGGGGTTAAACAATTTTCATTATTGAAAATAATAAACCAAAAATTCAATAGTCAGTTTGAATTTCATAACTGAGTGATATTCAAAATGCAAACAGTATTCGTTCCTCAAAATCATTAGACACTTAGACATTCTTAAAAATTCAGTAGCCTATTCGAAATGCATAACAGAAAAATCGTCAGAATCATTAGATTTTCAAACGTCAGTAGGTCTTCAGAATGCAATAGATTAACAAAATTCAGTATCCATTCTTCAAAATTGAGTAGACAAACTTCCTAAGTAGACAAACTTCCTAAGTATTTCGAAAAGGCAGTAAGCTTTCATTCTTTCAGATTCATCAGATTTCAAAATCCAATAAATCGTAGAAATTTTCTAATCATTCTTCAAAATTCAGTAGCCAAATTAAGATCTGTAACAAGCAACCTTCAAAATTCAGAACCATTCAGTATTCATAAGATCTTAGAACCTAGTGGATCTTTAAAATTCAGTCGTCATTCATTCTGCAAAGTTTATTTGATCTTCAAATTCATAGAAATTCATTTTCCAAAATTTAGTAGCTATTCTTCAAGATTCAAGAATAGGTACATTCTTTGAAGATACATTCTTCGAAATCCTGAAACTGATCTGCTAAAGTCATCCATTCTTCAAAATTCAGTCATGAAAGTTCATTTTCCAACCCAATATTCGATAGCCAAACAATAAAAATTTGTATCTAAGTGATTTTGTCCATCAACGCAACTATCTGAATATCCGCAGTGTAGGTAGGTGAGTATCTTTATTGTTTTCAATCTTGCGTACATTTGTTTGGTGCTGGCAAGGATCCCAAGCATTTTTTTTGTTTCAACAGTTACCCGTAACTACAATAATTCTAGGATCCTTCTACCAATAATAAATAGCGAGTTTTATGAGAGAAATTCTTATGTAGTTGCCCTTAAAACTTTTTACAAAAAAGAAATTAATATATTTTCATTTTACAGCCTCTCTAAGTTTAAACAAGTACTGAATAACTTTATATAATTTGGTATCTTTAAAACGTTTTGTTTCACTCTCTATCTTTTATTTACTTTGTGTGAAACGCAATTCCTATATTACAAGTTTTTAGCCACCTGTAAGCAATTTCATTATTTCTAAGTAAAAATTACCTGTTTGAACTCCTCCGAAGAGCACAAGTTCCCTGGAACTTATTTTTCGGTGAGCAATATCTGTTTTCGTTTTTTTGTATTTTGAAGTACCTACCATTTATTTTACTTTATCTCTCGCATTACTTTATGTTAAAATGAAAATGTACTTCGTGTTTAATCATTTTGCCAATAAATCTAAATCTAAATCTAAAATCTAAATATATCAATTTTTCACACATAATAATATGTTTAATAACGCCCATAGATAACGCTAGGCCCCCATCGGAATTTAGAGCCCCATCCTCTCATAGGATCTGAGTAGGTACCCTAAAAAACTTTGAGGGTAGTTTTCTAAAAGATAATTTTTTTGCCTTTTCTCTATACAGTTTTGTTACACTTACTGCATCGAATATGAATTTTTCTAAATTTCTCGACGTTAAGGGTTTTTGAAATGCAATTAAGGCAATCCGTGGCAGAGGGGAGAACCTCGAAAAGTGGGTTTTGAGGAAATTGCCTGCAAAGTTTAAAATTACCTAAAATGTGGACGTTCAGAAACAGGATTTGTTGCGTGCGCAAGGGCGAACTTTGGAATAAACTAGTTTTTCGACTCATTCATCCAAATTAATCCGAATGTGAAATTTCAATATTATTGACGATTATAAGCCCACATCCCTCTTCTTTCTCATTCTCAACCTCTTCGTAATTTGGCAACGTCTCTGAAAATTATTAAAACATGTACTTTACAACATTTAATGTTATAATAATTTTAGAGACGTATAAAATAATTTAAAAAAAATTTGTATACCTTTCATAATGCTTATAAACATTCAGCAAGTACCAAAAAAAGTATTTAAATTTCTCGATATTAATGCTTTTTGATATGTACGAAAATAAGTTATTGATACAGTAAGCAAGGCCTCTATCTGGGCTATATTTCATGACAATGTTTTTCAAAAATGGAGTTTCAGAAAAGATGAATCCATAGGTCCTAATTCCAATGACGGATTCCAATGTTTTAATTCATTCAATATTAAAGAAATTATTAAATGTTTACCTAAATATTGTTCGATTTAAACAAATGAGCAATGTATCAGTTTTAGGTCTGGTTTGACATGATTTAATTTCATTAATTATGATGAATTAATTATCATATTAATTAATTCATGAATTATTATCATATTATGATGCTAATTAATGAAATTAAATCATGTCAAACCAGACCTAAAACTGATACATTGCTCATTTGTTTAAATCGAACAATATTTAGGTATACATTTACATATTATGTAAAATCTCACCTGAAAGTTTCTCAGTCTCAATAATTCATTCATCGTGATCGAAAAAAAACTTTCAAAACTTTAGGGAATTCGTACTTGCTGTTGCAGAAAAGGCGTTCAATATTAATAACCCCTATAAACGGTAGTTATTTGAATATTGATAGGCCGCTTGAAATATTGGAAACCCCACACCAAATTCCTAATGATTTTATTTAAAATTCATAGCACGAAAAGGGTAGTAGCGTGAACAAGGCGTCGGTCTCGGGATGGAAGGCGTCTCGCTTATAAATCATCGTATTGCCCTCCACCGCCCTCTATAAACTTATCTTTGTTAATTAGTTTTAAATTAAATTATAAATCAATCCCTTCCCAAGAGAGTCGGCCAAGCCTCTCTCCGTGACTCCGGACAGCTACCTATTAGCTTTATGGGCAGAGGCTTGCCCTCTCTTCCTTTGGCGGCCTATTTGTCCAGTTATTGCCTATAATTGCCTTGGAAGTTGGCCTACCAGTGTTTGACTTATGGGCTTACCGCCTCCGATCGAAGATTTACCGACTCGTTAGGGCCCCATTCCAATTTATATTAATATTGAAAGCTTCTTCCAATACTTCTTGATTGAAAACATTAGCCGGTTTCCGCTTCTCCAAATCCTGCTTGAGAAACAAGCTGAGAGAACTGACGCAACTAGCAGTTAGAGAACTAAAATTATTCCCATTGATCTCCAACAGTGTCAAACTATTATTCATACCTTCACATTTGGGGCATGAAAAAAGGGGAATTTGGAAACCAAAATGTTGTTTTTTTGGTGTCGACCGAAGTGTGCCAAATTTTGACTTGGTGCATTGCTCACTACATGTCGGCCCGATTTCGTTCCAATATGGAGGTGAGTAAACAAAAATGCTGCAAATTATTACACAAAGGTTTATTATTTTCCAGTGTAGATCACTCACCATTTCCACTACCTGCCAATCATATTTTGCTTCACAATCAAGTTTATTTTGACCTAATGAACGCTTCACACTCAATTCGAAGAAATAGGGAGTTGATACTGGTTGCTAAGGACGCAAACTTTAGTCCAAGTCGAAGAAGCGGAAAGCGATCGCATTTTGGTCAGCTAAAATTTGAACGGAGATTAGGGCTCTTATGTGATTCACACTCGTGATTCTGTTTTATCGAAAGAAAACCCTTAAGTACACGTAGGGAGCGAACGGTTTGTCCTGCAGAGCTCCGGGTGGTCTCATCATTTTTTTTAAAATTCAGTACTATTTAAAATTGGTGAAAAAACGATACCTTTATTTCGAGAGTTTTCGAGCTAGGGCACTCTTGAAAATTTCAACCCTTAATTTTCACCCCTTAGAAGTGACCCACATCAACCAAAAGCTTCGCGGCACAACTAGACCCCAAATAGAGCCCATGTACCAAATTTGAACCAAATCGGTCCAGAGTTGCTAAGAAAAGTGCCGCGTACGTCGTACGTCAAATTTTGGAAGGGGTTAAATTTTATTTTTTCTCGCTCGATTCCAAAGGCTTAGTATTGAAAATAATAAACCAAAAACTTAATAACCTTTGAATACGTTTCATAAGATTATAAAAAGGATCTAGGAACATACTTAGGTATTTTTAGTGATGATTTGTAGTTATGCTGCAGCACACCCAAGGGTGTGGAATTTTCTGAAGCAATAAACTCTCGCTCCTCCATCTCTAACAAAAGCTGCACAAAAGCCTCATCATCTATGCTTACTACCTAATTCTATAAATAAAACAAAAATAAACTCGAATAATGAGAATAAGGAAAACAATTTTAGCCAGAAGGAAAAGATCGCGGGAAGCAGGAATTGGGAATACTAAATATGATGGTGACATTGATGACAGTCGGAGATGGATAGTCTATCCATCTAGAAAAGGATAGATCCAGGATAGATAAGATATGATATATGAAATGAAGCCAGATTTTCGTTTTTCCCAGGAGTCCTGGGCCAGGACACTTGTGTTAATGTGAACATCTGATTCTTTCTGTATGATGTGGCAAAACAATACTAGATACCTTGGAAATTTCAAGGAAGTGATAATAGTAAATGGTTGTGAAAAAATGTATCGAAAAACAACGTGCCGGTCCCAGACCAGCATAGGAGCAATATCGGGAATTGGCGCTGCGGTTCGGAGACCGATATTGGAGCATTACACAAAGGCTCCAATTTTTCAGCGGAGTAGCCTTGGAAGTCACCATTCCGGTGACAGCTCGGTATTGGAGTACTAAGGGCTTGGCTTGTTCTTGGTTTGTTCTTATAACTTTAACTCAGGTGCAGATTTGCTGGAAGACAGAATGGGCGACGAATCTCTTATCTTTGTACTGATTCTCCTACATACTGAAGTAATGATTTTGACGAAGTTTTGATCGTCATTTTAAAGCCGCAATGAAATGAGTGATCTTTCATTTTTGATCATTGAGTGATGACTTGGAAGTTTGTTTTTTGATTTCTGGAAAATCAGGCTTTTATGGAGTCTTGGAGTTTTCCCAAAGACTTATCAATTGGAATTTAGGATTTTGATTCAAATGGACTAGAACTATTAAAATATGGATTGAACGAGCAGAAAACAACCAAAGTCTATCAGTCTCCTTCGAGGAGAAACGAGATGGGCGGTAAAATAATTTATCTGTTCCCGTTCCTCCGCTACTCTCGCAGGTTTGAGGTTTGATATATCGAGGGCCACACTAAAAACAATAATTAGAACGTCAAGCTGCAAATTGGAAACGAAAGAAGCTGAAACTATTCAATGGCGGATTGAAATATGAAGATTACGACGCTTTTACGAGTCTCAAAGTGGTTTCAACCCATTTTATTATTATTGGCTCAGAATACTGTGGTTGTAATGCAACAGTCGATTTCCCGGAGGTTTGAACTAACCCCCGAAGAACCTATTCATCTTCATACTGGGTCGGGCAATCTGGAGTTTCTGTGCTTGTGAAATAGGTAACTTAGGGTGTAGGACATTTAACGTACCTACTTTGGCAAGAGTTGGTTCAACTATTCCGATGTTATTCACGATAAATAAGATGGCGGGCCTCAATCGTAATTTGATTATGTAGATTTATTGAAAAATGGAGACTTTATTGATAGTGTATTCTTTGTTTAAAAATCTTCTAATTCAACTGTCTGACGAATCTATTTTGACAGTTTGCTCCCGTACTATCCAGTACAGGGAAACTTTATCTTCGTGAAGCAGGTCAATGAAATTAGGAATTCTGACGTGAGAAAACTACTATCTTTCAGGAAGGGAGACAAGAAAAAAAAAAAAAAAAAATCGCAAGATTTTTACAGGAAATCTTCAAGATTGGTAAGCAATGTAATGCAGATTCATTACAGAATTTACTGCATTAAGAAGGAATTAATACAAAAATATCAGAATGCGACTTTCCTGAAAATTCAACTAAAATTCATGGTCGATTCCAAAGGTTCATTATTGAAAATAATAAACCAAAAGGGATTCTCACCCTTCAAGGAGGGGTAGCTCTGGTCCGTCCAAGACGTGATGACACTGTTGGTCATTTATCTAATTTGAATGCTATTATTTTCAATAATGAACCTTTGGAATCGACCAAGAAAAAAAAATTTTTAACACCCCCTCAAAATTTGATGGTTTACGTTTCAAGGTACGTAGAATACGAAAATCGAATAAAAATTTGGCCGTCCGTCCGCCGTCCGCCGTACGCGGCACGTTTGCCACTAAGCATTGACCGATTTTGATGAAATTTGGTGTGTAGGCTCCATTCGGGGTCTAGTTGTGCCCCGAAGCTTTTGGTTGATGTAGGTCACTTCTAAGGGTTCCAAAATCAATGTTGAAATTTTGAAAACGCCCTAACTCAAAAAATTTTGATATAAAAGTACTATTGTTTTTCCTTAATTCTTTTCCTTCCCTTCTTTTTCCTTAATCCTTCAATTTAGGATTCTATAGAATTTTTAGAATTTTTTGAGACCACGCGGAGCTCTGTAGGACAAAACCGTTCGCTCCCTACGGAAATTTAAGGGTTTAATTGAAATATATATATAATATATATATATATAATATAGATATATATATATATATATATATATATAATCAAACCACGAGTGTGAATCGCAAAAGAGGCCTAATCTCCGTTCAAATTAGAGCTGACCGAAATGCGATCAATGGTTGGTGATTTTGATTTTTTGGTTTATTATTTTCAATAATAAGCCTTTGGAATCGAGCAAGAAAAAAAAAGTTAACCCCCCCTCAAAATTTGATGTTTTACGTTTCAAGGTACGTAGAATACGAAAATCGAATAAAAAAATTTCCGTCCGTCCGCCGTACGCCGTCCGCCGTCCGCCGTACGCCGTACGCGGCACTTTTCTTAGCAACACTGGACCGATTTGGTTCAAATTTGGTATATGGGCTCCATTTGGGGTCTAGTTGTGCCGCGAAGCTTTTGGTTGATGTAGGTCACTTCTAAGGGGTGAAAATTAAGGGTTGAAATTTTCAAGAGTGCCCTAGCTCGAAAACTCTCGAAATAAAGGTATCGTTTTTTCACCAATTTTAAATAGTATTGAATTTTAAAAAATTTTTGAGACCACCCGGAGCTCTGTAGGACAAACCGTTCGGTCCCTACGAGTACTTGAAGGTTTTCCTCCGATAAAACAGAATCATGAGTGTGAATCGCAAAAGAGGTCTAATCTCCATTCAAATTTTATCGGACTAAAATGCGATCGCTGTTCATTTCTTCGATTTGTATACAGTTTTGCCTTCTGCGTAACCAGTAATCAAATTTCCATATGAAGCTTTCTATTTTTCCAATCGAGTGTGAAGCGTTTAGTTCTTTCTAATAAACTTGATTGTGAAGGTGTGAAGCCAGTATGGTGTGGTAGGTAGTACCTAGCTGGTAGGTAAAAAAACGTCTGCCAAGTTGGGTGGGCAGTATAGCTTCCTCACTCATTGTAACATGGACGTATAGAATCAGTTGGCGAAAACTCGGCGCTGCGCGCCTCGGCGGGGGCTTCGCCCCCTGCACCCCCGGATGATTTCCGCTTAGAGCCTAATGGCTAAAATGTGACATACCTTGAAAAGGTTTTTGCTCCCTCTCCCTCTTTATCTTTCTTCCACTGTAATATTTAAGCTCACTCAGCTGATCAGTGACCACTCAGGCACCTTCAGCATTCTCCATTGACCCGCCCTCTCAAATTTCAGGTTCCTGCGTTCAACAGGAGAGGAAATGGCCTTGGAGCTCACTCAGCTGATCAGTGACCACTCAGGCACCTTCAGCATTCTCCATTGACCCTGCCTCTCAAATTCCAGCTTCCTGCGTTCAACAGGAGAGACAATTGCCTTGGAGCTCACTCAGCTGATCAGTGACCACTCAGGCGCCTTCAGCATTCTCCATTGACCCGCCCTCTCAAATTTCAGGTTCCTGCGTTCAACAGGAGAGGAAATGGCCTTGGAGCTCACTCAGCTGATCAGTGACCACTCAGGCACCTTCAGCATTCTCCATTGACCCTGCCTCTCAAATTTCAGCTTCCTGCGTTCAACAGGAGAGAAAATGGCCTTGGAGCTCACTCAGCTGATCAGTGATCACTCAGGCGCCTTCAGCATTCTCCATTGCATGCGCAGCGGCTATTGCTTGACCAATTTGATTGAAACTTATAGGGTGTCTCTTAGAAGTTAGTCCCTAACTAACCTCCAAATTTGAGCAAAATCGGTTCATTAGAAACCGAGAAACCGAGGTTCCAGGAAATTCACGTTTGCGCATGCGCACTCGCTCCTATTGGTCCGAAGGTGCTGAAATTTATAGGGGACCGTCTAGGACCTAACCCGCACAATCCCTGAAAATTCGGACCACAGGTTAGTATAGTTTTGCCCGGGACAAGGATTGACCACAGACAGACCGACAGACAGACAGACCGACAGACAGACAGACAGACACGGAACCAAAATTTTTATTAGACAAATATAAAAATTTAATCATCTGGCCTGTCGATATAACACAGAGGAATTTTTCGGACGGGGGTGGTGTAGAATGATGGCGAAGCGTCGTCACACTAATCTTTTAGAAGAGGAAGAGGCGCTCCATCCTCGAGGCCTAGACTCCTAATTTCTCTCCTGGAGCCACGGAGCCGTAAGGATACTGCTCGTATTATCGCGAATTGCACTTTTGTACGAACCCACCCAGCGACCACGGATATTGGCTTATCCCACTTTTCTGACAGTGCGTGGGTGAGACGTTTTTCGAAATTTTCAAATTCTTTATGCAACACTCCCTCGCATGAACATATTAAAGGGGTGAAAGAACCACGTAGGTCTTCAGCTGCCTGGTCATATTTCCTGTGTTTTGCTCGAGCAGCATCTCTTGAAATTGAAATCCAGTCCTGGGAAGAGTAAGAGGTGGCGTCGGCATTTATTATGCGGTTATCCAAGTACGCCACTCTCTCTCTCTCCCACAGCCCTGGGATCATGATGTCTGCGATGAGGGCGGTCGTTCCGTTTTCTGCTTCTCTCATGACGGGTTCAATGCCGACCCTCCACCAGGCAAGGGTTGCAAGTCTCGCACATTCATTCCGTACAGCGTTGTGCCCTTGGATCACCAGTCCTCCTTTTCGACAGTTGAGAGCGTGGGTGGTGTCCATTACCTCTCCGCAGCCCTCACAGGAGGAAGGAAGTCCTCGCACCTCCTGCCCATATCTCAGTGCGAGTGCGTCTGTGAACTGGCTGCGAGAGAGATCTAGGTTGTCCCCTGCCAACGGTAGTACGGTCAACCATTGTGATGCGTTGCCTGCCACTATGCGACTTATGGACCTCTTTTGCTTAGATGGCAAAAGGGCAATGACTTCTTGGCTTCTAATGGCTTCCCTCTCTTTCCGCGCTGTTCTTTCTAGGGCTTGAACGTTTCTTACGTGGACCCAATGTTCATTGCAGTCGAGTGGAATCCCGGTCTTAATTGCGGCAGTCAGTATTTCTGTCGTTCTTAGGGATGAATTGTGTGCATTGTTTGACGTCAGCACTGGGTCTTCTAAAGCCATTCCTCCCAGTTTTATTGGAAGTGACAATAAATCGTGTTCTTGGGGAGTTACTTCTCGTCCGAGGATGGCGGGAGTGAGGAACTGACGGATGGTATCACGAAGTGGATGAAATTGGAGGCTGCACTCTCCAACCACTCGCTGAACGAATCCCCATTCTTTTTGCAGGGACTTTGTATAAGCTGCGTGGACCGCTTGGGGACAGCTCTTTGCACACTCAGCAAAACTCTTTACATTGTCTACCCAGTTGTTAACTTTATTTTTGACGAAATCGGTTTTTGAGTTTGATTCTCCTAGATGCCCTCCTAGAAACCGGTGTCCTAGCACTATTTTTACATTTGAACCTTCGAACAGACTTCTTGCATCATCTTCCTTCCCTGGCTTTACTACTATGTAGCTCTTTTCTGGCTCCGGAAAGTACCCCCACTTAGGTCCCTCACATTGAAGTTTTGTCATCCATCTTTTTACACTTTCCAATTTTCCCGCACATGCAGCGTCATCAGCGTACCAGTTTTGGACCCAATCAGGGGATTTCATTTCTCGAATGAGTGGAAGTGTGCCCACGGCATACATTAACATCCCCAGAGGGTCCCCTTGGGTGGTACCCTCTTGGCTCTCAATGACGGAATCATTTTTGCGGAAAATTATGAGTGGGAAACCTTGGTATGTATTGAACAGAAATCTGGAGCAGCGTGGCCACAGGCGTCTCGCATTCCACAGGGCTAGTGGTCGGCTAAGGGCATTGAATGCGTTTGCTGCATCCATGAGGAGAACGGCCTCACACTCGTCGCTTTCAAATAGCTGAGAAATCCCATGGATCGCCCCTTCTACCCCTGCATGAGTTCCAGCACATAGCTGATCCGCCTTACATTCTTCTCTAAGGTCTTCACCTGTTACCATTGCCATAGTTTTTGAGCAAATTCGTTGTAAGACTTCGCCAACCCCTATTGGCCGAACACCGGGACGTTTATCCAAAGCTACTGCTCGTCGTGCCAGAAAAGCTTTTATACTGTTCCAGTTCACGATGCCATTTGCGAGAGAACGAGTAAATGCAGCGATTGCTTCTCTCAGTCTTTGACTGTGAGAACCAAATCTCAGAAGCATATCTCTCCATTGTTGTGCATCAGTTCCGCTCGGACCCGCACTTCCTCTGAGGCGGTGCGCTGCTCTTTCTATGTGGCTCGCTGCTATGTTTACGTCCACAAGAAGTGGAAGTTCGCCGGCGGCATCAAACAGCTCTCGGTTGGGTTCCATTTGAGGTGGGTGTTTACTTCTCAGTACTTCGACCACTGTCCGTCCTCCTACCATTGTGTCTGGATGCAATACACTTCCACCAGACCGATCTGTGGCCCATCTTGTGGCCTCGCGCAGTTTTCCTTTTTCTACTAATCTTCTGAAAACTCTAGCTTTCTCATTTTCGTTGTTATCGACTTTATTTTTTTTCAACTGACGGTCACATCGGATAGCCTCTTGTATCAGTTCATCATAGCACCCTTTTCGCCAAAGGTCCATTCGTTTGAGTAATAACCGTCTGATATCGGGTCCGGTCTTTATTTGCCGTTCACGTTGCAATACTGTGGCACAAAGAACGAAGATTCCTTCGGATGAGCGTGAGCCATCTACTACAGATTGGACAGTTTCCGTCAGCAATCCGACAAATTGTCGTCCCACAGGCCCCTGAGGTAACTCATATTGCTTCCCTTGCATTTTAATGATTTTTTTCCACCTCAGGTACCATTCTGAAGTATCGTCGTTTTCGGATGAGCACAACAATTTTTTCCCGAAACCAGCGACGAAAAACTCATCCATGGGACTTACGAGTACATGTGCTGTCTCCTGCGACTGTGCGAAAGGCTGTGATGGTATACTAGTAGGCTCTGGATGGGAAGCTCTGATGTGTAGTGGTAAACCTCTTAATGTAAAATCGCGTGGACAATGCGGGCAAGTCACTCGATTTGTTTGGGAGTCGTTCATGGTTGTCTATTAGTTGCTAGAGCTATATGAACACATAAACAATGTCTAATTTTCTACGAAAAAAAAATGTCTAGGAACTTTCTAAAGAAACGAGAATTCTCACTTATAACAGGCTTTTGAGTTTCCTTTTTTTTTCAGACGAGTAGCCCATGCGTTAGAGAAACGTTTTTTCGACTTTTCTTAACCCAATAACAATGGATTTGCTCCTTTTTAAACACTTTTACCGCACTCCTTCCGGAACCAAAATTGTTCGGGAAGCTCTAAAACGCAAAAAGCAAGTGGAATTTTGATTTTGGAGGACATTTTTTTTTTCACTTCTTTCACGAATACAAAGCTTCCTTACCTTCGGTAGTGAGGAAGCAAAAAGTTGGTAGGTAAAAAACGCTGCAAATCATTGCTCAAAGGCTTCTTCACTCTTCAGATCACTGATCAGCTGAGTGAGCTCCGAAGCCATTTTCAATCCTATTGAATGGAAGTGCTCTTCCAGGCGTCTCCAGCATTTGAGGAAATCTTCTTCACTCTTCAGATCACTGATCTGCTGAGTGAGCTCCAAAGCCATTTTCAATCCTATTGAATGGAAGTGCTCTTCCAGGCGTCTCCAGCATTCGAGGAGATCTTCTTCACTCCTCAGATCATTGATCAGCTGAGTGAGCTCCGAAGCCATTTTCAATCCTATTGAATGGAAGTGCTCTTAGGTAGATAGATAGATAGATAGATATGTTTATTCCGCCAGTTTGTACACTTTTACAATAATATAAATGCATGAAGGGATGCAATTTGCTCAGATTTCCTACCCGACATTAGGCTTGGCCCGTGTTGTAGGGTAGGATCTTTGCAAAATCGCTCCATATCGGTAAATAAATTGATGTATACTTTACAATTACAGTAATAAGTAAATTAATAAACAATACATGATTGGACAGAATTAAGGACGCATTTTGATAAACTCCTACATATACTAACTTACTTTAATATTCTCTAACTTTAATAATCTCTAAAATTAAACAGTCTCCTATACATATATGCTGTTTAATAGCCTTTCGCATCTAAAGCCCCCTTCTGTAACTAGCCAACTTAACACTTGCTTTTTGTATTTTGGTCTAGTGAACTTCTGGGGACTTTTCATGCTACAAACAATTTCTCGGTGTATCAAATGTAGAATGAAGATCGGGCTGTGCGTTGTCAGAGTCAGTCTAGGTCTAGGGCCAATTACATTCCCTGCGGCGGCATATCTAGTATCGTATTTCGGATCCCTTCGAGCAACTTCAATTATGTTGGGTGTCCTAAAGAATTGCAATAGTAGATTTTTCAGATAAAGTTGTCTAATAGTAAATACCTTAGCAATATCAAATAGATCTACGGAAGGGGTCCTACGCGGTAATGACAACATCATTTTTATGATAATTTTCTGCCGAACATGTAACTTATTTATATGGGTGGAATACGTTCCTCCCCATGCTATTATGCCATACTGCAATACAGATTGCAACATGGTATAATATATAAGTTTTATTGTTTGCTTCGGGAGCGTGTGTCTAACATTGTAGAATATATATATATATTTCCTAATCTTATCATGGATGTAGTCTATATGGGGCTTCCACTTAAGCTCTTCATCCAGAACTAGCCCCAGATACTTATGCCTTGCAACTCTTTCTATCGAATCACATGAGCATATTTGATCTTCTACACAAGAGTGCAGGATGATTTTCAAGTGTTTTTCCTCAATTTGTGACTTATTTCCTCCGTAAACTATCAGTTTGGTCTTGTTAGCATTCAATGTGAGATAACTCTTGTGAAACCATTTCCCTACTTGATTTATAACCTGATTGGCGTTGCTGAAAACGTTTTCCCAAGTGTCACCTTCACAGAGTACTGCTGTGTCATCAGCGAATAAATATAATTTCGAGTTAGGTAAATCTAAATGTGCTACTTCATTTATATATATTAAAAATAGTATTGGTCCTAATGTACTTCCTTGAACGACCCCAAAATCATTAATGGATTCCTCACTGGTACAGTCGCCAATTGAGACTATCTGCCTTCTGTCAGTCAAGTAGCTTCTGAACCATTTCAGGGTAGGCCCCACGATTCCAAGACTCTCCAATTTGTACATTAGTGATTCCCTAGGAATTGCGTCAAAAGCTTTGCTATATCAAGCAGTATTAGTACACCTTTCTGGTTGTTGTCCCTTATTTTGTAGAGGTCAGTAGTTAGGGAAAATAGTGCATCATTTACTCCCATATTTTTGCGGAAACCGAATTGATTGGGGTTTAATAATTTATTTCCTTCAAGGTATGAATACAACTGGTTTTTGACAAATTTTTCTAATATTTTTGATAGCGTGCTCAACATGGAGATGGGTCTGTAATTCCCAAAATCACCCAATTCTCCCCCTTTGAAGAGAGGGATTACTTTTGCTGCTTTGAAGGCTTCGGGAAATGTGGATGTTGAAAGACTAAGATTGTATATGACTCTTCCAGGCGTCTTCAGCATTCGAGGAGATCTTCTTCACTCTTCAGATCACTGATCAGCTGAGTGAGCTCCGAAGCCATTTTCAATCCTATTGAACGGAGGAAGCTGAAATTTGAGAGGGAAGGTCAAGGGAGAATACAGATGGTGGTAGGTGCTATTGATGGAGAACCAGTGATCTATACAGAAGGGTGATCTATACAGAAAATAATAAACCTTTGAGCAATGATTTCGTTTCTTCATATTGGATGGTTGGTGATTTTGTAGACGAGTGATCTATATAGAAAAATAATAAACCATTGTGTAATAATTTGCAGCGTTTTTGATTCCGAGTCTACCAAGGTAGCGGAAGCTTTGTTTTCACTTTTCAAGGTTCTCCAAAAATCGATATTTCCACTCGCGTTTTACGTTTCAGACCTTTCTGAATAATTTTGGTTCCGTGTCTGTCTGTCATGAAATCCTTGTAACCGGCATAGCTATACGAAGTTATTGTACGATTTCGATGAAATTCTCAGGGATTATGCGGATTAAGTTGCAGATGGTCCCATATGAAAATCATTACCCCCCGACTGATAGTAGCCACTGCGCATGCGCGAACGTGAATTCCTTGCAATAGCCATACTTAACTTACACATTTTCTATCCGATATTGATGAAATTTTCTAGGATTATTCAGATTGGCATGAAGATGGTCCCCTATAAAAATAATTTCCCCCAGACTAATAGTAGTTGCTGCGCATGCGCAAACTTAAATCCCTTAAAAAACCATAAATTATACATTTTCCATCCTGTTTTGACGAAATTTCTCAGGATTGTTCAGATTAGCATGTAGATGGTCCCCTATGAGGGTAGTGGAAGGTACTTAGAGATTGATGTTCCGAGATTAACTACTATGCATCGCATCATCTATACAGTCAGGTTATGGACACGATGAAGCTACGTGCTACACCCACTTGTTTTCGTATAATACAACTTTCGAACATCACTCCTTCTGGATGAGATCTTGCATTATTTTCGTCTCCGAGGTGAAATACATAGTTGCTTTTAGCTTAGTAAATTCATTTTCGGATAAGTTGTAAATAAATGTAAAGAATTTAGTTCACAGTCTCACTAGAACTTTTGCTTGTTTTGACTGCCCTAAATTCACGAACCATCCAAATTGAGATGGGTTTCGATAACCTGGAGCTTAGACATAGTAATTCACAGGATTTTACGTTACCTAAAAATTCCATCATAGTTATGTAGATTCTGCAATTGACTGGAAATTTGTCCTCTCAAACACTGAATGGACCTGATCGTACTTTCTTCCCGTTTTAGACATAAGTACGATTATTTTACATGTTTATACGTTATACGCCCTAGCTCGAAAACTCTCCAAATAAAGGTATTGTTTTTCACAATTTGAAATAGTATTGCATTTTTAAAAATTTTAGAGACTACCTGGAGCTTTGTAGGACAACCCGTTCACTCCCTACGAGTACTTAAGCGTCGGATGATAAATCAGAATCGTGACAGTGAATCACCAAAAGAGGTCTAATCTCCGTTGAAATTTGAGCTAACCAAAATCAACACAATCATCAATCATCGATATTCGTTTCTTCGAGTTGTACTCAGTTTTGCATCCTTAGCAACCAGTAATCAAATTTTCATATGAAGGATAGATAGATAGATAGATAATATCTAACACATCTAACATATTATGTTTATTTTCGCCATTTTGTACACTTTTACAATAATATAAATGCATGAAGGGATGCGATTTGCTCAGATTTCCTACCCGACGTTAGGCTTGGCCCGTGTTGTAGGGTAGGATCTTTGCAAAATCGCTCCATATCGGTAAATAAATTGATGTCTACTATACAATTACAGTAATAAGTAAATTAATAAACAATACATGATTGGTCAGAATTAAGGACGCATTTTGATAATCTCTAACATATACTAACTTACTTTAATATTCTCTAACTTTAATAATCTCTAAACTTAAATAGTCTCCTATACATATATGCTGTTTAATAGCCTTTCGCATCTAAAGCCCCCTTCTGTAACTAGCCAACTTAACACTTGCTTTTTGTATTTTGGTCTAGTGAACTTCTGGGGACTTTTCATGCTACAAACGATTTCTCGGTGTAACAAATGTAGAATGAAGATCGGGCTGTGCGTTGTAAGAGTCAGTCTAGGTCTAGGGCCAATTTATAAGGAACCATACACTGCATTTTTCGAATCGAGTGTGTTCTCAAAACCCCACGTTCCTACTAGTATTTAGCTCAAAATTCCAAGGAGGGCAGGAATCCTCCGTCTTCAATAATGAGACGAAGATCAGCAAGGCCTGGCATCCCCTAGCCCACTTTGCGTGGTCATGGCTACTAGAGGACTGGTACTAGTACTAGGGCTCTGGAGCAAGCGAGCATCACATGCCTCCTCACCGATATCACGTCAGGGCCAGCAAATTAGGATCCTGGATTCTTGAGTGATGTGGTGGAGTCGTTAGACCCGTAAATAGCTCAAGAAATTCCCAGTTTAACGCTTCTGAGCTCTGAAATGTACTCACCACAGCAAACCTAACCTAAACAATCTGCAATTGACTTCATTCTTCGAATATTTGCACATATTGAGCAGTAACTTGGAGAACTTCTCAAGTGGGCGAATTTGACGCACTCTCCAGCAACCGAAATAATTTTTTATGCCCGGACTTCGAAAAACTGGTCTATAATTAGTTTGAACAAAGGAAGCCTGTTGGCATTGTTGGGTTGTTGCACCGAGGGGTTTGGGCCCGTCCACCAAGCTTGCTATAATTGCCATCGCCGCAGAAGGGACGCAGTTTGTCCTGTTCACCCCCACGGAGCCCGCCACGCTAATAAGACCTCTATTTAAATACAATCGATCGGACGCCCGTCTTTTTTTCCCCGGATCCCATTCTCCCCCTCTTCGCTACATAATGCATAAGATTTAAATTTGAGTCTTCCCGAAAAAGGATTTTCCCCCACTCCGTCGTCCCTCCGGCTGTCCTGTCTGTTTCGAGTTGGAGGCCCCTTCGAGGGAGATGCCTCGCTAATGGGGAACGGAAGGCATCCGAAGCTGTTACAAGTGTTGGTCTTTTGAGATCTGTTGCATCAATAAGAGCAAAACGTAGATTTCAGCCCATATGGTGTTTCCAACATCGATTTTCCATCACATATCCACGAGGTTTCGACTTATTTCCATCAAGGATTGAATCGATTGGAAACAGAAAAATTTGATAGTTTCTGGTACCCCTTCCAAGCAAATTCCAAGTTTTTCAAAACTAATTCAAGATTTACCAAATTGAATCAAAGTTTTCCCATTTTAATGAATTGAAGGTTTTAAAATTTCTTGATGAATCGAAGTTGGAATGGGAAATTTGCCTCGATTTTAGATTTTGGAATTTCAAGTCAAATCCTATAATAGGGACCTACAATAACGTTTAACCCCAGGAATACCCAAGGGAAAAAAATTACCGTAGAAGATAATGCCTAATCAAGAGAAGCTTCTGTCAAAAAACACCGCGAAGATCGAGGAAAACTGATTAAATCACTCTCCAGGGTTCCTCACGCTAAACTGTGCTCTGGCGAAGCGTGAAAAGAGTTTCGGCAAATAGTGTCAGAAAATGTCAACAGGTAGAGTTGT
The DNA here is from genome assembly GCA_009739505.2 of Apolygus lucorum. NCBI lineage: Eukaryota > Metazoa > Arthropoda > Insecta > Hemiptera > Miridae > Apolygus > Apolygus lucorum. The sequence goes on along the minus strand of CM019167.2, from coordinate 48,075,429 downwards.
AGGCGCCCTTGTCGCCATATGAAACGATCCAGTCAAATAATGTGATTCAAATATTAAAACTAACGAGTATAGAAACTAAATACTGACGACTAATAATGACGACTAATAATGACGACTAGTGACGACTAATAATGTTTGATAAACTATTAGGTAGAATCTTATTGTAAAAGAGAGTGAGTAAAATGGCTTTTTTTCGTCACTTTTGTGTCTAGGTTCTTTCTGCCAGTTCGCAGCGCACTCGTGTGTTCGATTACATAAGCTGTTTCATGCGCGCAATCAGAAGTAGCGCTACTGTTGTAAGGAAAAACTCGTCACATCACAGACTCCCGGTACATTTAAAATTTCCATCTTCCTTAAATTCTCTAAATTTTCTGGATGCGTTTTAGAGCAGCACACTAGAAGTTTTTCCCACATCAGTAAACCCTCTTTCAAAAAAAAAAAAATTTTTTAAAATATGAGGCAAATTCCCCATTAGAATCAAATAAGTAGTAACCTGCGCGTTGGTATGTGCAGTTCGGGCTGCACTTTCCACTTGACCTCAGTGAAAAGTTTCCGAAGAGTGCTGTGAAGGGGTCTTAGGGGTGTGGTGGGAGGTGGGGGGTGGCTGTGTCATAGTCAAAATCAAAATTTCCACTCGCGCTTCACGTTTTAGACCTTCCTGAACATTCTGGTCTCACATGTGTGTGGCCGCAAACTATTCCGAAGTAATTTTTGGTATAGAAATAAGGCCACTTATTGGCAAAAAACGGTTTTGGAATGGTGGTTATTTAATGTTTGCCTGAGAAGTTTCTGAAACGGACCCAGTGAAACAGAGGACGTCATCGATATGTATTATACCTTATACGAATTTGGCTCCACCAGTCAGAAAAATCTTATCGATATACCCAACCAAACTGTACGATACAGACACAAAGACTAAAATTATTTAGGGGAAAATAACTTGTCTCGAAGAAATCCGAGGAGAGAATGAATATTGCTTTCGGTACCCTATGAAGGTAGTCAGATATTGATGCTTTGAAATTAGCTGCTAGATATGTACACCCACTAAGCAGCTTTTGGTTTATTATCCACGTTTATGTTTCACGTTTCAAGGTACGTAGAATCCGAAAATCGAATAACCAATTTTCCGTCCGTCCGCCGGAACTTTCCTTAGATCCCATGGTTGAAATTTGGTCTAAGGGCTCCATTTGGGGTCTAGTTGTGCCGCGAAGCTTTTGGTTGATATCAGTCACTTCTAAAGGGTGGAAAATAAGGGTTAAAATTTTCTAAAGTGCCCTAGCTCGAAAACTCTCGAAATAAAGGTAGTGTTTGTTTCACAATTTGAAATAGTATTGAATTTTTAAAATTTTTAGAGACTACTCGGAGCTCTGTAGGAGCAACCGTTCGCTTCCTGCGAGTACTTAAGGGTCGGACTTACGATAAATCAGAACCGCGAGTGTGAATCACCGAAGAGGTCTAATCTCCGTTGAAATATTTTCTAACCAAAATGTTCTTTGAGTTGTAATCAGTTTTGCTTCCTTAGCAACTATTGGTTCCTCATTTATTACTATAGTGGTTACCAACTACATGGCATTTGTGTATGCCTATGGAAAGTTCCATAGGGACCCCCGCTGAACTGATGATAGGTTGACATCTACGCTCCAAGCTTTCTCTGCTCAAGCCAAACCTAATTAGTCAAGTTGAGGAAAATCTTTTCAGGCAGAAGCAGTACTATGATGGGGAAGTTGATGTGGTAAAGGAGTTTAAAGAAGGGGACAAGGTATGGGTGAAGAGGAAGAAGGAAGAGAAGAAGTTTAAAGAAGGAGTTATTAAGAAAAAGACGGCACCTCTTTCATACTTTGTACTTGTAAAAGGAGTAGAACGGCGCGTACATGCGGATCAGCTTAGAGGAGCAGAAGAGCGCGAACCTGGAGGGGGAGGAGTGTTGGATCCTTATTATTATTATAGTGGTTGCCAACCACAAGGCATTAGTGTATACCTATGGAAAGTTCCCATAAAATATAATTCATTCGTATTCTGACAATCTACTAGTTTCTTATACTAATATCGAGATCTAGAGGTTGTTACAGCAACCACTAACCAGTAATCAAATTTCCATGTATGAAGGAATCACATCTCTATTTTTTGAATCGATTGTGAAGCGTTTATTTCTTCCAAATAAACTTGATTGTGAAGGTGTGAAGGCAGTATGTGTTGTGGGTAAGTAGTAGAAACCTATGGTTGGTAGGTAACAAAAAAAAAAAAAAAAAAAAAAAAAAATAGTGACGATGGCCAAGCAGTAATCTTTGCAGAAGAGTGATCTATACAGAAAAATAATAAACCTTTGTGAAATAATTTTCAGCGATTTTGATATCTAATATTAATGTCTTAATAACTCGCAACTCATAGTAACTCGTAACATAAATTACAAAATTAACTGTACTTTAATAAATATACAATCAGTAGTCAGTCCCTTCATAGATATTTTGAATTTTGAGGGCAGTGCGATTGTTCAGATTGATTTGAACTGCAGCATAAATACGAAGCCTTTTTTATCTTCGATGGTGTAAAATCGTAATTTATTAAAAAACACAAATAAGAGCTCTCGAATATATTTTAATAGAGACTTTGATGGTTATTTTCATTGTTCACAGGCTGGACGGTTCGCCCCATTCAAGTTTCTTTAATGTTTTTGCATGATCAACTTGGACAAAATATGATTAGATTCTTCAGTAGGAACCGGAGCCTCGGACTACTTCATATTTCCACCACCGCTTTCTAACAATTAATGAGGATAATGAAAGAGGCTAGTTTTTATCTCGCGCTATTTCCTGTGAACTGCAAAACTGTTTAACTAGTTGATTCTGCCGAGAAGTGGTTAATCCGTTAGACGATCATACTATAAAGAGTCAACTAGGCACATAAACGTCAGGTAGATTTAAAGTCGGTATCATTTCAGGAGACGAGAAGAAACCTCAGCGGTACAGCCTGTTAAAGAACGCAGTTGGAAAACCGGGAAGCTATTTTCATCAAAGATGAGTGGACACATGGTTCGTACGACCTCAATTGAAAAGAAAAAATCAACTGGATTCTAGAGGAAATGGGTAGAGGAAGAAGGGAAGCTGAATTTTCAAAGTGACACGAGAAGTATTTGCAATTAGCCAGCAAGCAGGAGGTACCGCGAAGATGGGGAAGGATCAAGACGAAGAAGAAGTGGGGATATCGAAAGAAAAGGATCTCGTCCCATCGAAAAGCCTGCCTCGCCATAGCAAGAAGCTCGTGGAAGTCATCAAGATGGTGTTATAGGTTTCTTGGCCCCTGTCAGTGCGCTATGAACCCCTTCCGACGAGCAGGCCTGCCACTGAGGAAGAGGAGAAAAAAACCAAATGGCATCGAGTCTTATCAGAACGGTTACGGCTAGTTGGAGAGGAGATAGAAGATAGTTGAGCCACCACGAGGTTGCTCTGAGTCTGAGAACACCTGTTATTAAATTTTCTTGATTCTCCATTCCATATTGACAACCAGGTTCACAGCCTTGGGGAAGGGAAACACGCACCACCAATACACATCCCTTAACAGAAAAGATAATATGGAAGAAGAATTAGAATTATAATAGGAAAAAAATTAAAGAAAGAAATAAAATCTAGTTTTAATAGAACATAAAAACGTCTGCCAAGTGGGTGTGGCACATAGATTCTCGAATCCATAACCCGACTGTATAGATGATACGATGCATAGTAGTTAATCTCAAAACATCAATCTCTAAGTACCTTCCACTACCTTCATAGGGGACTATCTACACCCAACCCGCATAATCTCTGAATATAGTTGGAAAAATGTAGAAATCATTGGTGATACAAAGATTTCACGTTTTAACATGCGCAGTAGCGTCTATCAGTCCGGGGGTGATGATTTTCATGGGGGATCATCTCCACCAAAACTCGCATAATTCCTGAAAATTTCATTGAAATAGGGTGAGAATTGTAGATGTTATGGCTATGGCAAGGATTTCATGACGGACAGACACGGAACCAAAATTGTTCAGAAAGGTCTAAAACGTAAAACGGAAGCAAAATATAATAATTTGAACATGAATTTATTTTGGTGAGTTTCAATGTTAACAAGAAACGACGAAGCCATCCTTGTATGTATCTTCGGTCTCTTAGGTTCTAACGAATTTTCAAAACAAATAAAAACGTCTGCCAAGTGGGTGTGGCACATAGCTTCCTCGTATCCATAACCCGATTATATAGACGATCCGATGCATAGTAGTTAATTTCAAAACACCAATCTCTAAGTACCTTCCACTACCCTCATAGGGGACCATCTACACGCTAATCTGGACAATCCTAGAAAATTTCATCAAATTCGGATGGAAAATGTAAGTGAGAAGATGTATGTGATTGGATAAAAAAAAAAATGCTGGCCTCGACTGGGATTCGAACCCGGGACCCCTGGGGGATAATTCTATGCACTACCTCTGAGCTATTAAGGCCTAGTGATGCAATGAATAGGATTTGAGATTCTCACAGAGGACCATCCTTCTATGAATGAATCCCTCTACAAAAAACCATTCTCTATGATTTTCATAGGGAACCATCTAAACACTACTCAGTAACATCCCTGGAAATTGCATTTGAATCGGATGGAAAATGTAGAAGTTATGGCTGTTACAAGGAATTCACGTTTGCGCATTTGCAGTCGCTTCTATCAGTCCGGGGAGGATGATTTTCATAGGAGACCGTATGAACACCAACCCGCACAATCCCTGAAAATTTCAAAGAAATCGGACAATAACTTTGTATAGTTATGCGCGTTACAAGGAATTCATGACAGACACACAGACAGACAGACACGGAACCAAAATTGTTCAGAAAGGTCTAAAATGCAAAACGCGAGTGAAAATTTTGATTTTGGAGAACTTTTTTTTCGTCCTTGAAAAGTGAAAACAAAGCTTCCGCTACCTTGGTAGACTCGGAAGCAAAATTGAGAATTTCATTAATTGAAATTCGTTTTAGAAAAATCTTTGGACAACTATAAGGAGTAAAAATTTTGAGAAATACTTTCAAAAAGTATGTTTTTCCACGCTTGATATGGGAATTACCTACTTAAATATATTATAATTATGTTATATTACATGCAATTTCTTATCATATTTAAAAACAAATGGGTTAGGCACATAGCTTCCTCGTATCCATAACCCGATTGTGTAGATGATCCGATGCATAGTAGTTAATCTCAAAACATCAATCTCTAAGAACCTTCCACTACCCTCATAGGGGACCATCTACACGCTAATCTGAACAATCCTGAGAAATTTCGTCGAAATCGGATGGAAATGTAGAAGTTATGGTTTTTTTAAAGGATTCAAGTTTTTTTTTACCTTCCACTACCCTCATAGGGGACCATCTACAACCTAATCAGCATAATCCTTGACAATTTCTTCAAAATCGGAAGCAATAAAAACTTTTGATCAAATATTCAACGTTTATGCGGGTTAAAGTCTAAGACGGTTCTCTATGAATGTTGTCAACATGAGCAAACATCAACATCCGTAGGCGCTGGAATTTCACAAGTGTGGAGGATAGTTTGGGGCTGGGCTGAAGGAGAATGCACATTCTTCATCACAATGCACAATATACAATCACAATACGAAGGCATCCTGTTTAATATATGACAACCTCAACCTGCAAAATCCCTGAACATTTCTTCAAAACCGGACGGTAACTTTGAAGTTTGTCCATTCTAAGTTCAGAAAAGTCTAAAAGTTAAGGGTGAATGGAAGTTTTGACTTTGACTAAGTTGGCCTTTCACAACACTTTTTCGGAAAGTTCTCACTGTTCTCTCTTATTAAACAACGATAGCCCAATAGAACACAAGATTTTGTTACACATACAGACAGACTTACACCTTGGATCTTCCAACGTCTTTGGATTCAGAATGGTCTAAAACGAAATTTATGACGTTATTTTCCTCGTCGAGTGTTGTCCTACTTTCAGATTGATCGCAAAAGACGCCCCAGGACATCCTCAAAAATTGCATGCTGAAAATTCTGAGTCCATTGGAATAGCACCAAATATTTCGAAAATTAGCTGAAAGTTTGACCAGTGGTGTTCAAGTTTCATTTAAAAAATTCAAGTATCTATTTTTGAGCAGCTTAATAATTTTTTACGAAAAGATTCCACAAGTCCATGTTATTCATTTTGTGGAAACGAAACAGAACACCCTATGACATTTTTGACTTGTTCTGAAAGAAAAAATTTGAAAGACGAAATATTTCCTAAATATCGAATATTGATACATTTTTTCTGGACAATTCAACGTAATGACTCAAAAATTAGAAGATGAAGAAGATAGAGAGGAAGTGAACGAAGTGATCGGGCCAACAAACAATTATCAGTCAACTGATTGGGAATGGGGTCCTCAGAAACAAACTCCTCTTTTGCCTATCTTTCGGCAAAAGAGGAGTTTGTTTCGAGGATCCCATTCCCAATCACTTGAGTGATGATGGTAGAGAGGCTGTTGGGTCACTACTCGGATAAATTTATTCAATATTATGGAGAAAATGTTCAATTATATTCACCGTTAGGTATTAATAATTAATACCTATTAATAATTATTATTAACGGTATGTTACAGTAGGGTTTGTGGTTCTGTACCGCTGAATCGAAGATATTCTATCATCCAGTTCTTGAGAGTCGGTAGGGTTGATTAATATTAGTCAATTTTCGCCAACGTTTCCGTGTATTTATACACCATCATCAGGGCTAGAGGGAGGGGGGAAGAAAAACCACGTGCACATAAATATGGGGACATTACAAAATAATATAGGTACACAGCAAGGAAGTGAATATTAAAATATTGTTACTTCAAAAAGGTAGTTGGTAAGTAACAAAGCTATTCAGTGAGCACAGAATGATTTAGAAAAAAAAAACTAAGATACAGTGTAGGTCGTTATAAGTACATAGAGAATGCGAAAAAAAGTTACATACCTTAATATTGTTGTGAGGTTTTTTCCAAAAAACTTCGAAAACATTGAAGTAAGTAAAGAAGTATACTGAATTTACCAGTTATACTGTTACAATTGTCAAGAAACAAAACAAGAGCATGTTTAGTTCACAGTTGCTCAAAAAAATCAGTTATCAACAGCTTTTAAAAGTTTGTAATGTCCCCATATTTATGTGCACGCGGTTTTTCTTCCCCCCTCCCTCTAGCCCTGATGATGGTGTATAAATACACGGAAACGTTGGCGAAAATTGACTAATATTAATCAACCCTACCGACTCTCAACAACTGGATGATAGAACGGTATGTTATGTAAATACATTCATCTTGGACTCTTGATAGTGACAAATGAATAAACGTTGTTGAGAAAACTATTTTCCTTGAGAATGGACATAATGTTGATTTTTTGTGACAATAAAATATCGATTACTCATACCAAACGATACATGGGATAACGATACTCAAATACGATATAGTATCGTTACAAAACATCGTTACTTCTGTAAAAATACCCATCCCATCGAGAACCATAACTCGAATTCATGTATATCAGGTTTCTAGTGGAAATACAAGATAACAACTGGAAAGTGCACCTCAGTTAACAAATGACTCTCAACAGCTCGATGAAACTCGATCGGCGAAACTAAAAATAATGTGAAATTCTCCGGGAGGCGTCTTATCGGCGATGTTTACTAGGATACTTGGGAACAGTTGGCAGCTGGCTCCACTATCCTCCTACCAGACATCAAAGAGAGTCCAAATGAATGGGCCGACCATTGTGAGCAGAGGTAACTACTCGGCGTAGCGCGGTGCTGCAATCGCTGAACCCTCGGATCAATTAGTTTCATCCAATTAGTTGTAGAGAGATAAATGAAAACGATTAGGCTTTATTGTTTCTTACCAAACTTCTATTAGAATCGGTCTTCGTTAACGGTTCTCGATTACCCTCCCCGTCTATTCGTTATAATCGATTCTCCGGCGGTACGAATTATCGTTTGACTGCGCACTCCGATAAGCCGTGTTTACTTATTAACGGGGAGTAATTAAATGGAGGTGATCTGTCATCTTGTGTGATCTGCCTTCCATTGTGCTGTTAATCCAGGGGGCTAGAACGAGGAATTATAACGATCTCATGGCAGCTAAAGAAGGTTAGCTTGCAACTTGGCTGGCTTGCATCTTACCGTCATCCACGTTTCAAACGCTCGTTTCGCTTGCTTAGGTTTTCTGAATTGGTCACACATCATCGCACGTATCAGTGTAATCAAGCCACACTTGATGAAATAAGAGTTGGTGCTTTTCTTTCAAAAAAGTGAACAACTGAATCGGGTGGGCAGTAAAGTCTACACATAGAAGATGCAAGATGCAATTAGTTGGATTTGTGCCGTTGGGAGTTGTGTTGGGATTTGGTCGATGGCAACTCAGGGGGGGGGGGGGGGTCCTCTTGTTCGAAAGGTGACAAAATTTCCTTTTATGCTCATAAAGGATTTTTTTGAGCAAACATTTTTTCTTTCTTAGTTACAATCTCGTTGGCTGACTTGCCAACTTCCTCAGGCTACAACAATAAAAAATGCTGCAAATTGTTACCTACACAACGGTTTATTATTTTTCTTTATGGATCACTCGCCTGCAATGAACACAGCTTTGCCATTGCCACTACCTACCAACTTCACACTCAATTCGAAGGAATTAAGGAGTTGTGGGTGCCTTCGTTGGGAAAATTGATTACTGGTTGCTAAGGAAGGAAAACTGAGTAAGCAACGAACAAACGAACTCGAAGAAACGAACAACGATCGCATTTTGGTCAGCTAAAATTTGAACGAAGAGCTTTCGCGATTCACACTCGTGTTTCTGATTTATCGTAAGTCCAACCCTTAAGTGGTCATGGGGAGCAAGGGGTTGGTCTCATTCGATTCGAAAATTCAATAGCATTTTATATTGACAGAAAAACAACACTTTTAGAAGCGTTAGAACGACTTGTATTTAAGCAAACTGCTTGTTACAGTCAAAACTTTTCAAATTCCCGCTTTCAGTGGTGATCGTTTTGATTGGTTCTTTGTCTCGATCTTTCGGATCTCTTCAGCTAAGCGTGTGCAAACTAGCCTTCTCAGGCCGAGCACTAGCTTAGGACAAAACGCTGCAAATTATTACACAATGGTTTATTATTTTTCTATAGATCACTCGTCTGCAAAGCCACCAATCATCCAACATGGAGAAAAACATCGATCGCATTTCGGTCAGCTAGAATTTGAACGGAGATTAGGCCTCTTTTGCGATTCACACTCGTGTTTCTGATTTATCGTACCTCCAAACTTTAAATTCTCGTAGGGAGCGAACGGTTTGTCGTACAAAGCTCCGCGTGGTCTCAAAAAATTCTAAAAATTCTATAGAATCTTAAATTGAAGGAAAAACAATACCTTCAAATCCAAATTTTTTGAGTTAGGGCGTTTTCAAAATTTCAAAATTCATTTTGGAACCCTTAGACATAACCTACATCAACCAAAATCTTCGGGGCACAACTAGACCCCAAATGGAGCCTACATACCAAAGTTCATCAAAATCGGTCAATGCTAAGTGGCAAAAGTGCCGCGTACGGCGGACGGCGGACGGACGGCCAAATTTTTATTCGTTTTTTGGGTTCTACATACCTTGAAAAGTAAACCATCAAATTTTGAGAGGGAGTTTAAATTTTTTTTCTTGGTCGATTCCAAAGGTTCATTTTTGAAAATAATGAACCAAAATGAGTTTGACGGTTGAGGAAAGTCGTATGACAAACACTCGTTTGACAACACTTCGTATTGACAGAAATGTCGTTGTCTTAAACTCTTCGGAAACAAGCTTTTTTAGTATAAACCAATAAATTTTGAGGGGGGTTAATTTTTATTTTTCTTGGTCGATTCCAAAGTTTTATTATTGAAAATAATAAACCAAAATGGATACTTTGAATATTTGCTCATTCACTCATGCTGCACGAATGGGATTCTTTAGAATACTAATAAAATATTACTATTTGAAGACCTTGATAATGGAATGATCTGCGAGATTCTTCTCAGAAAACGGACTTCTGTCCACTCCCACCATATCAATGTTCGAAATAATCTATGTACTTTAAAAATAATTCCTTTGGCAGTTATGAAGGTTAAAAAGATCTATAAAAGTCGACACTGATTATGTCAGCGCTAAAGGGAAACATTCGACGTTTTGGGTTTATCAACCGATGTTATAATAATCGCTCGCAAGAGATCGTTAGTCCGCAACAAACAACTCCGCGGGATCGTGATTAATCGGAAAGACAGCACCGCTAATTGGTCGAAAAAATCCTTATATACCGTTGAGCCCCTCCTCCTTTATCGTTGATTAATAACCCTAGTCCTCAGAAAGTGCTAAAACATACCGAGAAATATACACAACCAGTATATAAATCGAAAGAAAGTTGAAAAAAGTAACGAGACAAGAGTTTTTTCTAACCCTTCTCGGGCCCAGTATAATTGGCGATCTTGTTCGGACCATTAGCTCCTGACTAGGTGGCTTCTGTTTTCTAAAGACAGTCGTTGACACATAGAGGTTCCAACTCCCAGTTAGTGGTCAAATCCGGTTTTTAATTTTTTCCTCGTTTTTTCGACACGGCTTTTTCTCGCAAAAACTGACCCAAAAACGAACTGAGCTCGGGGAGTTATTTTTCGTGTGGTCCTTCGTTAAGTTATCGATCAATACTCATCTATTAGAAATGCACAATCGACACCAAATGAGGGGAATTTGAGTCCAAGTGAACCAGCTGTGGAGGATGAATGCCTTCCGTGGAGAGCATTCCTACTCGTCTGCTGGAAGCAATGATCCAATCATCCAATCAATTATATCGATCTCAAATGATGCTTTTCTGAGAAAATTCTTAAATGGCCGGCTAATAATAAACTTCTTGTTTTACAAGTTCCCTCACTTGGAATGGAGATTGCTCTCATTTGTGTGCCGGTTCTCTGCAACTGCTGGCAGTGAAGTTTTTATAAAAGGATTTAACGAGTAACACATCTCATCATAGAATTTTTTTCGAGTCCTTTCTAATTAGTACCAACCTGAGTTTACTAGAAAGGACGAATGTCTACAGTGGTCGTAGTCTGTGCTTTATAAGATGTTTTTTCGACAAAATTTGACCTAGTTTGGTTGTAATTAGCGAATCTGTACGTACATAACCAACTTTGAGTGACAATACTGACGATACTACTCTCCTCTGAGAGGAGGAGGTGATGGGCCCTTTCCCCTTCAATCACTTTGAGGTTTCCCTTGGTACCTACCCAAAATGCATATTCATTTCATTTCGGATCTAAGAGTATAACAGACTAAGAGTCAATCTATGTAAACCAAATTGCGATTTGTTATTGAACCGCACCCAATTTATATCCATATATTTCTGTAAAAAAATAAATTGGAATTGTATTTGAATACTTAAGCAGAAATACGAGATCATTTTGAAAGCACCATAGAATTCACAACACAACTGAGAAGTCTTCCCAATCAAAATAAAATTTCCGATATGCTGAATGGATTGTTATGAAATTCAACAGCAACTATTCTGGGACCAACTTTTAACTTCTACGTAACTTCTGAATTGAAGCAGAATCGAGCAATTTCTTCTTGGAGAATTGAAGATTCAAAAAAAGTACCACGTGTTCAAGCGGTACTTTGGGAGCGACGGCAATAAACTTTATATGGGACCTCCTATGAGCTTATAAGCGCAATGCCTAAAAAATGTCATAATTTTGGTTTATTATTTTCAATAATGAACCTTTGAAATTGACCAAGAAAAAAATTATTTAACCCCCCTAAAAATTTGTTTGTTTACGTTTTAAGGTACGTAAAATCCAAAAATCGAATACAAAATTTGGCCGTCCGACCGCCGCGGCGTACGCGCACTTTCCTCAGTTAGCATTGACCGATTTTGATGAAATTTGGTATGTGGGCCACAATTGGGGTCTAGTTGTGCCCCGAAGATTTTGGTTGATGTAGATCACTTCTAAGGAATGAAAAATAAGGGTTGGAATTATGAAAACGCCCTCACTTGTAAAGTTTTGATATAAAGGTATTGTTTTCAATCAATTTAAGATAGTATTGAAGTTTTAGAATTTTTAGAGACCAAGCGGAGCCCTGTAGGACAAACCGTTCGCTTCGTACGAGAATTTAAGGGTTGGACTAACGATCAGAAACACGAGTGTGAATCGCAAAAGAGGCCTAATCTCCGTTCAAATGTTAGCTGACCGAAATGCGATCGATGTTTTTCTTAATGTTGGTGGTGGTAAGAATGGCAAAGCCGTGTTCTTTGCAGACGAGTGATCAATATAGAAAAATAATAAACCTTTGTGTAATAATGCATTTTTAGTATTTCGCGAAATTGAAGGGGCAAAAACTTAAAAAGTTGTATCTAAATTTGAAATTTTAAACGATTTTAGAAATTCATTAGTGCACGGCCCTAGGAAATTGAAAACTGAAATATTGCCGCTGGAATCATCAAAATTGAACAATAATTGCTAAAGAAAAACGCTGTAAATTATTGCCCAAAGGTTTATTATTTTCTGTACAGATCACCCTTCTGTATAGATCCCTCCCTACCAAAATGCGTAGGTGCCTACTACCTACCAGGGCATTTTTGAAAATTTCAAACCCAACCACCAACCAAATGAAAATGAAGGGTTGAAATTTTCAGTTTCTCAGTCTCTCAGTTTATTAGAAAGAACTAAACGCTTCACACTCGATTCTAAAAATAGACAGCTCCATATGGAAATTTGATTACTGGTTGCTCAGAAAGCAAAACTGAATACAAATCGAAGAAATGAACAGCGATCGCATTTTAGTCAGATGAAATTTGAACGGAGATTAGACCTCTTTTATGATTCTCACTCGTGATTCTGTTTTATCGAAGGAAAACCCTTGAGTACTTGTAGGGAGCGAACGGCTTGTCCTGCAGAGCTCCGGGTGGTCTCAAACACTTTTAAAAATTCAATACTAATCTAACTATACGTTTATTTCGAGAGTTTTCGAGCTAGGGCACTCTTGAAAATTTCAACCTTCAATTTTCACCCCTTAGACAAAAAACCAAAAGCCTCGCGGCACAACTAGACCCCAAATGGGGCCCATATACCAAATTTGAACCAAATCGGTCCAGTGTTGCAAAGAAAAGTGCTTCGTACGGTGGACGGACGGAAAATTTTTTATTGGATTTTCGGATTCTACGTACCTACCTTGAAACGTAAAACATCATATTTTGAGGGGGATGAACATTTTTTTTCTTGCTCGATTCCAAAGGCTTATTATTGAAACTATCAAACCAAAATGGGAAAAACTACTGAATAAACGGGTTTTCCCATGTTTTCCCCATATTTCTCTGGCAATTATTGTTCGATTTCGATGATTCCAGCGGCAATATTTCAGTTTTTCAATTCCCAAGGCCCATGCACAAGTGAACTTCTAAAATCCTTTAAAATTTCAAATTTAGGTACAACTTTTAAAGTTTTTGTGCCTTCAATTTTGTGAAATACTAACCCGAAACGAGGAATGAACGGTTTGCTCTACAGAGTTCCGCGTGGTCTCTAAAAATTCTAAAAATTCAATAGTATCTTAAATTGATGGAAAAATGATACCTTCATATCAAATTTTTTTTGAGCTAGGGAGTTTTCAAAATTTCAACTCTTAGGAGTGACCGAAATTAACCAAAAGCTTTGGGACACAACTAGACCCCAATTAAAGCCCATAATGTCGAATTTTATCAAAATCGGTCCATGGAAACTAAGGAAAAAGCTGCATTTTTTGGATTCTACGTACCTTGAAACGAAAACCAACTAATTTTGAGGGGGGGGGGGACTTTGTTTTCTTAGTCAATTCCATAGGTTCATTATTGAAAATGATTGGTAAACCAAAATGAAAGAAAATCACAGGATTGTCTATTTCAATTATTATGTGCATGACTGTTGTGTACAGAGGTAATTCTTCATTGAAAGGGTTAAACCCTAATTGGACCATGGTCTCACTAACGTCACCGAAAACATCTTAGGAATTCCACAGCATTGCAATTTTAAAACTTGTGCTGAATTTGTTTTAAAGTGGACATTCTAACATGGAAGTGGACAGCATGCACAGTGCCATTGAGAATCCCAAGAGGAACATGCTCAAAATAAAGCGAGCAGTTCGTTCCGAAACCTAGTTAAGTTAAAAATACTTACACAACCAAAAAAGTAGACAGGTAGAGGCACCTATCCAAAACGATAAAGCTTGAAAAATAGAACCCTTATTAAATTTTCTTCAGCGAGGACTTGGTAGAAACAGCAATCGACACGAATAATAATCATTTTAAATTAGATTAAATAATTCAATTTGTCGCGTTTTAATTTGCAATTACTCAGGAGAATACTTTTATTTGGGAGAATACAAATTGTCTTCGCCTTTCTTGGTAATAATTATATCGACCAGGTAGGTACCCAGTCGCCCACTTATTTTTCCAAGGTAGAAAAAAATAATGAACGAGTCTCTTACTCGAATAATAAGTTTAAAAACACCTTAGAATACCGAGAAGATGGAGAACTGAACACTTACCTACCGGTCATACCTAGATAATTAGATAAAATAGTAATTTGAACAACATTATCATAATTGTGTGGCGAGGAAATACAATAAAACGTGGATTCCGTGTACAATTTTTGTCAACTTAATTAATGAAGTTGTTCACTTTTACATAATATTTTTGGAAAGAAGTTTCATCGAGTTGGGTGGAGAGTGTAGAGGTATTTCATGGGAGGAAGGCGTAGGTACCTCTATGGAGGTACCTACGCCTTCCTCCCATGAAATAATATTATGGACTTATTAATTACACTAGATTACAAAATTTAGGGGTGGTCTGGCTGCCTCGTTCTTTCACCACTTTTCTTATGGTATTTGGTGCGCTGAATCCGAATCTGACGTCAGTTTTTTTGTTTACGTCGGATTTTCAAGATATAGCTAGTTTTAAGATTTTTCTAGTTCTCACTTTTCTGCATTTTTTAGTGAAAACTCATCTTGCTCAAATCTCCTCAAAAAGTACTCAGACTTATGGGAAATTTCATGTAGAATCCAAATATGTACTTAGTTTTTAAGTAAAACTGTGTTAAACCCCCTATTTTCCACAAAACGTATCAAAAAACAACGGTTCTCAACGTTTTTTCTTCGGGTTTTCCCTTACATTTTGCCACTTGAAAAAAAAATTAAGGCTAAAAAAAATGTTCTTGGGCTTTTACTTTGTAGGGGGGACACTCCAGAGGATAATGAGACCAATCGCAGCCTCCTAAACCCATTAATATCGAAGGAATGAGCTTTTTCATGGCACTGAGATGAAAATTCACAAAAAACCGTTAGTTAATTTTTGAGATAAGTATGTGCGTTCCTAAATCTGTTTTCCTCAAATGGATTTTCCTTTCTTCTACATTTTTTATGCTTTTCTATTAAGAGTAAGATCGAAAATAGGTACTCAAAGGGGGAGTAAATCATATTTAGGAAACACTTGTTTTGTTAAGTGATTTTAATTCAGTTTTACAAACGAAACACAATAAACTGCAGAAAAGTTAACGGTGTAAATCTGTTTCATGAAGGCTCAGATGAGTCAAAAGTTGGTAAAATGTTTGTTATTCCTCCACCTCAGAGGTTCCACCAAGATATGAAAACCATGGAAGAACGGTACAAAGGGTATTGGGAAGTTCACGTGATGGCGGACTATTGTTGGATTTACCTCAGGCGGTGAAGTTTTCTCTACATAGGTGCCGGCGATGAAACCTCTGAGGTGGAGGAATGACCAAACATTTTACCAACTTTTGATTCATCTGAGCCTTCATGAAACAGATTTACACCGTTAACTTTTCTGCAGTTTATTGTGTTTCGTTTGTAAAACTGAATTAAAATCACTTAACAAAACAAGAGTTTCCCAATTATGATTTACTCCCCCTTTGAGTACCTATTTTCGATCTTACTCTTAATAGGTGACAAGCATAAAAAATGTAGAAGAAAGGAAAATCCATTTGAGGAAAACAGATTTAGGAACGCGCATACTTATCTCGAAAAATTAACTAACGGTTTTGTGAATTTTCATCTCAGTGCCCTGAAAAAGCTCATTTCTTCGATATTAATGGGTTTAGGAGGCTGCGATTGGTCTCATTCTCCTCTGGGGTGTCCCCTCTACAAAGTAAAGGCCCGAGAGAATTTTTTTAGCCTCAAGTGGCAAAATGTAAGGGAAAACCCGAAGAAAAACGTTGAGAACCGGTGTTTTTTGATACATTTTGTGGAAAATAGAGGGGTTTAACACAATTTTACTTCAAAACTAAGTACATATTCGGATTTTACATGAAATTTCCGATAAGTCTGAGTACTTTTTGAGGAGATTTGAGCAAGATGAGTGCTCACTAAAAAATGAAGAAAAGTGAGAACTAGAAAAATCTTAAAACTAGCTATATCTTGAAAATCCGACGTAAACAAAAAAAAACTGACGTCAGATTCGGATTCAGCGCACCAAATACCTAAGAAAAGTGGTGAAAGAACGAGGCAGCCAGACCACCCCTAAATTTTGTAATCTAGTGTTATTTCCCATAGGTATCAGTAGGTACCTAGTTCACTTGTACGACATACCTAATTAAGTAAGTACTCACTTATTGTGTTTGTCCCTGTGTACCGATTATTGAACATAAGATTCGTTAAGTAGGTAACGAAAAAAGAATAAATAACGCAGAACAATGAGGGCTTCGGAAAAATGTGCTTCACAAATTTTGATAGGTACCTAGGTATTATTTTATATTTTGTATCATGATTGTGTTGAGTGCTGAATTTTTTAACCTTTTTGACATTTTCATGTCTTTGCTTTGACACATGTTTTGTGTAAATTATTAGAAATCAAAAAAATCATGTTATGACAGGAATTTTGAAAGTTTTTTCGATTTCTTTGGACATTTTTCTCATAATTTTATTTTGAGACTTCCAATAGCCCTCAAAAAATTCTACTGTCCATTAAATTTAAAGTTGCAAATTAATTTTGGTTACTCCAGTGACACTTTGGGGCCAGCTGTGGAGTTCTGAGATGTTTTCGATGACACTAGTGATACCATGGTCCAATTAGGGTTAATGTTGAAATTGTATTGTAAGAAATACCTATGTTTAATGTTTGTAGGTTGCCTAGCAACCATTATCACTCTGAAGAATCCAGGTACTTTGTACGATAGACAATGGGTTTTCTCCTCCGAAATCTCCTAGGAATATATTCATTTTGATGGAGGTATTTCTACTTATTTTATGTAAAAACTAATCACAGCTCGGTATGATCTGATAACCGCGAAGGCATGTTAATTGAAATGAAAGAACACGAGGCACGCAAAGGCAGTGAATAGACGAGAAAAGTGGGTAATATGTACAACATGTTCGAAATTAGGCCTCATTATCTGGGAATAGTTTTCCCCTCCACGCTTAACACGGGGTTAATTGAGTTCAGAATGCTCTCATTGACTTGTGTCCAGGAGTGGAGGGGGGAGCGGAGGGGAAGTGGAAGGGCGGCATGGCGTCCCCCCACTCCTCGCCCGAAGCGCCTCCTCCCGCCTTCTGATTGGTCGCGGGTGGTCGAAGGGGCGGGGCCGAAGACCGTCGGGGAGGGGGTGGGGGACGACAGATGGAATGGGTAATGAGGCGATAAATTCACCCCTACCACCACCAACTCGGGCTCACCCTTCTTTCTCGCCTCTTCTCACTCGTAATCATCTTGACACTAACTCCACTAACAATCCTATATTTTGTCGGTGAGTGCTCTTTTCACCTTCCCCCTCCTTCCCTCTCCTTCTCCTGCTTCCATCGGAGTTCTTAGCAGTCAGTGGCGACAACGATGAAATTTCTAGCAAATGGTTGCTAACAACTAAGGGGAATATCTGTGCCTCATTTAGGTTAATAATTTTCAATAGTGAAAATGATTTCTCATAATTATTATTTTTCAATAATGAAAATTATTTACAATAGAATCGGAAGGGAAAAAATATAACCCCATCATAATTTGATTATTTACGTGGTGGTGGTGGTGGTGGTGGGGGGGGGGATTTCGAAACGCCTTAGATTGAAAACTTTCAATGCAAGGTCACTGTTTCTTCAATCATTTAAAATATACGATAATAACTGTGTCAAACCGTTGGCACTACCTACCAACCATATATTCGCTTCACAATCAAGTTTATTTTGAAGAAATGAACGCTTCACTCTAAATATTACTCGAAAAAAAAGTCTGCCAAGTGGGTGAGGCACATAGCTTCCTGGTATCCATAACCAGATTTTATAGAAGATATGATGCATACTAGTTAATCTCAAAAAATCAATCTCCAAGTACCTTCCACTATCCTCATAGGGGACCATCTACACGCTAATCTGAACAATCCTGAGAAATTTCGTCGAAATCGGATGGAAATTGTAGAAGTTATGGCTGTTACAAGGAATTCACGTTTGCGCTTGCGCAGCAACTACTATTAGCCTGAGGAGAGATGATTTTCATAGGGTACCATCTACTCGCCAACCCGCACAATTTCTGAAAATTTCATCGAAATCGGATGAGAATTGTAGAAGTTATGGCTGTGGCAAGGAATTCATGACAGACACACAGACAGACACGAAACCAAAATTGTTCAGAAAGGTCTGAAACGTAAAACGCTAGTGGATCGATTTTGGAGTACTTTTTTTTTCAACCTTGAAAAGTGTAAACAAAGCTTTTGCTACCTTGGTAGACTCGGGAGCAAAAAGAGTGTCGGTGTCTCCATCAGGAAATTGAATTACTGGTTGCTAAGGACGCACAACTGAGAACAACTCAAAGAAACAAAAACGATCGCATTTCGGTTGGCTAAAATTTGAACGGAAATTGGCCCCTTCATGCTCTCATAGGGAGCGAACGGTTAGTCCTACAGAGCTCTGGGTGGTCTCATTCAATTTTATTTTAAATTGTTAAAAAAACAATAATAATTTATGTCGAGAGTTTTCAGCATCATGAACCTTTGGAATCGAGAACGGCTGGTGTCAAAATTCTCAGTATGAGGTATACTTTCGATTAAAAATGTAAAAAAAATAAAAATCAGGCATCCCCCATTGAATTATTGCCCCAAATGGGGTGTGCGCCTAATTTTTAAAAGATTTTTAATCGAAAAAATACTTCATCCTGAGAATTTGGACATCAGTCGTTCTCTTTTCGGATGAGTGGATCTTTTTCTATGATTTTTCAGAGTTTCGAATGTTTAGGACGTCACTATATAAATAAATGATAATAAATATGATAAAATATATGATAAAACTATATTAATGAAATGAATATTAAACCCATTGAAACAGTTGGTACTTTTAAACGTATTGTCATGCTGCTGTTGGCACCCACCTCACTGGGTCAGCGTTGCTTTGTAACTACCGATATCTGTTGATGTCTATTGTAAGGATGTTGTATTATTTTCTTGGAGTGCGCTGAGGTCAATCAGCGTGTAAAATACTCAAAAACCGACTTTTACTTGTCACACTAATTCTTGAGGTAAAATAATTACCTAAATCATTCGAAAAATAGAGCTGTTAGAAAAAAACTCAAAACTATTATTTTGGAAAATTTTGATCATGTTTGGAAAGAAATCAGTTTAGGAGCATTTTAAATGTATTTCTTATGCTTCATAATTTTTCGTAAATACATATTACTTGATATAGAGATGTGAAGTAGGGGTTGAGCGAAGAAAATGTGAACTCTAGAAATATCAAAGAAATCAAATCACCTCTACAAGGTTATGACTGATGGATGAACCAATAGAGTGTGCGCCTGGGTAGGAAAAACTGTTATTGTTTATTTTTAATGTAAGGTAGACCTCATTCTGAGAATTTTGGTACCAAACGCGACCTTCTAGCATGTGTAAATCTTTTCCTATGAATTTTTAAAGTTTCGACCGTTTATGACGTCACAGTGGGCTGGGGGGTCCCGCCCAGGCGAGAGGGGCGCGTGACGTCATAAACGGTCGAAACTTGAAAAATCATGGAAACAGATCTACTCACACTAGAAGGTCGCGGTTGGTGCCAAAATTCTCAGGGTGTAGTCTACTTTCGATTAAAAATTTAAAAAAAATCAAGGCGCACACCCCATTTTTTCTGCTTTTTTCGGCGCATACTGATCCAAATTCAATGAACTTTAGGTCCGTTCGTCTTGGACTTCAAATCAAAATTTCTGAAATATTGAAAACTAGGAAATCGTCGTTGAAATGAATTAAGGGGGTCTCAGTCGGTCGCCGTTCGTTAATTGTATTTCACGAAATGAAGGCGCAAAAACTTGAAAAGTTGTACCTCATTTTGAAATTTTAGAGGATTTTAGAAATTCATTAGGGAATTGAAAAACTGAAATATTGCCGCTGGAATCATCAAAATCGAACAATAATTGCCAAAGAAAAATGGGAAAAACTACTGAATAAACGGGTTTTTCCAAGTTTTTCCCTTATTTCTCCGGCAATTATGGTTCGATTTAGATGATTCCAGCGGCAACCTTTCAGTTTTTCAATTCCCAAGGCCCATACACAAGTGAATTTCTAAAATCCTTAAACATTTCAAATTTAGGTACAATTTTTTAAGTTTTTGCGCTTTCAATTTCGTGAAATACTGACAAGGAACGAGGAACGAATGGCGACCGACTGAGACCCCCTTAACATCCATCCTTTTCCATTTACTTAGAAATCCATTAAAATTGTACAATAATTTCTTATGGTTTGGGCTGAAAATTGTTTTTGTTTCGAACGTAGAGACATGGAACCAAAATTGCTCTGAAAGCGAGTGACAATTTTGATTTTGGAGGACTCACATATTTTTTGACCTGCAGTACGAATACAAAGGATCCCTACCTCGATGTCGAGGAAGCAAAAACGCGTGACAAAATGCGTTTATTCATCGATGTACTTGAAGAGTTTAACAATACACGTTTCCAAAAGCGAATCCAATTCCCCAATATGTTGTCACGAGAAAAATACGTGATGGAGGGGGCCGGCCTTATGGTTTCAAAATCAATAGAGGAGGGAGTTTTGGGCAGTTAAGGGTGTTAAAGTCCATTATGTGAGGGCAGAAAGTGGAAGTCAATGATGAGCTTCAAGAGGGGGTAACTTAGTGGGAACATCCCCTAAGGTTTAGGGGTTGATTTGATATACTAAAGCTTTAACCAGCTGTAAAAGATCGACTCTAAACGGTGGGAGCGGGCTGCCTTTCGAAATACACCATTGACGTTGGGGTGCTGCTGCTTTTTAAACATCGTGTTACAACCACCATCTCCCCTCACTCGATTGTTCAGGAAGGGTTGGATTGGATTCAACCCCTTCTACGTGTCAAAGACTTGACTTGGCGTTTAGTAACCATCAACGGCGAATCGTTTGTTTGCGTAACTAAAGTAGAAAGTATTAGTATCGACAAATATGTAGAATCAAGTGAATGCACAGTAGAAGCCCCTTATGATGATCGTATCAGGACTGACCGAAACCGATCACATGCCAACCGATGATCATGCCAAATATGTGTATACCTACTTTTGGTTTATTATTTTCAATAATGAACCTTGGGAATCTACCAAGAAATTTTTTTATCCCCCCTCAAAATGTGTTGGTTTACGTTTTAAGTTACGTAGAATCCAAAAATCGAATAAAGGGTTGTAATAAACAGAAAAAAAGAAATATGAGTTGAAATTTTGAAAACGTTCTAACTCAAAAAATTTTGATGAAAAGGTATTGTTTTTCCATCACTTTAAGATAGTAATGAATTTTTAGAGGCCACGCGGAAGGACAAACCGTTCGCTCCCTACGAGAACAAAGGTTACGTAATAAACGAGATACAAAGATACTAGATACAGAGATACAAGATACTACGAGATACAAAGATTACGATAAATGGGTCATTTCAAAATTTGGGGTTATTTTGTCCTCGAACTTTTCCATAAATTATTGTTGAATTTTTTATGTTTTTTCTCCCGTAAACGTCCTTTGTTTTGACCACAGAGGCAGATCCTGAAGTGGGCGCACACTTTATCAAGCAGTTTCAAATTTATAGAATTTTGAATTTTTTTCTCTATAATTTCGACTTTGTAGGGAGAGATAAAACATTGTAGGGAGAGAGAAAACCAAGTGTGAGTTGAACTCATGAAACCTTTTTATTCCTTCAAAATACGAGAATCTTAGTTTAGGAGAGTCTCTTTTATTTATCGCAATCACAGTCCGAAGCTATAATCTAGGTACATCAGAATTATCAGATTCTTCAAGTCTTTCAATCAGTCTAATCTTTCGTAAAATGTGGGTTTAGGAAAAGTCAGAATTACGAGTATATGACCCTCGTATATGACCCAGCGGTGTAAATAGTTCAGGTAACTCTTAAAAATGTAAACGGCTTTGAAAAAAATTTTGAGAACCCATGGTTTATTGAGTTTCTTATTAGTACATAGGTAACTCATTTTCTTAATAATGCACTTTCTTAGTAATACATACAACAACAACTAACTCAGTTTCTAAGTAATACATAGGTAACTCGGTTTCTTGATAATACTTAGGAAACTCAGTTTCTTAATAATGAAATTCTTACAAAAACGCTCGATTCCAAAGGTTCATTATTGAAAATAATAAACCAATAGTGTCCAACATTCGGGAATCAGAGCCTAACTAAAATAAAATGAGGTGAGGATCAAAAATCCAAAAATGTCAAACTAATGGGAACTGCACTAATGGGAACTGGGAATCTGAACAAAATCTCCTGTATTTATGACTCGAATATCATTGTCATGGGTTAACGTCAACTGTGCATGGATCCCCGGAAACGCCGTAATCCATTTTTTACAACAATAGTACCATCGTCATTAATAGTATCGTTGCTGTAAACATAGTGATAGGGCGTAATGTTTTCCTTCCGAATCTACCAAGGTAGCGGAAGCTTTGTTTTCACTTTTCTAGGTAGAAAAAAAAATGTTCTCTAAAATCAAAATTTCTACTCGCGTTTTACGTTTCAGACCTTCCTGAAGAATTTTGGTTCCGTGTCTGTCTGTCTGTCATGAAATCCTTGCCACGGCCATAACTTCTACATTTCTCATCCGATTTTGATGAAATTTTCAGGGATTGTACGGGTTGCCTTGTAGATGGTCCCCTATGAAAATCATCACCCCCGGAATAATTAATAGTTATTAATAGAATTCTTTGTTTTTTGGACTCGCTCTTCAAGCTGGCCAAAATGAACATTCCTGGAGTGAGTGTTTCGGGCATAGGCGGTTTAGCTGAAGCTGGAATTCCAGTAGAGGTAGAAGGAACAGCACACGTAGACGGTTCATCCAAGGTTGACTAGAACTTCTGCACAAAATATGTTGTTGTAATTAGTACTGATGTAACCTATGGATAACTACTAATACCAAGAATATACACCAAGAGCTCAAATTTAAACCATTATCTTGGTGAACCATGAGCAAAACTTCTCTCCCTGCAATTCCATCTCTCTTCCTACAAACCAGCCTCTTCCCAGAAGTTGTAGGTAGAGAGGTTGTAGGGAGAGAGATTTGTGAGGTTATCACTCTCTACTGGCCTCACCATTATTGATTCTGAACGTTAGAAAAAATATATAACACTATGGCATTCATAAATGTAATTTGAGTTTAATTAAACTTAGTAATTCAAAACTTGGAAATCAAACTTGGAAATTCAAAAAACTTCAGTAG
This sequence comes from Apolygus lucorum, assembly GCA_009739505.2. Taxonomy (NCBI): domain Eukaryota; kingdom Metazoa; phylum Arthropoda; class Insecta; order Hemiptera; family Miridae; genus Apolygus; species Apolygus lucorum. Next base: position 48,051,740 of record CM019167.2, on the reverse strand, counting down.
CTTCGGAAGCCATCTTGCAGCAGTGTTCACTTTTGTTTTTCATGACACAAAATAATCGTTTTCCAGGAGTGGGCGGGCATTTCAAAAAAATTGTAGGGAGAGAGAATAAAACCTTGTGACAGCATCAAAACATAGCAAAAACCCTTCCAATTCATGGAATTTTCGATCGTTTCTAATTTATTCCTGAAGAGGAGAGTATCCTGGACCAATAACATTTTTTACTTAAATTAAAATATGAATATAGAGTTCTCCAAAAATTTTCAAAGTTCCCAACCTACCCTTTGTGACAGGTGTAGGGAGAGAGAATTGGGATCATTAATGATTTTTAATTATCTGAGTTAATTGATTAGTGAAATTCATTCTATGTGATCTTTGTAGACACCAACCTGCTGTATCTCCCTGAAAAAATTCTGAATTTCCAAGACAAATAGAGTGTTCACAAAAGCTGCGTGACAAGAAATAACCCCAAATTTTGAAATGACCCAAATCAGAAACACGAGTGTGAGTCGCAAAAGAGGCCTAGGGCGGTATTCATAGTCATGACTCGAGTTGGAGGACTCCTCCAAAGTGCGCTTTGAGGAGTCCTCTCCTCCTCGTGTTATTCAGAGTCAACCCTTAAGTCAAGGTCAAGGCCAGATTCATCCTCCTAGGAGGATGTGTGAGTCGAGGAGGGTCTCAAGGAAGCCTTAAGGAGGCCTAACGGCTCCTCAAAACTCAACAAAAAATAATAATAACTATACACTAATCCATTTTAGACCATTCAGAATCCAAATCCACGAAAAAACATAGGTGTATGTCTGTATGTGTGTGACAAAATCTTGTGCACACTGCCCAGGCCTTAGTTCACAACCAGGCGGATAATATTCACAAAATATCTGATTTTTCAATATTTCCGTTCCTTTAAAGCTTACTAATTGTACCCAAGCTTTGAAATTGTGGGAAAATTCTCAATATACCTACCTGTGGATTTTCATGAATATTCTTTGTACCACGAAATAATCAGTGGTGCCAGGACACCATAAACCGCATATTTCATAGGTTTTTGTGTTTCACCTTGAATACGTTTTTGTTTGAACTTGTGGGTTTTTCTGTGAACTTATACGGACTGCCTACCAGAACTAACAAAATTGAAAGTTGAACGTTACGATGTATTACTTCTTTTGTACCAGACTGGCACCATTTGAGGGGGGGGGGGTAAACTCGAATTTGCATGTTTAGTATCGTAGATCATGGATGCGTAGGTACGTAAACTGCTTACACAATTTGGAAAGGCTAACTTGAAATACTCCCAAATTAGGTAGGTACCATTCGTTAATCTGGGAAGATGGAGTACCAAAAACTAGATGAACGACTGAGGGAGAGTGGATCCAGACCATCATACAAAGATCCAAGAAAATTTGCAGGGAAGATTGATGTAGACTTCGCCATAATTGGAATACATGATGACACAGGAAAATTAACTATTTTGTGCAGTAGGAAGGTGAATAAGAATGTATGTTTTATCGCTTACTAGTTGAAATTTAACTAGTTCTTACCCAAAGGATCGTCACCTGGAATGCATGCATTACTAAACCATTTTTATTATTACAAAAGGTAGAATGTTAACAATGTTGTAGCTTCTGGGTAATATGGCGATGAAAACAAGAGTGTGATATGTGTGGAGTGTACGTCAATTTATGGTTTCAATGGTTTTTTAACTTAAACTAAAATGTTTTTCAATGTCATACTTTCAATAAAGCTTTGATTTTAATACAACATGGAATCAAGCGCCATTCTTGAGTATTTCACCGAATCTGCGCATGGAATCATATTTGAAATGCTAATTTACTTCAATTTGTGATGTTGATGGAAGTTTCCATTCGGTAAAATTTTTGTACAGATTTAGATTCGTCCGGGATGAGTTTTTGAGACTATTTTGTTGTTTTGTTCCTATAACTAGGAAAATGAACTATTTTGTGCAGTAGCAAGGTAAATAAGAATGTATGTTTTATCGCTTACTAGTTGAAATTGAACTAGTTCTTACCCAAGGGATCGTCACCTGGAATGCATGCATTACTAAACTAAAATGTTTTTCAATGTCATATTTTCAATAAAGCTCTGTTTTTAATACAACATGGAATCAAGCGCCATTCTTGAGTATTTCACCGAATCTGCGTATGCTATCATATCGTCACGCTAGTGGCAACACCAGGTATCTTTTTTTACAATTTTTCAGGGGAGCCAAAAAACTGATTTGAACAACAGGTGCTGTCTCAGAAATCGATCTCAATAAGCAACAGGCGCTATATCAACGCCTAACTTTGTGTCCCTGATTATGGATGAATAACAACTTATTTATCTCTTTCATAGGTCTCACTTTTCCCTTACAACTTCTTAACAGGTATATAAACTAAAAAAACACATGAATTTCTCAATAATTCACTTAGGAAAACTTACCATCGGAAATGAAGCCATTCTGAGGTAGCACGTGTTGACGAACAACTTGAGATAACCACTGTTAACTAATAAGTGTAAATTGCGATTTACGCGCCTGTTGCTCTGATGAAGAAAATATCTTCACCATTCGATTCCCCACCAAGTTTACCTTAAAAAACGCTGCAAATCATTGCTCAAAGGTTTATTATTTTCTGTATAGATCACCCTTCTGTATAGATCACTGGTTCTCCATCAATAGCACCTACCACCATCTGTATTCTCCCTTGACCTTCCCTCTCAAATTTCAGCTTCCTGCGTTCAATAGGATTGAAAATGGCTTCGGAGCTCACTCAGCTGATCAGTGAGCTGTAGAGTGAAGAAGATCTCCTCGAATGCTGGAGACGCCAGGAAGAGCACTTCCATTCAATAGGATTGAAAATAGCTTCGGAGCTCACTCAGCTGATCAGTGATCTGATCAGTGAGCAATGATTTGCAGCGTTTTTTACCTACCAACATTTTTTTTACCTACCAACTTTTTTTTACCTACCAACTATTGGTAGGTACTACCTACCACACCATACTGCCTTCACACCTTCACAATCAAGTTTATTAGAAAGAACTAAACGCTTCACACTCGATTCGAAAAATAGAAAGCTTCATATGGAAATTTGATTACTGGTCACGCAGAAGGTAAAACTGTATACAAATAGAAGAAATGAACAGCGATCGCATTTTAGTCCGATAAAATTTGAACGGAGATTAGACCTCTTTTGCGATTCACACTCATGATTCTGTTTTAACGAAGGAAAACCTTCAAGTACTCGTAGGGACCGAACGGTTCGTCATACAGAGCTCCGGGTGGTCTCAAAAATTTTTAAAAATTCAATATTATTTAAAATTGGTGAAAAAACGATACCTTTATTTCGAGAGTTTTCGAGCTAGGGCACTCTTGAAATTTTCAACCCTTAATTTTCACCCCTTAGAAGTGATTGACATCAACCAAAAGCTTCGCGGCACAACTAAACCCCAAATGGAGCCCATATACCAAATTTGAACCAAATCGGTCCAGTGTTGCTAAGAAAAGTGCCGCGTACGGCGTACGGCGTACGGCGGACGGACGGAAATTTTTTTATTCGATTTTCGTATTCTACGAACCTTGAAACGTAAAACATCAAATTTTGAGGAGGGGTTAAAATTTTTTTTTTCTTGCTCGATTCCAAAGGCTTATTATTGAAAATAATAAACCAAAATGAGATAGCTGGTGTTGCCACTAGCGTGACGATATTTGAAATGCTGATTTACTTCAATTTGTGATGTTGATGGGAGTTTCCATTTGGTAAAATTTTGTACTGATTTAGATTCGTCCGGGATGAGTTCAGCGTGATAAAGAGTGAGGGTTGTGAGGTATTTTTTGCAAGCATGTTACGCCATCACATTGTTTCGCGATCAAAACCGCAGCTACCAACCGATATTTATGAACGCAAACACTCATATGTGAGGAAGGCGGCGTTCTCCTGTTCCCTCCTTAACAGTAACTGCTAATCGTGATTTACACCGTCTTTGACGTTCTATTTCATGTTGGAACAGTAAACGCTGGAAGGCCGCAAGGTGGCAACATTATGTTCCAACCCAGTTAACATATCACGGCGAGACTCGTGATCGCCAAATGAAAATGTATCATGCATCCTGCCAGAGCCAATCGTGGGGGACCTCTTTCCACGGCGAAATTTTTAAACTGCCAAATACAAAACGACCAGTAAATTCCCTTTCAGCGTGTTTCCGATGCAAAAGTGTCGGGGTCTGGCGATTAAGACTTTTTGAAATCTCTTCGGTGGTTGTGCGGAGGAAGGGAAGCAAAGAAAAGGCGTGATGATTTAGAAGAGGCACTTGGGGAACAATAAAGGGTAGGGGGAAGAGGTCGGGAAGACAATGGGGCACGTATTACCGTGCTGTCGTGAAGTATAAACATGCTCGGTTGCCTCCGCAGATTAATATGTTACCACCCCCTCCCCCTCGCTAGCGCCCCCCTTCTGCACACTAGCGCTCCCTGCGATCGTGACCCCTTCGCCTTTTCCATATACGGCCTCACCCCCCCCCCCCTCGACTTGGAGAACCTCAATACGTGAAATTGATACGGTGGTGAGATACTCCGTGTTCGCGTTTAGGAACCGCCATCTTTGTGTGTTCCTTCAGTATGTTCTCAAGTGGTAGATCAGCTCATCATGTTGTAACAATACTCGGGGGGATGTTTCCTCAGGTTCCCCAATAGAAGTCATTGTTATGGAAGGGTTAAAAAAACTTCGAGTCAAAACCTCTATTTTGCTATAGACCAAAATAATAGTATAATAGACCAAAATAATAGTATTTTCAGTAATAAACCACTGAAATCACCAGAAAACAAATTTAACCCCCCCCCCCCCTCAAAATTTGCAGGTTTTCGTTTCAAGGTACGTAGAATACAAACATATTGTTTAGTAATGCATGCATTCCAGGGGACGTCCCATTGGATAAGCATTAGATCAGTTAACCAGTTGGTAAGCGATAAAACTGTTTCACTGGATGTAATTTGGTTTATTAGTTTAGGCAAGAAATACTGACCCCCCCCCCCCACCATTATCCACCATAATATGGGAGCCTCGAATCTGAAGAGCATTTTAAAATCCATGATCTACGATACCCAACATGCGAATTCGAGTTCACCCCCCCCCCCCCCTTCCCTCACCAATGGTACCAGTCTGGCACCAAAGCGGGAATACGTAGTAACATTGAACTTTCATCTATTAGTTTTAGTAGGCGGTCCGTCGAGGTTCACATCCGTATTCAAGGTGAAACACAAAAAAAAAACACGAAATATGCGGTTTATGGTGTCCTGGCACCACTATTAGTTCCATGGTGGTACAGAGAATAATTCATGAAAATACGGAGGTATAATGAGGATTTTTCCTTCAGTTTCAAAGGTTGTGTACAATTAGTAAGCAGTAAAGGAACCGAAATATTGAAAAATCGGATATTTTATGAATGTTATCCCCCACTTGCCCCCTCCCCTTGCGAATTTTGGTACTCAGGTGAAATTATGTACAACTCGGAAGTTATTTGAGTCAAACAAAAAAAGAAACACACAAATCGGTTGGAAATTGAGGCCTGGGCAGAGTTTACAGGATTATGCCCGCAAACGCACGTTTTTTAAGCATTAACCCCCCCCCCCCCTTAAAAAGCAAAATTCAAATTTCGGCGCCGTAGTGCACAACTAGATAGTTTTCTGCGTCGATGAAAAAAGAACCACAAAAATCGGTTGAGAACTGAGGCCTGGGCAGACGACACAAGATGATGCCCAAAAAACGCACGTTTTTTGAGCATCAACCCCCCCTTTTCCCCCCTTAAAAGGCAAAATTCGAAATTCCGGCGACGTAGTGCACAACTAGATAGTTTTCCGCGTCGAACAAAAAAAGAACCAGGAAAATCGGTGGAGTACTAAGGCCTGTGCAGACGACACAAGATTTTGTCACACACACACACACACACACACACACACACACACATATATAGGTATACACACACACAGACATACACCTATGGTTTTTTTTCGCGGATTTGGATTCAGAATGGTCTAAAACGGATTACTGTGTGGTTATTTTTTTTTCTGTTGAGTGTTGTCCAACTTCACCCCAGATCGATCGCATAAGGACGCCCAAGTCTTACTGTGGGACGTCCTAAAAATCGAATAAGGAACTTAAGGGGGTCTCAGTCAGTCGCCGTTTGTTCCTCTTTCCGGATGGTCTCTCAAAAATTTTTAAATATCAATACCTACTATTTAAAATTGGTGAAAAAACGATACCTTTATTTCGAGAGTTTTCGAACTAGGGCACTCTTGAAAATTTCAACCCTTAATTTTCATCCCTTAGAAGTGACTGACATCAACCAAAAGCTTTGCGGCACAACCAGACCCCAAATTTGAACCAAATCGGTCCAGTGTTGCTAAGAAAAGTGCCGCGTACGGCGGACGGACAGAAATTTTTTTATTCGATTTTCGTATTCTACGTACCTTGAAACGTAAAACATCAAATTTTGAGGGGGGGGGGGGGTTAAATTTTTTTTTCTTGCTCGATTCCAAAGGCTTATTATTGAAAATAATAAACCAAAATAAATGGTAGGTAGGCGAAATGGCGAGTGTTCTACATTGGAAAATAATGAACCTTCGTGTAATTTGTGTTACGAGTATTTGAGGTTTTTGCAGTCAGAAATGGCTGAAAAACGCATCGAATATTTATTTGAAAATTCGCCCATTCACTCGTATGGCATTTATGGAACTTTTTCAAATTCTGTCTAGCTGTAATTGGAATTCCGACCTCGCGCCGACCTGTTCTCATCCAGAAGCGTGCAGTTGATTAGGGAAGCCCGTATCACATTAACTGCGCTGTCACAGGTTTCGGTCAAGCCATGAACGGGGGCTCTGATTAAGCTATCAATTCCCGTCATAAGTAATCGCCCGGCTTATCAGCGTTATGGGGATTCGCTCCTCGCTACAGCTGTTGGGTCGTGTGCAGGCCAGGCGTTAGTCACTGATCTCAGACCAACGCCGGCTTCACCAGATTCATATCGCTCCCCCTCAACAGCGCACCCCAGAAGTAACTGCGTCAACACCCGCTCATTTACAAGCTCAGTTTAATCATGGAACCAGCCCTAAGGATGAGTCTTTTCTTCTTTATTATTTTCAATAATGAACTCAAGGAATATAACAGAGAAAAGACGCTGAAATTATTACACAACAGTTTATTATTTTCTGTTTACTTAACCCAAGTGGAACGAAAATGTATATACGAGGGTATTTTCAAAAGTATCACGGATTTTTAAAAAATCAAAAAAAAGATTAAATTAAAAAAGGTATATTTTCTATCGTTAAGTTGACTATTTTTCCACATAGTCCCCATGGACTTCCAAACATTTTTGGTACCTGTTTATCAGCTTTTCAATCCCCTCTTCATACCGATCCCCCGCCATTCCAGCCAACCAAGTTTCGACTTCCTGCGTGAGCTCTGTGTCGTTAGCAAAGCAATTATCTTCCAAGAGTAACCCTAATAAAACGCGGCAAGATATTGTTATGTTCTCAAGAAACTTCGACGGGCGATTCAAAACAAACTATATAGATCACTCGTCTGCAAAGAGCACGGCTTTGCCATTGTTACCACCAACCAACACGAAGAAAAACATCGATCGCATTTCGGTCAGCTAGCATTTGATCAGGCCTCTCTTGCGATTCACACTCGTGTTTCTGATTTATCGTAAGTCCAACCCTTAAATTCTTCTAGGGAACGAACGGTTTGTCCTACAGGGCTCCGCGTGGTCTCAAAAATTCTTTATTATATTAAATTGATGGAAAAACAATACCTTTATATCAAAATTTTTTGAGTTAAGGCGTTTTCAAAATTTCAAACCTCATTTTTCAACCCTTAGAAGTGACCTACATCAACCAAAATCTTCGGGGCACAACTGGACCCCAAGTGGAACCCCACATACCAAATTTCATCAAAATCGGTCAATGCTATGTGGGAAAAGTGCCGCGTACGGCGGACGGACGGCCAAATTTTTATTCAATTTTGGTTTATTATTTTCAATTTCAATTTTAGAATTGAGCAAGAAAAAAAATGAACCCCCCCTCAAAATTTGATGGTTTACGATTCAAGGAACGTAGAATCCGAAAATCGAATAAAAAAATTTCCGTCCGTCCGCCATACGCCGTACGCGGCACTTTTCTTAGCAACACTGGACCGACTTGGTTCAAATTTGGCATATGGGCTCCATTTGTGGTCTAGTTGTGCCGCGAAGCTTTTGGTTGATGTCAGTCACTTCTAAGGGGTGAAAATTAAGGGTTGAAATTTTCAAGAGTGCCCTAGCTCGAAAACTCTCGAAATAAAGGTATCGGTTTTTTACCAATTTTAAATAGCATTGAATTTTTACCAATTTTTTAGACCACCCGGAGCTCTGTAGGACAAACCGTTCGGTCCCTACAAGTACTTGAAGGTTTTCCTTCGATAAAACAGAATCATGAGTGTGAATTGCAAAAGAGGTCTAATCTCCGTTCAAATTTTATCTGACTAAAATGCGATCGCTGTTCATTTCTTCGATTTGTATGTAGTTTTGCCTTCTGCGTAACCAGTAATCAAATTTCCACATGAAACTTTCTATTTTTCGTATCGAGTGTGAAGCGTTTAGTTCTTTCTAATAAACTTGATTGGGAAGGTGTGAAGGCAGTATGGTGTGGTAGGTAGTACCTACCAATAGTTGGTAGGTAGAAAAAAGTTGGTAGGTAAAAAACGCTGCAAATCATTGCCCAAAGGTTTATTATTTTCTGTATAGATCACTCTTCTGTATAGATCACTGGTTCTCCATCAATAGCACCTACCACCATCTGTATTCGCCCTTGACGTTCCCTCTCAAATTTCAGCTTCTTGCGTTCAATAGGATTGAAAATGGCTTCGGAGCTCACTCAGCTGATCAGTGATCTGAAGAGTGAAGAAGATCTTCTCGAATGCTGGAGACGCCTGGAAGAGCACTGATCAGCTGAGTGAGCTCCGAAGCCATTTTCAGTCCTATTGAACGCAGGAAGTTGAAATTTGAGAGGGAAGGTCAAGGGAGAATACCACCAAGAGATTTTGTGCCACTTTCATAAACAATACATTGGAGAATCTGCCTTGAATAATGAGACCCAGATTATTAAGAAATGCTTCTTCGAAGACGAATGGAACAAGACTTCAGTTTACTGGAAGTACCGGAACGGTCATTGAGAAAGGACTGGTAGGGAGGAGATTGATTATCCTCAAGAAAGTGGGAGATGACATTTTAGATTGCCTTCACACAGGTTATTCAGCATATAATTCTAGAATGTCATCTCCACTCAACCGCTAGAGATGAATTAATTTAAAAAGTCTCCAAGTGAGTAGAAAACCCTTTCAACCTCGACACGATACTCGCCTCTTCCATAATCGAAGTGTATAAATAGTGCTATTTAACTTATAGTGAGAGCTATAAATGTTAATTTCTGATCCAAGATACCTACCCGGTGAACAGTATATTTTGTTTTTGATTGTAGTTACTCAATGACCTGTAGTTTTTAAACTTGTAACGGTAGTAATTACAACAAAAGCCCATTTTTAAAAAAGCGCTGGTATCGAGCACAGGATTCAGTATGGTGGCTTGAGAGCGCATTTCAAGTGAAAGTCTAGTGGCCAACTGCAATGTGTGCATAAACATTAGATAGGGTATAGCAGAACGATCAATGCTGTCAAACCTGCCCACCATTGTCTGATAGTTGTGGGACCCATCATAAGAAAATTTGTCGTGAATTTCATTCATGTTGAATTTATCAGCGATACTGCTCCGTAACGAGTGCTACAATCATTTGTAATTCTGTCTGACTGACTGCCCATCCAACTAGGGAAACTTTCCTGGATTTTTCTTCCTCGCTATCGAGGATAAATTCCGCGCAGAAGGTAAAAAAAGTGTCCTAAAAAATCATGATCATCAGATTAGTTTTCCCCTAGACTTACAGGTTACTGTTGGTCATAAAAAGAAAGAACAAAAAATGGGTTCGAGTTGAAATTTTAAAAATGTCCTCGCTCGAAAACTTCCAATATATATGGACATTTTTTTCTCGTCAATTTCAGAAATGTCAGAGCCCTGAAGGACCAACCATTGGTTCTCTACAGGAGTAAGTGGCTCGCCAAAGTTTTGCGATCATCATTAGGAGGTTCTAGTTCACAGTTCGATCGTTTGGAAATGGTTGGAGATTGTTTTCGGTATTCATGTTTCAGATGAGCCTCCTTAGCAACCAAGAACTAAATTTCATTATGATGGCCCTCAGCTCTCGGATAATGATGATATAGCGTGAAAAACGCTGCAAATTATTACACGATGGTTTATTATTTTTCTATATAGATCACTCGTCTGCAAAGAGCACGGCTTTGCCATTGTTACCAACAACCAACTTGAAGAAAAACTTCAATCGTATTTCGGTCAGCTAACATTTTAACGGAGATTAGGCCTCTTTTGCGATTCACACTCGTGTTTCTGATTTATCGTAACTCCAACCCTTAAGTTCTCGTAGGGAGCGAACGGTTTGTCCTACAGGGCTTTGCGTGGTCTCAAAGAATTCTAAAAATTCTATACTATCTTAAATTGATGGAAAAACAATACCATTATATCACAATTTTTTGAGTTAGGGCGTTTTCAAAATTTCAAAATTTATTTTTCAACCCTTAGAAGCGACCTACATCAACCAAAATCTTCGGGGCACAACTAGACCCCAAATGGAGCCTACATACCAAATTTCATCACTCGGTCAATGCTAAGTGGGGAGAGTGCCGCGTACGGAGTACGGCGGACGTCGGACGGCCAAATTTTTCACTTTATTTTTTGGATTCTACGTACCTTGAAACGTAAACCAACAAATTTTGAGGGGGGTTAAAACAAATTCTTGGCCAATTCCAAAGGTTCATTATTGAAAATAATAAACCAAAATGAGAAGTGACAGTAGGGAAAACACCTCGAAAAAAGCAAAGCTATCTTTCGATTCCTCAAGATACAAAACACTGCCCTACATTTGACCCTATCAAACCTTCTATTGTATAATCGTTCTGAAAACAGCGAGGAAAAAAATTGAGAAGAAAAAGAGGCGGGATTCTAAATTACTTCCCTTTAAATTAAGGAGGTTGAGCTCCGAGAAGGAAAAAGGCGAATTCCGCTCCAATTCTTGAAATCAAATAAAGATTTCCCTTCTTGGAAAGGAAAAACGAAGAAAAGGGATGTAGGGACTAAAGTGGGGGTGGGTTGTCGGTTCGGTAGGGAAAGTGAGAAGGGGCTTTTATAAACTGGAAAAAGAGGGAGGGATGTTTTATAAAACTGGAGTGGTTTTTTCAAGGGGTAGACGCGGGGAGTTGAAAATCGTTTCTTATCATAAAAACATTTATATTCCGGGGTTTTCCACGCAGGGGTTCCTCCTCTTCTTTTTTCCCAAGGCCTCGAGTTTCCACTCTATTAACCGATTCAATTACCAGGGCGATCCACTTCCCTAGCCAGGGTTTTTTTTTTTACTTTTTTCTAGACTGTACCCGACGACCAACTCTTATTGATTAATTACTTATTGTGTAACACAGAGAGACGGAGAGCAGATGATTGCGCCGAGAGAAATGTTTTGACTTGTATTTCTTGTTTACACGTTTCATTTCCACATCATCGACGAACCGAGAAGACAAAATTATTTTTTCCTCCATAATTCAAATTTAGAGTATTTTGTACTGATTTTTCCAAAACATACTTCATTGCGGAATCAATACAAAGGTATTGTTTTTTCATTAGTAATTTAATATAGCGGCGATAAGAATCGAATGAGACCACTAAGAACTCAATGGGACCAAGAAGTTAATTAATTCCAGCTTATTAATTTAATTAATGTATGTTCACTGTTGTGTTCTTGGGACTCAAAACTATACAGAAAAAAATTAACCTTTGTGTAATAATTTGCAGCGTTTTTAGTAACGAATTATAGAAACCATTTTTAGAGACGAATTCTAGGAACCAATTTTAGTAACGAATTACCGAAACCACTTCTGTAACGAATTAAGTATAGAGAACAGGTATTTATAGCAATTTTAGAAATTGCGTTAACAATAACTAATTCCTCTTGAATTGATGTAGACTGTAGACACAAACCAACCACCTTCCATACACGAAAATTTGGTTATTATTACAAGAGTAAGTATCTCTTACTTACGTCTCCTTTTACTTGTCTCCATTACTCTGTGACTTACGTATTCTTTCCTTCGCAAATACGCACACTCATACAACAGACCACACCGAGTATGAACGTAAATGTCTATTCGTTTCAAATTGTGTTTAGTTGTGGGAGAGTTTGAACGTTGATGTGGTAACAACGCTTCTGAAGGTAAGTAGCTATATTATAATATTCATGTCCATCGATATAATGAGCAATCTCAACACAAAGTAATCCCCTATCACCTTTAGATCAGTTTTCATGCTAGTTTTGGATCAGTTTCCCTATGGTTCTGGATAAATTTCCCCATAGATATTGAACAATTTCAGTACGTATAGTTCTGTACGTTCGTTCTGTATAGTCCATACCGTGCAAAACTTTTGGATCACACCTTCTTTACTGATTTTGGAGTTGAAGAAAAAATTATATACCATTTTATTCGTCCAGGAAGAGCATCAGGAGATCCTACTGTTTTGGAAGTGAGGATATTGCAATACAGTCCAAATTGGGGGATTTCTTACAAACTCAATTTCACAAACAATCTTCAAGAACTACCATAAAGACCCCGAAAAATTGACAATAATGTACCTTTTCCAAAGCTGTTTGTTATTCCACCGCCACCGACTCCTCGAGATAAATACGACGATTTGCAAATTCTTTGTAAATTGCTTCCATACGACGTCAAGGTGTTTTATAACTCTCTTCGTCACGAAGAACAAAGTGTAAGAGAAGCAAAGAAGCAAGAGAAGAAAGGGAAACAAATCAACAAAGAAGTGATTATCAATCGGATGATCATGAAGAAATAGGGAAAAGAGAGAGAAAAAGATGTATCATGAAATGAATAACTTTAGTACATTTTCAATTTATATTTCTAGTAAATTTGTGAAGCACTTTCAGCATGCTTAGGTTCTGTTCGTTTCAATAAGTGGTGCCTATTTGGTTTTCATTTTCTGGTTTAATTCATCATTTTGGTTTATTATTTTCAATAATAAACCTTAGGAATCGATCAAGAAATTTCCACCCCCCACCACCACAGAATTTATTGGTGTACGTTTCAAGGAATTCAAAAATCGAATAAAAATTTGGCCGTCCGTCCGCCGTACGCGGCACTTTCCTCATTTAGCATTGACCGATTTGAATGGAATTTGGTATACGGGGTTCATTTGTGCCGCGAAGCTTTTGGTTGAGGTCAATCACTTCTAAGGATTGAAAAATAAGGGTTTAAATTTTGAAAACGCCCCAGCTCAAAAAATTTCGATTTAAAGGTATTGTTTTTCCATCATTTTAAAATAGTGTTGAATTTTTAGAGACCACGTAGTTCTGTAGGACAATCCGTTCACTCCCTACGAGAATTTTAGATTGAAAATAAATTGATTGTTTTGTAAGACTGATGGCAACTTATTGACTGTAACGACAGCAACGGATAAAGAAAAGAAATTTTGTTTAAAAGAAGCCATGAATTCACAAGTATCCAACTTACGAGGTTGTGTAATTCCTATGTGCTAGAATAAAAGATTATTTTTTCACCAATTTCATTTATTCACCCTTTCACCAGTTCCATTATTTAAAGACTTTAATAATTCATTGAAAGTACCATTATAGTACTTGGTGTGTATCAAGAGCTATCTTCTAGATTTCAGAAATTATCACATGCTATCTAATGCATTTTTTTTATTATTGCAGTTTTGAATAAACCATTGATTATCGTCGGATTCTAATACTTAACTAACGTAAAAATATTTTAAAAAAACAGCAACTAAGTCGAAAGTAGCCCCTCAAATCGTTTTTTTGTCTCTCCTGAAAAGTTGAAAAAAGTAAGATAGCACATGATAGTTCTTAACCCTCGATATACAAAAACTGTCCGCAAACGACTCAGACTGGTGTTACTGGTGTTAAGTGAGTATGTACCAAACTTCCCGAACTCAGAAACCATGTTTTTCAACTATGTTCACAAATTTTGGACACTTTTAAGAAAGCAAAATGACCACACGGACCACCACGGATACTGTTAGAACACATTTCAAGAAGAATCTGGCAGATTGGTACCAGAATAAGGAAATGCCAGGTGTTCGGACATACAAAAAAAAAAAAGTCTGCCAGGTGGGTGTGGCACATAGCTTCCTCGTATCCATAACCCGATTATATACATGATCAGATGCATAGTTGTTAATCTCAAAACACAAATCTCTAAGTACCTTCCACTACCCTCATAGGGGACCATCTACACGCTATTCTGGACAATCCTAGAAAATTGCATCACATTCGGATGAAAAATTAAGTGAGTAGATGTATGTGATTGGATCAAAAAAAAATACTTAGCCTCGGCTGGGATTCGAACCCGCGACCCCTGGGGGACAGTTGAAGTTACGGCTGCTACAAGTAATTCACGTTTGCGCATGCGCAGTCGCTTCTATCAGTCCGAGGATGATGATTTTCATAGAGGACCATCTAAATACTAGTCTGTAACATCCCTGAAAATTTCATTGAAATCGGATATAAAATGTAGAAATTATGGCCGTTACAAGGAAATTAACGTTTGCGCATGCGAAGTGGCTACTATCAGTCCGAGGATAATGATTTTCATAGGGGACCGTCTACACACCAACCTGCACAATCCCTGAAAATTTCATGGAAATCGGACAATAACTTCGTATAGTTATGCGCGTTACAAGGAATTCATGACAGACACACAGACAGATAGACAGACAGACAGACACGGAACCAAAATTGTTCAGAAAGGTCTAAAACGTAAAACGCGAGTGGAAATTTTGATTTTGGAGAACTTTTTTTTTCGTCCTTGGAAAGTGAAAACAAAGCTTCCGCTACCTTGGTAGACTCGGAAGCAAAAATCGTCGTATCGCGACACACCGAAAAGAGAACCTCCTCCTTCGCGCCTACGGCGGTTTTGAAGTCGGTAAAAAACGTCTGCCAAGTGGGTGTAGCACATAGCTTCCTCGTATCCATAACCCGATTGTATAGATGATCCGATGCATAGTAGTTGATCTCCAAACATCAAAACAAGGTAATCTGTAACATCCCTGAAAATTTCATTGAAATCGGATGGAAAATGTAGAAGTTATGGCCGTTACAAGGAATTCACGTTTGCGCATGCGCAGTGGCTACTATCAGTCCGAAGGTGGTGATTTTCATAGGGGACCATCTAAATACTAATCTGTAACATCCCTGAAAATTTCATTTAAATCGGATAGAAAATGTAGAAATTATGGACGTTACAAGGAAATTCACGTTTGCGCATGCGCAGTGGCTACTATCGGTCCGAAGGTGGTGATTTTCATAGGGGACCATCTAAATACTAATCTGTAATTTCCCTGAAAATTTCATTGAAATCCGATGGAAAATGTAGAAGTTATGGCCGTTACAAGGAATTCACGTTTGCGCATGCGCAGTCGCTTCTATCAGTCCGGGGAAGATGATTTTCATAGGGGACCGTCTACACACCAACCCGCACGATCCCTGAAAATTTCATTGAAATCGGACAATAACTTCGTATAGTTATGCGCGTTACAAGGAATTCATGACAGACAGACAGACACGGAACCAAAATTGTTCAGAAAGGTCTAAAACGCAAAACGCGAGTGAAAATTTTGATTTTGGAGAACTTTTTTTTTTCGTCCTTGAAAAGTGAAAACAAAGCTTCCGCTACCTTGGTAGACTCGGAAGCAATACATAGAGAAGTAAGTCTGAGTGAGTGTGCGATAGTTGTGATCCGTTCACAATTGCAAGGGACCTGATATGCAGGCATTGCTCAACAATATGTTTAATTCTAAAAAATCCACATTTTAGACTCCTTTCAGATGGAAAAATTCCCCAAGCTCACGAAGAAATATGAATTACCATTAACTCGCGGAAGCACGAGGATCGTGCTGTGATTGGATTGATGCAGTTCGTCATTCAACTCTTGTGAGCCTCGTTTTTCGTTCAACGGGGTTCCTAGATCGGACTGCTGGCCCTATTAACGGTCGAATCAAACTGAGTGACAAGCCTCCCCCTGCGAGAGAAATGACAGGGTACCGAAGGGGTGATTATGATGGATAGCTCAATCCAGACCCAATATCTGTATCGCCTCTGCTCCAATAGGATTATCGTTTCTACTGATAATGAGCACCAAGGTGTAACAAAGAGCAAAAGATTATAGGTTGAGAAATGGTATTTAGCTCAGTCACGAAACAACCGAGTTGATTTTGTGACTCACGTACCATCACAGAACGTGTCTCGTCACTCTGTTATCTGAATAAGAGCACAACCACGCTGTCGCTACAACTGTTGTACGAATTTAGGGGCAACTTCTCAGAAGAGGCAAAAAACTTACAAAACCTTTAATTTTTTTCAAAATTTCAAGAATGTTCAATGTTAAGCACAAGACAATCTGACAGCAGAGCTTAAATAATTTTAGAAAGTATTCCAACACTAAAATAATGATGATCGAACATCGATTGAACATGTCTGATATTTCGATCCTCATAGGACATGTTGTGAAACAATGATGCATAGAAAGTTGACTCCATGAATATTGGGCAGAGAGTTATTGAAAACTTGTAAATGAGCAGTTATAAGAAAAATAACTATAACATAACATGGATAGTTTATTATTCATAAGTCGAAAGTAGTAATACTTACTTTTTTTCCGTTATTTTTGCACGTATCAATTATCCGTCTTAACTCGTCTTATTGTCGAAAAGAGAGATAAAAGAGGACTATTCAAAACAAGTAATAAGTTAGGTACTTGATCTTAAAAAGTGTTGCCCGTTACAAGGATTTCATGACAGACAGGCAGACATGGGCCAAAAATTGTTCAGGAAGGCCTAAAACGTAAATCGTGAGTGGAAATTTTGGTTTTGGATAACTTTTTTTTCGACCTTGAAAAGTGAAAACAACGCTTCCGCTACCTACGTAAACTCGGGAACAAAAAGATTTAATTCAAAACGAAAAAGGTTCAACAAAAATGTATAGCACTATAACATCAAAGTATGAAATCCGAAAAACTATATTTAAATGCTGGGCATGATAAGAGATAAGTATATAAGTTCCTTCATGCGCGTTTCTCGCTCATCAGCGCTTATCACTACATCTGGCAGGTTTGGTTCCTGCAGGAGGTGCACTCTCTTTGAATCCCTTCTCTATGTAAACCGAAGAAACTGATTTTCTCATGTGTATTTCATTCCCTTGCGCGTCGCGTCATACGTTATACGATGTAACCAGGTTTTGAGTAATTAGATTCCTGTAGGTTTTTTTCTACAAGATTCAAGTACAAGTTTTCTGTTATGTGTTTACGGACGAGTTCAGGGTTTTGCTTTCATCTCGAGAGTTTTGTCGATAGATTTCAGAGTTGTTACATTCTGAATGAATTGCCGTACTCACTGCCCCTATTTTGGGCCTAAACCTGTGCGGTTCATGGTCATTTCGCCTACTATTCGCGAGTTTTTGTTTTTGTGAGTGACCAGTGCATTGGAGAAAAGCGGATACGGTCAGCTTCGAGCGCTTTACGTTGAGTGGAGGTTGATCATCGCGATCACAGCTGAATCATCAAACATTCACCAACATATCACGAGGTTGGTTATGTTCCAACCCGGGTACAAATTAGTATGTAACTTCTATTGAGAAATATTATAGATATTAATATTTTGAGGAGGATAATTCAAGCCACTTCTTCCTGCACGCAATTGTTTTTGAATAAACGTCTACCCCTGCCGAGTTGAATGGACAGTATAGCTTCCTCACATAGAATTACGTGGACTGATTGAATTAGTTGGATAAGAAACTTCTTCACAAGCTGCCGTTTGTTGAATTTTGATTAATTTTGTAGGGCACCGCATTGAGGATAGGGGATTAAAATCGGACAATGATTTCGTGTAGTTTAGCTCGGTACATAGTTCAACCACAAACAGATCGACACAGAACCAAAGTTGCTCAAAAACTTTGAATTATACAAAAATCATTGATGGTCATTGATGAGGGGCACCTAACTCAGGGTTTCAGATCTTTCTCAGCCAATTTTCATCGGATTTTGAGGAGGCTTGTAACTAATTTCTTGTTTCTCTTCTCTAAACCAACCATGGTATTTGTCAAAATTTTATTTTTTTTTTGTCAAATTTTTCTGGTATTTGTCAAAATTTTTTGTCATTATTTTTGTCAAAATTCTATACTCAATATTATATCGTATTGTAAGTATATTGACTGCGGATATACCTGGCAACTTGGGTACCAGTGGTGAAGGGAAAGGTTCACCTCTGCTATCAACTCGCAGGTATATCGTTAGTGTTTTGTCCTAGAGGATCTAGGCGCTTGGGTGGTCGGGCTCACCAACTAGGTTAATGAACTCGACAGCCCAAGCTATCGCACGAGTTGTTGGGGGGTGATTTGAAAATGAATATTGGCTG